>JAHLJT010000631.1:103885574-104361963 GCA_031308135.1 Acheta domesticus
CGCCGGCCGCCTCACGCCCACGGCTCCGCCGGGCGAGCGATCGGCGCTTCACGGAATTTCTGCGTACTATCACGCCCCCTAACAATCTCAACGGTCCTCACCGTACTAACCTTCCAGAACATTCGTCAACCAGTTCAAAATAACAATCTGTGATAGGTCAATCGCATACTCTACTCTTAAGCGCCGTGCGCAGTAGATCTCTCAACGCTTCAGTCGCTGAGACCACAAATTAGTTCTGGAGCAGGATTCATGCGGATCAGGCGTATGTGATACCTGTCCACAGAGCTCCATGTAAGACCATTGCACGTAAATGTTTCCAAGTCTTGCAAAGAGCAACAATCAATTGCGTAACGTAAATGTTAGTTTGTGCATCGCAAGGCTGAGCTGAATACGGCAATGCTGTAATTACAGCCGGCCTCAGTATTATATAAGGCATTAGCTGTAGATAAATCTAACGTATCATAACGAACATTGCGCCATTAAGTGCAACCAAACTATAATCGGAAACGTATCCTGTGCCATCTACCATGCATGAGCTATGAAAGGTATTCGAGACTGCTGTGCTTGATGAATCAATCCAATAATACAGCCCACTAGCAGCCCTCAAATAGATGTCTTCCAAGAAACATCATGAAATAGAATTATATAATTTTGTTTCATGATATTCATCAATCCATCAATTCGATGTATGTAACCTTCATCTAACCTTTATGAGGTGTAAAAGAAATTTTATTAGTAATAGATATTTCGGTCCGTATGCTCCCAATTGTGTTGATTGAATAACGGTTTGCTTTAAGCAAGAGATCCTACGGTGAATCTTGGAACAAACTTTTTATGTGGTTTTATATGATTCGCGACATTTGAAAGCCAAATGGCTTCTCTATACATTCTCTAGAAGAATCGTAGGTAAAAAATTATACTATTTTCACTTTATGCTCTTTATCAAAAATCATCTCGTCGATAGAGTTACTAATGTCGCTGGGGTAAAATCCACGGCCGAAACGCCACGGTCAAAACGCCACGGCCAAGACGCCACAGCCAAAACTCAAATCGAACCAACTCAAATCCAACCAAAATTCAAATCGCCTGTTTCGTCGCCCAAGTAATAACTTCCTGCTGTAATACCAAGTAACACCTTCGCTAGATGGTGAAACGAGCGAAGCAAAATTTGTGTGGTCAGACGCACCAAAATTTGCGCGATCAGCACGCCTCATGACCAGAGTCTCCCTGTGTAAAATAAGGCATCAATTGAATTCAATTCATGTAGTCACCATTAACAGCCCAGTACTTACGCCTCCGCTGTGCTTCCGCGGGGGTTCGTTCAGGCGGACCCCGGCACGTGCCTCCCAGCGGGGGCATGCCCACGGCTTAGCTCCGTAGCGGCAGAGAGCATCCGCGATGGCGGCGGCCGATACAAAATTCAGGTTCCCCCAGGTCAGCGCGAGGGGCGTGCGGCGGCGGCGGCGCGGACTTTGATCAGCGGGGCATCGGAGCGCAGTGAAAAGCTCACAATTTCACGCACGCGCCCCGGCGACTGCGTAATCAAAAGCTACTTCGCGTGCCCGCCACCGCGACTCCCGCTCGCGGCCATTAGGCGCGCTTTAAAAAACGCCCCGCGGCGGGAATCTGGGGGCGGGGGAGGCCGGCGGTGCGAGCGAGGGTGGGAAGCGGAGGTAGGAGCGAGGGTGGGGGAGATGAGTGTGGAGTGGAGGGGGGAAGAGTGACTGCAAGGGAGGAGGTGGAGATGAAGGCGTTGGCATGTGTACGCGGGCATTTGTGGAGATATGTGCATATCTCCGGAAGGAAGTGTAGTATAGTGAAGGGAAGTGCAGTGTAGTGTAGTGAAGTGAAGTGTTAGTTGAACTAGAAGTTAATTTAGAGACAACTAGAAATTAATTAGAACTAGGATATCATCCTCTAATTCTAATGGTAAATCTAATTGTAAATGGTAGTGATTGTTCTAATTCTAATAGTTATCATGTTTGCCACCGAGCATTAGCTCAAAGCGAACAGTAATAAATCTATGTATAGCCGGAGGCATTGTGGGTGGAGTGGTGGGTATGGTCATAGGCTTGGTCGGAGAGAGCAGCCTTAGTGTGAGGCGGCGGTGTGGGCATGGGTTGTAGCTGGCGGGAGCGGACACATAGGTGTAACCGATGGGGCGGGGCGATGGAGGCGGGAGAATAGATGTAACCCATAGGGGGGGGGTAGAAGCATGGGAGTCGATATAACTGACGGGGAGGATGGAGACCTGGGATTGGGTGTATGCTCAATGGTGACGATGCATAGACGAAAGGATAGCCAGGGGTGGGGGCGGCGGTTCACGAAGAGCTGAGACGACGTGACGGCCTGAGCGTTGGCGGCGGCGTGGGTGGAGTCTTCCACGAGCTAGGGCGGTGACGCACGTCAGAGAGATCTACGCGGGTGGGAGGTCTCAGGGTGGGGAAAAAGTAGGGGAAGTTTTCAAATACAAGAATTGAGAGGAAACGGCAGACATTGGCAGATAAAGAGAGACGATTAACAGAGGTGATTTATTTATTTCATCGTACGTGTTGATTTGATAGTTCTAGGACGCGTTTAAAAGTTTCTGGGAGTATATTGACGTGCCTCCAAAGGAGAGTTGTGTAAATAAAAAATGATGATGGGAGATTTATTTTCCGCACTCTAGGAGCTCTTTAACTGATGGTCATTAAAATTTATTATTGATAATAACGTTAAAGACGATTAAAGTTATTGATGACGGAGAAATGATGAAGTATACCATCAAGAAAATCTTCCGATATGTTTTCCACATATTCCGTCGGGCATGTCGATGTGACTTCCGCAATTCCACTAGCTTGGGGCGAGGATCGAACACGGACCCCAGAACATGCGCTAGATCTTACGCTACTAATCCCCTTAGGATGATGATGATAATGATGATGATGAAATTCATGCGGTATATTGTTTTGCAGCGATAATTAGTATTAAATAGAAAGAAAATGGCACGCTGAAAACCCGCAGGTACTACATTATTATGATATTAGTGAAGAGGTAGTTATCTTCGGTGAAGGCTAGGATAATTGTGTTAAGGGTTGATGACGGGAACTGAGTGACAGAGTAGGGTGTAACTGAACCAATGTGTGAGAAGATATTGATTTCAGTTGCAGTTAAAATGAAACGATCAAGAGGAAAGACGATTTATTTTATCCTGGGAACTGATATAAGAGCACGATTTCCATCTTGCGAGGTCGTTCAAAACTAGTTCGAAAGGACTTTGAAGGATTTCATCCGAGATTAGGCATTAAAAGTGATGGTGAGCATGGTGTGCTGGTAGAGGTGCGGATGATGATAATGGTGGTCTTAGAGAATGATACTACTTGCCGTTGTATTTTGGATTCAAAAGGATCACGAGTTGTTGGAAAGAATGCAACATAAACTAATTCTAAAGTTTATTGTTTGATTGACTGGTTCATTATTCATCCCGGGTGCGTCATTTGCTAAGGTCATTAGTCCCATAAGTGCAGTGCACGATTTGATCGCGAGAGGTGGCGGTGGACTTCCCCCGCTGCATCACGGGATCCGGCGACGACTCACCTGTCGGGGTGCGAGGTTTTCCCCTGCCGTCTCCCACCAGCGGGTCACCAAGACGGGGCAAGCTCTAAGCTCTCGAATGGCCTCCCGGCATGTGTGGTCGTGTGCTGCATGTAAGTGTGGGTGTAAGTGAGGTGGGATGATAGGACAAGGAAGAGGAAGGAAGATCCAGGGCATATTTGTTATAGTGCTCTGACATTGAAGTTGATCAGATAAATCACGTAAAACTACAGATGAGAGAAGCCGGCCACTATAATTCTCCTGCAGACTGCGGCTGAAGTCGACCTAGCTATGTAGTTAGTCTCGAAAATCCTGCCACAGCCGGACTTGAACAGTAGGACCTCCCGGTCAGAGGCACTGCAGTGAAATCACTTGATTCCCTGAGCCACCAATGTTTCCCCGGCCTAATGTTTAACAATCTCGAATGCAGAAATGATAAACAGTCAGATCAATTAAATCAATTACCAATGTACGCAATAGGAAGTCTAAAATAGCACCCATATCCAACCAATTTCCTCGCCCAGCAATACTCATCGAACAGACTAAAAGCCATTCAGCCAGCGAAGGGCGGCATCGGCAGCACCCACAATCAGAGGGGAACGCGCGTATTAGCAACGTGACCCGCAGAGAGGTGTTAAATTCACCACCGCTCCCAATCAATAAACTCAAAGTTATTAGTTTTATTGTTCAGAGGCGTCGTTAGGCCGCCATTATAGCCCGCCGTGCGTGCGGGAGACCCTCCGCCCTGATGGCCGTGTCCGGGCACGGGCAGTGGTAACAAATGCCAGCGGCCCTCGCGAATGAGTCACAAGGGCCACCCCACGCTTCCAGGGTGGCTCGCCACAATGGCACACTAATCGCTGAGGTAGTCTCATAATCATAAGATACACGTAATGACAAATACTTTCGAATATCACGTTACGTTGTATTAGTCTTTTGTATCCGTCGTGTACAAATAAATAGGAACAAATCCGAAACAAATTGTATGAAGTGTGACCAGTAAAAGTTATGTGCGTTGCGATAGTGACATTAAATAAGATTTTCTGGTTCGAGATTTTGTGATTCTAAGATTGACATAAGATACTGCATATTTAAAACCTTTATGTTTCTGGTTGTTTATATTATTTCATATGGAATTTATTATTGAATCTTAACATTAAAAATTACCGATTAATAAACGTAATAGATGCTTTCACAGTCAACGATCATGCTAAAAATCATGTTCATATGATGTAATGACAAAGAACCGAACTGCATTTAAGTTAACAGAAATTCTACAGTTTCTGCGGATATTTTTAGATAAAAAACTGACATTTTTCTGTAAGATTGAAATCGATTTTTTTCATAGTCTAAGCTACTATAAATATTTCAACACCCATGTAAAGGAATCATTTCATTCGCAAGAAAACATCGAAAACAATACATGTCCGGTAACGAAACAGCTCTAGTATTGTCCAAGACTTTTACGGCTCAGTTGACATTTTGCTTCAAGAAATCAAGTTGGTAAGGACATTTCTGCCTTAAGACATCTACGAATAATATAACATGGAACTTTAATTCTCCGCAAGAACAATTTTCAACGTATTTTATGCTTGAATTTTGAAACTCAGGTGAATAACAGTTCTTAAGTAAAAAAAACAACAAATACACAAAATGTATTAAAAAAGCTGACTTACAATGAGATCTTCTAGAAGGTATATTCAATATCGAAACTACCTTTAAAAAAATCCCTCAAGTATTTTGCATATGATACACCTCCACAATTTGTTCTTACACACCGAATAATCATTGCATTGTTATTTTTAGACTGTATACTTACACTGTTGTGCCCATGTCATTTTAAATTTGTCTCTTCACTCCAACTTCGCTCTCAGGCGAAACTAAAAAAGGCCATTGCCACGAAGTTAAACCGAAATATGAATACGCACTTGGTGACCTGGATGGTCCAGGTGGCTAAGGGCATGAACCAACTCTGCACTTCGGTCCGAAGGGTCGCAGGTTCGAGTCCCGCCTTGGGCGTGGTTGTTTGACACTTGCGTGTCCATGCATATGTTTTCGCCTCCTGCTGACCTCAGAACAGAGAAGCCCACATGCGTGTTGTGCTTAGTTTGTGGCTCAATACGCGTCCCATCTGGATGTACAGAGTAACCGCTGTCGGCTAGAAAAAGGTCAAAAATAGTGAATACGCATTTTAAACTAACGAATGCAGCTGTTCCCTCAGGCTCTCGTCTGTCGTTCTTCACTTTCGTTCTATCTTGTGACGTCCGATGTCAGTTCGTGATCGAAGGCAGGTTAAGGGAAAATACATTCTATTTTGTATTCCCCAATAGCATTAAAATAAGTTCACAAATAATACACTTTTTTAAACCATATTCGCAAAATATAAAAATATTCTTTTAATCCTGAAAATGTTGAAGAGGGGTCATGCCCCCCTTTGGACACGCCCTGGTGTGCACGAGGGCCTGCTCATAACAAAGACCGTGGCTGACGAGGGGTGTGGCCTAGTGTGTAGCCCAATCCGCGTACCATCTGAATGTTAAAAGTAACCGCTGTCGGCTAGAAAATGCTCAAAAATAGTGAATATGCATTTTGAACTAACGAATGCAGCCGTTCCCTCCGGCTTTCGTCTGTCGTTCTTCACTTTCGTTCTACCTTGCGATGTCCGGGGTCAATTCGTGAACGAAGGTAGGTTAAGGGAAAATACCTCAAAACACTATTATACGTAATGTACTATACATAGTTATATTGCCCAATACCCAATAGTTGTACCCAATACCCAGTTATTACCCTTTAGTTATTACCTAATAGTTACCCAATAGTTATTGCCCATTAGTTTTTACCCAATAGTTTTTACCCAATAATTTTTACTCAATAGTTTTTACCCAATAGTTTTTACCCAATAGTTTTTACCCAATAATTTTTACTCAATAGTTTTTACCCAATAGTTTTTACCCAATAGTTATATTACCCAATACCCAATAGTTAAATTACCTAATAGCATTAAAATAAGTTCACAAATAACACACTTTTTTGAACCATATTCGCAAAACAAAAATATTCTTTTAATCCTGAAAATGTTGAAGAGGGGTCATGCCCCCCTGTGGACCCGCCCCTGTGTGCACGAGGGTCTGCTCATAACAAAGGCCGTCGCTGACGAGGGGTGTGGCCTAGTGTGTAGCCCAATCCGCGTACCATCTGAATGTTAAAAGCAACCGCTGTCGGGTAGAAAATGCTCAAAAATAGTGAATACGCACTTTAAACTAATAAATGCAGCCGTTCCCTCAAGCTCTCGTCTGTTGTTCTTCACTTTCGTTCTATCTTGCGATGTCCAGGGTCAATTCGTAAACGAAGGCAGGTTAAGGGAAAATACCTCAAAACACTCTTACACATAACGTAGTATACATAGTTATATAACGCAATAGTTATATCATCCAATACCCGTTACCCAATAGTCATTACCCAATAGTTATATTAAGCAATACCCAATAGTTATATTACCCAATGCCCAATAGTTATATTACCCAATGCCCAATAGTTATATTACTAATAGCATTAAAATAAGTTCACAAATAGTTCTTTTTTGAACCATATTCGCAAAACAAAAATATTCTTTTAATCCTGAAAATGTTGCAGAGGGGTCATGGCCCCCTCTGGACCCGCCCCTGTGTGCACGAGGGCCTGCTCATAACGAAGGCCGTGGCTGACGAGGGGTTGGGCCGAGGCTCACGCACTTCCCGGCGCGCGACGCCCATTATGCCGTAAATGTTTCATTCCCCTTGTCCCCTGGCCACAATGGCCCGGAAGTTTCGTTTCGTTCCATCGCCGTAAGTCGAGGGGGATTCACTAGTCCAAGTGACCTGCTAATGGAACTACTTATATTGGATTCCGTTCTCGCCTGGCCGTTCCTGGGAGCGTGATTGATGGTTGGGCTGGAGTGTTCTGAATACCAATATTCCTAGATTGTCACGTTCACTTCTGAAAAATGTCTAGTAATAATAGAAGGGGGAGTATCTCAAATGAATGTTGGAGGAAACATTAAGGTTGAATATTAATTTACAATAGGTCCACAGAAGGCAGTAGATACCTACAGACGAGCATTCTCGTTGTTCTCAAGTTGGACGTTTTCTTTTAATTGATGGAGCCTTTTGATGATTTATTTTCTATTTGGTAAATTTTGAAATAGTTTTGTTAGTCGTTTAAACAGATGTTATTAAGTTTCGATAACTACAGTGGAACCATATTTTATAGTTTCTTTACTACAACGCCAAAAATAATTATGGAGTGTTAAGGACTATATTAAACAAATCAATGAAAAGTGTAAATAAATATAGCACACATTTTATTTATTTATCACCTCAGAAACATTGTAATAGTTTGCAAACAATATTTTTCTTATTATGTACAGTTTTTTAAACAGCTCATTAACATTATTAAAAACAAATCTATTATAATATTTATTTTATCGTTTAGTGGATTCAGTATGCTAATTAATGCCATGAAAAATAGTTGATTATCACTATATTAATTGCGTGAGTGCAATGAAAACTCCACAATTACCAATCAGAGTTCAGAAAAACGATCAAAATCGTATAAGCCATGGCCACGCTCGTATTTCCAGTCGGTCATGAAACATGAACGAAATAGTTGTGCTTCAGATTGGCACAAACTTTCTAGTACTAGTTAGTTTTCTGTTTCTTTTATCTGGGTTCCGAGTCTTTTCGGTCTTGTGACATACTCTTGCCAGCTGTCACCTATCGCGGCACAAAGAACATTTTCTTTAATTTTCTAAATTTTTCGGTTTCCTAATAATAATACAGAAAATATGCTTGAAGAATCTTAGAGGAGAGTAACCATATGAGACAATTTTCGTTCAAAAATTTGTTGCCGTTTTTAAGAAAATGGCTTTTTGGCTTTACTTACAAGAAAATTGAAGCTCTTTTGCCAGCTTCTTCTAAAATTTCATTCGGAATACGTTCAAAATCTTCCACTTGCAAACATTTCTTTATCCTTCAAGTCACTTTGGTGATCATAAGTACTCAATACAATGCTCACCAAAATCTTTTTCAGAATACGTCATCAAATGTATGCTTGGAATGGTAAAAATGTGCTTGAATTTTTCAAAATTTATATTATTCTTAAACAGAAACGAATCAATATTGAATCTAACAAGTGGATAAATGGGTATGATTGCACTCGTGGTAAATACGAAAGCTCCTTATCGTCGCGAGTGATCACATATCACTCGCCGCGCCTCTTTCATCAAATACTACAATGATAGAGATTGAGAAAAAAAATGCTATTTCAATTCCGTAATGTAAAAATAATGCATTTGATGCTTTCACGTTTCAAAATACTACATATGGAAATCAAATTAGATGTAAAGGTTAATTGCATGAATTATTAATTTATTCCTTCATTCAACTTAGCATAATATTAGTTCCAAATATCATCAATGTAAATGCAAATTATTATGTTTAGAGTTAAAGGGTGCATTCTTCCCCAACCAAAAAATATTCCTCTAGATAGAAATAATATTTGGTAAAATATTATTTATTTTACGGTAGTCACAAGTATCAAAAGGGACAAAACCTTTATTATTATTACCGTGTATTTTCCGTACTTTGCAAAGGAATACAATGCAACACCAAATATTAGTGTTTATTTCAGAGTTAATAGCGATGTAACATTAAACGAATCAAATAACGAAATAAGTGAAGTATTGCTTTCGACTAAGGAGGCTGAATGAATCCAATGATCCCAATCCCAATTCATGATTGTTGAATTATTACCAGGCCAGAATCAAAATTAATTTGTTGATTAAGACACCCAAAAAATCGTAAAATGAATATGGATAAGGGAATTTCTGAATCCTTCTCGTTAATGACGTTAAGCTACTGAACATTTATTAACAATGAAAAATGCAGGCAGGGTTTTAATTAAAATAATGGTATGGTATGGCTATCACGTACTTCCTCGCAGTATTTGTAAACATTGCGCAAAATAATATTACTACACGAACCTGAATAATGTTTTCAATCAGCAGAAAAAAATGTATCAGCTCCGAGATTCGAACTCAAGCGTTGTGTGTCACCACATCAGACACGGTACTGCAACGCCACCAAACGTAGGGCTAAACTGAAGTTTCCCCACGCTTCATAAAATGTTGGTTCCTAGTATTATTTTTAACTTATTAATTTTTTTAAAGTTTAAATAGTTCAACTAAAGTGATACCATTGGCAATATTAAGTGTTAAGTGTCTATCAGTATAAATAGAGTAAGAAAAAAATTAATTTAATATTGAGAAAATTAAAAGACATTACGATGTTCTATTCAGAGCATTTGAAATAATTTGTCTTACACGTACTCTTTGTACGTTAGGAAAGCAAGGTTTAGAAAGTGGTATGGAAAATTGTCTAAATGCAAACGTGTCAGTTTACAAAACGTGTAGTTAACGAATTTTTTATTCGTAAAAAAAATCACATTTTTTTCTTTAGAAACAGTGCATTTAAAATAAAAAGAGCTTCAGAGAAACACAGAATCTTAATAGGAAATTTTTTTAAAAAATGCAATACAATATTACTTTGAGAAAACTAACAAATTGCACAAATAGGGTTTACAATTAACTCCTATTTCCACCAATGACAACATCGTATCATTTTGCCTAAAATGCTTGCAGTTATATTTTAGAATATTTTCAACTTTTATATACACAGCCTACAAATGAACTCACCTTCAAGCTTTGAAGTCAAAACAATGATCACATATGCCATCAATATTAAAGAATTTGAAGGGAAATGTATAGAAACACGAAAGAAAGTAATAAATGTGAATTTGATTCGGGTGCGCCAGATTCCGAACATAAATATACAGCCGGATACTGCTACTCCTACATAATTCATTTGAGTTCACGTTCATTTGAACCAAAGCAATGTTCAACCAGAATGGAAGACGTACTTTGTTCAACTTCACACACACACATAACTTCATCTCACAAGAACTGTGTAACGTAGTAGGAATGAGACCTTCCGTCACGCTGTTGTGAGGTCATAGCAGGAAGAAAACACGGAGTTCAGTTCTTCCATCAATCTATACTGCGATTTTCCATAGATGCCTCTCAAGGACCGTCTTCACGATCGAATATATCACGGCATTTCGCATCTTTCTAGGTCGTGCCACTAGATGTCACATGATCACGACCGTATCAATCACTGCTTGATCATGCGACTTCTAGCAACACGACCGAGAAAGGCGCGAAATATTCCATCGTGAAGACGGGCCTTGAGAGGCAGCTATGGAAAAATCGCAGTATAGATTAATACTGCTATACAATACTTGGATTTAAACAGAAGTTCAGTTGACGTTGTAATATACAAAATATTACAAGAAAACAAACACCGCGCTTTACTCTGGACGGTGCGAAGCGGTTACTAGGTGACGGATGTTTGTTGACAGGCATCGCTGTGGTAGCTACGCGAAGGTTGTCTGATTAATTTAAGTGAGACATCGCCGTGTTATGTGTAATAGGGAGCATAGAATTTGGAACATTAGTGGAACAATTCTTGTAAGGAATTAAATTCAAACATCAAGAGAGAAGCCGATAACTTCGGCGACGACCGACGCGAAGAGGGATTTTCGGCGCCGAAGCCAAGAGTGATATGAACTGCGTGGCCTCATTTAACAACGCCTAGACAATTCGGTACCGTTATTAACTAGATGCTGGCAATTGAATGCAATCAATCGCATTGATACTGTTAAACAAAATTCAAGTCATTTTAATAAATGAAATTATTGTTGTGCCAAATCTTACGCAATTCTTCGTAATAGTGGAAATAATTTCAGACTTCAGGTTTCTCTGTACAGAGGGCAACCCGGTGACAACCAGCCTGCAGGTAAGCGTGGTGTCATCGTATCGAACCCAAAACTGAGCTAGCAAAATTAAAGTAAATAAATCATTATATTATCACAACGTAAATTATATGTTACGGTGTCACCCAATTGAGAGGTTGGACATCACCATAATCTCACTATAGTGGCGTTAGAAGTATAACCACTTTTTACCTCCATTCTATGAGTAATCCAATCAGACGTTACTATTCGCCAGCATATACCCTTGATTTACACATTAAACGAACCTAAAAACCTTTAGCAAGATTCCTCTTAAATTCCCTGAACTTTCACACAACTATTACAAGTTATATTGATGAGAATATTTTCCCACTTATTTAAAATTAAAAACTCTAGAATCCATTTTAAGAATCCATTTGTTTGATTTGTGTAGTTTTTTTTCACATCATCATAAATAATATATTTTCTTCCTAATTGGGCATCATAGTACGCTGCCTTGTAAGAGAGGTGCAGATGTGCGAGTAGCCCCTATACTTAGGTTTTTCTACAGTGGTCGATGACGTTAAATTATGGTTGCACATCCTGCCACATAAAATAAATATTTTTAATTCATTCGCAAACGTCCTTGTCTAAGGAACTCGTGGTCTCAGAAACGTCCTTACCACAGTGGAAAAAAATTATTTCATCCACAGGAGGTGTAACAATGACCTAATTTCATTGGCCACTAGAAAAATCGAAATACACGCAAGTAGAGTTAATAAGAGTCCTGAAGGTCGCCCTTGTTCCCGCCGCTCCCTGTGCGGCTTTCAGGGGAGGGGGAAGCGGCGTTCGCCGTGGAAGCGACCTCGCGTGGATCGACCGAGCATCTGCTCCAGGATTGACTGATGTGATGCGAGGTCTTTCCCCACCACTACTAAGGAATTCCAAAGAAACAAAATTTCCAAACTTTGAAACGAAAAATATTCTCTAGATTATGGACAAACAACAGGAGCTGTTCGTAGGCTTTCTCCTTAAATTCAAATAATTCCAATCAATTAATCATCGTCCTTTGATGTGCTTGAAGCCATACACCATCTTCGTTTTTCTCACGTTTTCCTTTCTTAATGCCTGTCGCTTATTTTCCCCTTTTTGATACATAAAGATGAGAGAGAATAAAGACTATTGTTTCTTTATTATTCATAATAATTGAGAGAATAATATATTTATATCTCGACTCCGGATGAAAATAATTTCTCCTAAAAATTCCCAAACATTTCCCCGTCCATTTACGTTCTTCATTCTTTCTCCATAACGAAAAAAAGTCCCCATTTTGGGAATAATATTCCCCAATCTGGGAACCCTGAACTGCTCCCATCGACCGGCTGCCTCTCGCCCCTCGTAAAGAGTAAAGTGGTGAAGCCGCCCAGCTTTGACCAAGGACACGGCCGGGCAGCCCCGGAGAGAGCTCCGACCAGTACACACACTGTTCTCTACAAACTTCTGGCTTGTAGAGGAAGAAGAGCTCCTGTCGGACGGTTTGAAACCAGATGGCAGAAAAAATTGGATTAAAACTTATTACGGATAATTATGGATTTATATGATGGCGTGTATTAAATTTGTTTTTCCTAATAATTCAATTGAAACTTTTGTTTTTAAAACCAATCCCAAAATTATGCTCAAATCTAAAGAACAGAAACCACTAATATTTTTAATCTACAAATAATTTCGCATGCAATTCCAAATTTTCTTCTTTCCAATGAATTATTCAATATTAATACATTTTATCAGAAGATGAAATAACATCGGTATCTCTAACAAATTAAGAAATTTGGTCGACTAATCACAAAATTGACACCTTTTTCAGAGTTCGCTCATAGTACGAGAATGTCGAAAAATACTGTCAGTTCCCGTAAATAAACGCATGTTCAAATCTAATAAGTTTCATTTTCTTCTACACATATTAAAAGTACAAAAACATACAGGTATTTTTCAATTTCTATTACTCTCTTCTCATTCAAACACATTTTATCAAGAGTAGTTTTATACCTGCAGTTTATTTCTTCAAACAATTTGAATTTCACTTATAAGCACATTCATATCAAACCTTCAAACTATTAAATAATAATCATAATCATTCAAGGATAGCTCGAGAGTTGTCGCAGTGATTTAAGCGCACTAAATCTTCTTTCATTCGTTTCTGGCAAATCACAACTAATTGATATTGACACTTACCTCCTATATTTCCGCCAATTCGTAAGCGGTAATTCTTGAGGGCTATCCCTCCCGTCAGCGTAGAAAATTCTAGTTCTACAACACAACTTCATTCCAGTAGCCCCTTTCAAGAGTCTGAAAAGAGTATATGTAAAATTCATTGATTTAAAATCTTATTTATAGCCATAGAATTCACGTCAGGAAATTGGCGCTTACAATTTAAAAGTATACCTTCGTTTTTAACAACAAATGTGCATTTCTTGAGACTATGAATGGATTGAAACAATTATAAACACTCGTTACTACACGTAAATCAAGTAATGCACGTGACAGAGCCAGCTACCTCAAAGCGCTCCGACCAGCTCCAGTCATGAACTGGTGGCGGCGCTAACATTGACGCGCTCTACCCTTACTGCAGGAACTAAAGGACAGACAGATGACATACTATTGAGAAGTCAAGCGAGTCAGGCGTGGGATAGCGGTAGACGAAGTGCCGCTCCCAATGGAAAAGAGTGCACTGATGTTCGTGCTTTATAAAGCCACGTTTTCTTTAATGCAGAAATTCCCTAGCTTTTTTCTTATGGCGACTCCTTTGAAAAGAATTCTTTGCTTCTTCGCTCCTTTTGATTTTGTATATAATAATCAGAATGCAACAAAATCGTAACATACATAATTTCACATAAATGACTTGGTAATAATTAGACAAAGAATATGAATTAAAACTTTGCAAAAAGGGTTTATTAGATTTATATTATTTTTATACAATTATAATTTTTATTTTTTTTAAATGTAAGCAAGTATTAATAGATGTTTTGAAGCTTTATAAAAGCAAACATTTAGTGATAACTTCATTAATAATTTTTTGTTAGCAATAGGATACAGATTATATCGATCAGTATACTCAGCTTTCGACTCCACTGTCGACCCCTTGATCATCAAAGACCCCTTAATTTCATTGATCCCCAGGGGGTACATACTGACTCTATTGGAAATCGTTGCTTTACTGTATACAAGCTAATATACTACGCGTGCATTGAAAATTTCCGGAAAAAAATTGAGTTGTTATTGAGAGGTTAACAGGAAATTTCCATTGCACCAGTGGTATTTAATAAGACTATTCCATTCCTAAAATTAAAACCAATAGTGTTTAACTACAAATATAAAATGCCCATATCAGGGCGGTTTATCTAATAGTAGTTTATGCAATTAGTTTATAATGTTGACCTTTTTTGCGCGAATAAGAAAATAGACTATTACTAAACGAACGACGAAGGAGTGAGTTTAGTAATAGACTATTTTCTTATGAGTGCAAAAAAGGAACATTATAAACGAGTTGCATACGCTATTTTTTTGTATAACATCATTATAAAGTTATAAATGAAACGAAGTAAGTGTAAGTAAAGTATTATAGTTGGCAACATGGATGTTGGTATTATGACGTCACAACTGTGACAGCCGATTCACGCGCGCATTCGAATGAAAGATGGCGTCGTTACCAATGGTAGTTTTAGAAAAAGCCTCGAAGGCAGAAGAAAGTTTAATACCTAAAAAAGTCGAGTGCGTTGTACTAGAAGGAATATATAAAATTTAGGAAGTGGATGGAAACAAATAATGTAAATATTATATGCGAGACAGTTGTTCTGGCATATACAGGGTGAGTCACGTAACTTTAGCACCTCCTGTAACTTTTGAACGGTTGAAGTTATTGCAATGCAGTTTTCACAAAAGTGCATGAGGGAAAGGGGCTAATTGATACGTGCATTAATTTCTATTTTATCACTTGTATTTTACGAGATTTTTTAGGTAACTTTGTTTTTTCAAATGGAACTATACATATTTTTTCAGTCCACCATGACGAGCGTAAAAAGACAAATCCAATGATGTACATATTGTCATATGTTAGATAAGGATTTTTTTGATTAATTTTGATTTTTGCGACTGGGGTTTAACGGACGTTTTGAATAGTCCACCACACAAGGTCATGCAGCGCTCCACCAGCACACGTGCGCCCGGCGAAGGGAAGGGAAGGGGAGGGATCTTTTTTGAAAATACGAAACATAGTATTCCAAGTATTCACAAAACCATTGCAGTTTTTTCCTGAACTGTGCTTTCCATCCTTCTGCATTTTCACATTTTCGTCTTTCTTTGATTGAAGGAATTAAAGGATGGAAAATAAGGATTTGTCATAAGTTTGTATTGTAATAAAATTGTTTATAACTTCAACTCCATTTAATGGGATTTCATAAGATACTTAGTAATGGGATCTTGAAACAAAGCACAATAAGAATAAATAATTAAAACTGTGCAAAAATATATTGTATATTTTGAGCAAACAATTTCAATGCTAATACGAATATAATAATAACTTAGGGATAGAAATAATCTTATTTCAATAAATACTACTTAAGACAAATCCGTATTTTCAATCCCTAAGAAACCCAAATTACTGAAAAAGGATTAAGATGAAAAGGAGAGTTCAGGAAAAAGTGCAACAGTTTTGTGAATATTTTTACTCAAGTACTTAAATCCCTTCCCTTCCCCGACCCCGCGTTTGCTGGGGGAGCGCTGCGTGACCTTGTGGGGCTGACAGTTACAATGAAAATATCCGTTAAACACTAGTCGCAAAAAAATCACAATTACTCAAAAAAATGCTTATCTAACATATAACAATATTTATATCTTTTGATTCGTCTTTTTACGCTTGTCATGATAGACTGAAAAAATATGTATAGTCCCATTTGAAAAAACAAAGTTACCTCAAATATCTCGTAAAATACAAGTGATAAAAGAGAAATCAATACACATATCAATTAGCCCCATTCCCTCATTCACTTGCGTGAAAACTGCATTGCAATATCTTCAACCGTTCAAAAGTTACAGGAGGTGCTAAAGTTACGTGACTCACCCTGTATATCTGAGTTGGTAAGTTTGTCATACTTTTTATGATAGTGTCGTGTGTGTATGATAGTGTCCTAGTGTCGAGTTTTCATTTTCTAATTTATGTTATTTTGAAGTCTGCAGTATGTAAGGCATCATCTTTGTGGTGCAGTCATTCAAAATTGAAGACTATGCTGAAAATTAAAGATGGAATTGACATCTCTGCTTATAACAAAGTTCAGTTATATATGAAACAAGCTAATGTCGGCTATGAAGCTGAAAAATCTATGATATTTTCGAAAGATGATGTGAGAAAATTTTTAGTGGAAGCAGATGATGAGAAATATCTCTTAATGAAGGTAGAGTAATAATATTTTGTCTACTTTCTGAAACCGGTTCTACAGATCTGTCTTTCTAGAAGTTCGTCATGACGTCATGTCGCGTTTAATAATGGCGATGACGTCATGTAGCGTGCGATAATATACTGGATTATGTACGATTCGGGGTATCGAAATGGGTCGTTTATAATGATGGTATACAAAAAAAAATTTATCGCTTTTTCTATCCGATTTTCTTACCGCTCCTCCCTACTGGCCAATCATAAACTGCGACTCATCTATCTTAGCTGGCGGTATGTATCGATCGCTGCGTTGATGTGCAATAAACTGCGTACGTATTATAACATAACCACTGATTTTAACATTCTTTCAGTTATTTTCAATATTTGACGCATTTTGGAACTCTTTCGGATGTAATTTTATTCGTGGAATAGTCCTATTAAATACCATGAGTGCTTTGGAAATTTTCAGATAAATCCCCTCCTCCCTTCGTGACTCGGGAATTTATCAACTATTTTCAAAGCACTCATCATATTAATTATATTTCTTTGTCCATTTTTTCCAGTCTTGTGTATTTTGATGATCAGAAGGTTAATAAAAGGCCATCTATTCTAAATTTTATTTCGACGTTTCGAGGAGCACTTTTTCCTCTTCTTCAGGAGTCTGACTAAATACAGAAATACTTATATGTTTAGTTACAATTGAGGTAATATACAATTTGTTTTATTAACCTTCTGATCATCAAAATATATAAGACTGTCTTAAAAAAACTGGACAAAGAAATATAATTAAAATCCAAAGACAGTCAGAAGATATTGGAACACTCATGATATTACCTATTATTATTATTATTATTATTATTATTATTATTTCACATCCAAGAATGAAATTATCTCCAAAAAATTTCTGAATGCGTCAAATAATAACTGTATTTTACTCGCGCTCCAAGTGCACCTGAGACACGTTTCCTTTAATTGATGTATCGGACCTCGTGTTTGGTCAGCAGAGAGGGTGTGGTAAGAAAAAGGATACTTTCTTTTGGGCCTTAATTAGTACATATGGATATTTCAACGCTGCTGGTGTTAATTTCATCAGTGGAATGCTGATTATAAATACTTAATTCCCACATATTTAGTATTTCCAAAAATGCATCAAATTAGATTCATTCAGCATTAGGGAAGTGGCTAAACTATCAACTTCTTTCTATCAATTTGAACTGCATCAAGACGCACTGGCGATACTATCGCTCCTATTCTTGCACCTTGTACTTGTGCCCACAGTTGCAATGGGGGAATTGGTAGGCCCTGATTGAGGTATCTGAAAAGGAATCTAGCTCTTGCCGTTTATCATCGCTGGGAAAGAGCGTTGCGTTACTCGTCATTATCAATAGCACTCATCTCATTACATACACTTAGTGCGCTCTCTTAGCCCTATTACAATCTGCAGATATTTGTGGTAAGTGGAGGAGAATAGACAATTTTCAGAATTTCATAACCCATATTTCCTACCATTCTCCTCATTCATAACCTCGTCATTCTGACGGGATTAATGCTCGTTTATTTCATTATTCTCGATTTCCAATCTCTTATCGGCTGAACATTTTGATCATTTCCCAATTCAGCTTTTCATTTTATATATAAATCTCTTTTGTTCTGTATCGGGAACACGTAGGCTTACGCTCTCTTCCATTTGTGCTTCTTTCACTGCCGTATACGCCGACTCTGCTTTCCGTCTAACTACCCCTCCGGCGGTCCACCTCCCCCCACACACCGTTCCCCCGGCTTCCCTCCCTTCCCCTCTGCTGCCCCCTTCCGCCCCCACCACGTGACCTCGGCGCGCGCCCTCATTAACGACTCAAAACGCCGACGCTCGCTTGTTTTTAAAAAAGTTCGCAAATGAAGTGCGCAGTAGCGGTTGCCTCCGCTTCCACCGCCATCGCCGCTGCCGCAGCCATCGTCTACGTCACACCAGCTCGCTCCCGCCTGCGTTGCTAGATCAGAGCCAATGCGTAGACGCTCATGGCTCCATTGTTGCATGTAAAACCCATGTCTTACCTCTGTCACAGCAATAATCACCGTTGTCGGTTATCTTCCTCCTTTTCCATCCGAATCAGTTTTCAGTTTCGCGTGTATATTCTTGTTATTTGACATCAATTCTGCCTCCTCCTTGGGTCTACTACCTCTCTATCCTTCTATGCCAATGCCCATAAACTTGTTTCGCTCCCGCAGTCACCCCTTCATATTTCTGACAAATTCTTCACCGCCATATCGCCATCACTATATAATAATAATTCACCACTTCCCCATCACTATATAATAAATTATTTATTCAGTACCATGAGCTCGATACCCTTCCCCGTCGCCACCACCACCACTATCACATCACTTCATCGCCGTCAAGCCACTACCATCACACCACAACTACAATCACCACCGTTACGTTCATCACTTTTTCACAAGCGGCCCCAATCCCTCAACCCCATGTGTATTGCATACACTCCCGCCGTCCGAACGCGGTACCAACTCCATCGCCATCATCATTTCATTGCCTCTGCCGCTAACTGCACCCAGCAGTGCTCGGCTGGAGCGGCCATTCCCCTTTCCCCTCCCTTCTTTCCCTCTCCTCTGCCGCACCCACGCAGGGATCGGATTTCAAGAGGGCGGAGGGCGGAGGGAGGGCGCGGCGAAAGAACACACTGGAATTGCTCTCCGCACGCAGCAACGCGGAACCAACTCTCAGGACGAGGGCGTGCGTGGAGTTGCATGAAACGCTCCACAGGAGGAAGTACGAGCTTTGGAACCAACTCGCGGGTAGCGTTGGAAGAACTTAAACGAGTGGCGGTTCGTGTAGAGGTTTCCAAGAGCGCGTGCACAAGCATAAATCCGACTACTTGTTTACTATGCATAAAAAAATATGAATAAAGGAAAATAACATCCCTAAAGGAGAGTAGAAGAAATTATTGGTAAAAATTGATTTATTTTCTATTACTAAGTAGACACTATTTTCTTTGCATTGATTTGAGAGATATTAAGCGGTAAGAAGGATACGAACAACGATGTGCTCCTCTTGGGGGGCTGCGAATGCACGACGAGAATGACGTCATGCCTCACGGAGCATTGAAACTGGAGGAAAGAAGGTAGCTGAGAGAAACCCGACATTAAAGAAGAAAGAAGTGGGAACAGAACGGGAAGTTCTTTACATCAGAGAGGACTTTCACAGCATATATTTTTTAAGAAGTTAAAATGCTTTACATTTTGCAGCCATTTTCCACCACCCATTTTCCTCTAGAATGCCACAAACACCTTTGTAAACCTTCATTTTTTCTTACACAATATACTACTGCATAAAGTTGCGTGAAGTATTGGGTTTTGTAATGAACTTTCAAAAACCAATTAAACAAATCAACCTTTCAAAAATTCAGTAACAACTCAAAGAGCTGAAATAACAAATACACAGAATTTGTAGAGGTTCCTAATTCTACGTTTCTAATAAATCGAGATAGTAGAAAAGAAATAAAAAATATTTACCAAAAAAGAATTTTAAAAAATGAGTTTATTCGAGATAGGAAAATATTACTATCAAAGGCAAAGGGAAAGCGAGTTTTAAAATAGTAAAATTCGGACATACAAATGAGAAAATATCAATCAAGCGGAGAAAAATCTTGGAATAAAATACTTATAATTAAAAATATAAATGTGAAAAACGTTCCGTGCCAAAGTGTAAGTGAATGACCAATGTAGGGGAGAAGAAATTTCGGAAACAGTATTACTAAGCGCGGAGATCAAATGACAAATAACTAGAGAGCCTGAAAAAGGGAAAGAACGAAACAAGAGAAGACACGAAAACCAGTGATTTATTTCAGAAAAAAAAATCAACCCTCCAGCCCAAGGGAGGGAAGCCTGTTGATCTACCGGCACCATATAGCGCGAAATGAGAGGCGGTTGCAGACGCATAACGCAAGGTAGTACTTTGTAGGGAGCGGGCGATAGCAGGCACAATGTGGAGGAAAGCGGAATATAAAGCGCGGAAGAGGCGTATGTTCGAGGGAGGACGTGGGGGCGTGGAAGAGACGAGCTCAAAATTGCCGAGATAGCGTGCGAGGGTCGCATGCGATGTTCGTTAGGCACCGTCCTGCCAGAGGGTCCTGCCTCGCCTCGCCTCACCGGTTGGTGGCTCGACTTGCGAGGGTAGATGCACGCGGGAGAGAAATGTAGGGATTTTCAACAGGCAGGCGGTATGAGTAGAGTAAACGGATACGATAGATATCTCGCTGGAAACTGCGTGATGTACACGCTCTCTTGAAGAAATTATTTCGGAGTTGTGGAGTCGAAAATTGTCTGTGTTAAATAGCGAAATAAAGGATGAACTGCAGAGTAAGACGAACATACGGACAATTTTTTTTAATTGTAGGAATTTGGAAATCAGGGTGTATCAGCAACGCAATGGCGTGTTATGTTAGAAAATGTCTCGGAACAGGTACAATATATTTTTTGCCCGACTCTCGTCAGCCGCTTGGGAAGGCAGAAGAGCGATAGAGAGAAAAGTGGGGATTTTCCACAGGCAAGAAAAACGGGGAGAATGGGGAAGAGTTGAGAATTTGAAATCTCGTCTAATCAATGTAGGAAACTGGCCATAGTAGGTACGTAGCTTGCAAAATTATTTTGAAATCGATTATTTAAAATGATGTGTTAAATATTTTCACTCATGGTCATATGTAAAAATATTACAATATTTTATTATAGAAAATGAATAAATACCTAGTAACTGTTTTGTGATTTCCATGTTATGGCATAATATCTCATGTTGTGGCATAACCAAGTGTTTTGAAGATTTAGCCAAATTTAGACACAAGATTAATTTTCACAAGGTGGCGGTATCAAAATTATGAATTATCAGCTGTGCATGATTACTGCGCATGTTATACAAATGTTATTTAATGAAATTAATAATTTTCTATACCGAGCAAAACTCGAGGTCCCTTAGTACGTATGTTTCTGGCAAAGTCTGTGATCTATGAGCCGTCTAGGAAAAGTCTGATGCTCTATGAGACACGATTCTCTATGAGCCACGCCTCATGGACGAATCTTGCAAATAACGTTTGCTGTTTATGGATGTTTAGCAATCCACAAAAATGAGTTATTCGCGTAAAATTATTGAAGATATCACATCCCATTTGTGCATTGATCATTTTAAACTAGCGAAGCTGCAACAGCTCGTAATTTCTCGCATTATTTGTCATTGCCTAACATTATACAGTGCGACTATTCTCTTAGGGTGCACCGATCGTAGTTTTCTGCGATTTTCGTAACTTTGTCCCTGACAGAAATCAGCTGTTTCGCTACCATTCAATTGGGAGCTTATATTTCGCGACAGTGACGTCACTATGGTGACATTCAAGCTCCCTATTGGATGAAACCGCGAGCAGCTGATTCATGTTAGGGACAAAGTTACGAAAATCGCAGTATAAATTCTGCTCGGCCAACGGGCCTTCACTCGCCCGGGAAAGGTCCCCTCAACTCCCCTGCGAACGCTCCGGACGGGAGATTTTCAAGGTCTCACACTGGAAAGCACGCCTTTCGCAGGGCGAGACCTTGAAACCTCCCGTCCGCAGCGTTTGCAGGGGAGTTGAGCGCACCGTTCCCGGGCGAGTGAGGGCCCGTTGGCCGAGCAAAATTCTCCACGATCGCTGCACACTAAAAAAATAGTCGCACTGTATTACTTGAATCAGCAATGCCCATGCTGTTCTCAAAACGCATCTACTATTTATTTATTACATATTTAACGAATGGTATGCTTCTCGAGAAGACTGCCCAATTGCTTTTGTTCCAAAGGAAGAACTCTGAATATGCTGGATCAGGTCTCTCTAGTTAGAGGTTAGCGTTGAAAAATAACACTAATCTGCGATGAAATTGCTGCCTCTGACGTTTGAATGTTTTTGAGGTATTTTTTTGCATGATGAAATCAAATTTAAAACCAGAAAGTTTCTATCATGTATCATTTTATTTATTTATTTTTCAATTTTATTTTAGCGTAATTTTCGTATGCCCAAAGAGTAATTATATAAACTGTAAGACTGTAATACTTTTAAATACAAGTTATTAAAAAGCGACCTGAAAAGGACTGGAGGACTTTCTCAAGAAGCAACAGGGGTAACATTTGTGTGCAACTTTCCAATAGTGATGTAAACAAGACGGAATAAATCAAAAATACTCTAGTGGCCTGTATTAATTAACAACCATACACATTGAGCGAGTTGTGTATATTAAATATTGTTTTTTTCTTTAAAATAAAAAAGGATTATGAAAACGTTTGTGATGAAATTCGCCTAATTGTACAATACATGACAAGTGATTTCGCAAAAAAAAACTTACGTAATAAGTAAGCGGATTACAAATTCGAGTTCAGCACATCGACATTGTATAAAATTACTTAAGGCAACAAACATAAAGTTTAAATTCGTAGGCTAGTGTAATTATGATAATGATGATGATGATGATGATGATGATGATGATGAAGTGAGTAATAAGTACGATATGCATTGAGATTGAGGAAACCGGTGAACCTCCAGAGACAGTTACACAAAGGCCATTCATAATTCATCTAATGATACACTTCCACCAACACCAGTCCACATTTTCCCTTTGATGTAGATGATATTTCGTAGGAAGGTCTCTACCTGATTATAAATCCTCTCAAGCCTCGTTACAGATCAAAATTTACTATCGCAAACTCTTTCACTTGTGAGGCACTAGATCACAAGCTAGTTATAAATACCCACATTCTCGTTGATTGATTTTGGCTCATGTTAGCCATTTAGAATGTGGTCTTTGATATGTTCCAGTTTTCAGGAAATTTGTGACCTCCGTGGCAACAGAAGTACCGAAAATATAAAATCAAAAATTGTCGATGAAACGTCCACACACTATATTCACCAGTTTTACGAATTGCCTTTAAGTTAAGTGAGTAGTAGAAAAATAAATAATTTTAATGTGAATGTTTAATAATTGTAAATATAACTATCACTAAACTTGCACATAATATTCTACATCAACTACAATTCAACTAATGGGTTTGCAAATGTTCTCAGGTTTCAGAAAGAGCCTAATAAAAATCACCGTTGAAGTTGACAGTAATTACACTTAATATCGAGGCCTTTTGGGCCTCAAAAACATTGAATGTGTGCGTTTAATCATGACTCATATAACAGACACAGTAGTTACAATAATAGATTGGTGAATAGGAAATATAATCAAATAAAAATTCACAATTTTCACATCAATAGTACCTTTTTTTGAGCTATAGTTTTATAAATTAGAAACAAAACTACCATATTTCTTACTTTTTTTACGTACGAGTTCAAGTACTTGTCAATATTGTCACTTGAAATTTAAAAGTTCAAATTTTCACTATTGCTTTAAACAACCTCTTCTGTCAACATATGTCCGGCAATTTATCTTAGCAACTTTATTTCAGCTTTATATTTATAATTGCACATCATTCCTTTTATTCATGATAAATTTTCACGTTCATTTGAAATGATCAATGGTGTATAAGTTTTAGGTAGGTTTCATTTATATTTTGGTTAGATTTCATTTAATTATTCGTTTCACACCTGAAAATTACCTTTTTTAAATTTATTTTCTTCCTCTTCGGCAGATTTGCCTTTCAGAGGTTTGTACATTTTTATTTTCAATACGTAACATTTGGGCATACAACCTCATACTACTGTATCGCACTACTAGCTAATTTACAGGATATCATACTTATATTTTTAACATATGTAAACAATTTACATACAATACTCAAATTTTGGGATACATCATTCTTAATTCTAGGTACTCCTACATACATTAAAAAATTTAAAAAATATACATTTTAGTTTAAACGTACAGTTTATTGTAGTGGATACTTATTTTTCAAATGGGGTTTTAACATATCTTTCGGCTATCGTGAGCGTAGGTATTTACGTACCTGAAACCTTTACACTAGCTCGTAACCTGCCTTCCTTCGCGTTGACTCTCCTCCCGGGATCAATCTGCCGGGAGAGCGCCTGAGCGCTGGAAATAAAAGGGGCAATTTTTGCCTTGTGCCTTTGTGCGGTCAGCAGGAGATCTATCGAACCAACGCTCTGATGAATAGAGAGACGAATCTGAAGAGCACAAGCGTACGATCCACAAGCCAGCCATCAAATTGCGCTTACGCATTGAAAGCCTGCAGCTAAAGACTCGCTATTGACGAACTAAAAAGAGACACGTGATTAACGAAATAGAGGTAGAGGTAGTTGACAAAATAAAAGAAAATCATGGTTTGACGACTGGCTTAGGTTGCTCAGAGCGTAGAGTAAAGATGTAAAATTTGCCCTCCCCCCTCCCGCATAAAAATCCGAAATACCGCCTCTGAGCAGAGCTCTTCAGAAAGACGGCTGATGGCCGCGGACGCAGCGGGTGCGAAGCCTACGGAGCGGAGGGTGGGGGAATTGAGAGGTGGAAGCGATAAGGAAAAAGGGTTTCACACCAGGCGTCGTTGCAAAATGCGCTGGGTAGTGGAGGGGTGAAATCGGTAGTAGTGGGGGTAGAGTTACGACCTGTGAGCGCTCTACTTGGTTACCACATTTTACGGAACTAAGATGCGACGGTGGCGCCATTTCTGAACGGGACACCATTTCAGTGTATCCACTACAATGCCTGCAGTGAGCTGTCTATACTTCTTTAGTCTATGCTCAGAGCATGAATTGATGTCACTACCGTGCCTCTGACCGCGAGGTCCAAGGGTTTCAGTACAGGCGCTGGTGGGATTTTCACACTAGCTACACAGCTAGGTGGAATTCAGTCGCAGTGTGGATGAGAATCCTAGCAACCGACTGCTTTGATCGGTAGTTTTCCGCTGTTTTTCTGATCAACTCCGGGCAAAAGAGGGAGCAGTACCCTAACAAACGAGTCACGAACCGTTCGCGTTCTTTCCTCTTCCTTGTCATATCCTCATCCCTTACACTTAAACTTACATGCACTACACTATCACACATGTCGGGAATCTAGACGTGAGCTTAGAGTTTGTCCCGGCTGGGGCGATGCCCCTCTTGTGGAAGACACCTGGTAGGGGAAAACCCCGCTAGACGACGGCGTCGACGCCGAATCTCGCCATACAGCCTGAGAAGACCACCACCATCACCACCACCACCTTCTGCAGTAAAAACATACACTACACTTACTGGCTAATGATGTTTGTCGTGGTCGCATCCGGAATTAGTATTCAATCAATTCATGGTTGACGAAATAAATTAAGTCGTACGACGGGAGATATAAATACTTGAAATTACTGGTGGCCAGTAGAATTAATAGTTCTTATACGAGTATCCCATCAGACCGGTAAGCAATATCAACGTGGACGTCGTTAGTTAAAGTTTACATTGCTTTATGAAGCAGGTCTTCGCCTATAACCCTACAGCCTGCTCTTTGGCTGGCTGCCTCGCATCCTTCCGTGAGCGGGGCGTCGGAGGGGGGCATCGGGGGGGGGGCGTCGGGGGGGGGCGTCGGGGGGGAGCGTCGGGGGGGAGCGTCGGGGGGGGGGCGACGGGGGGGCGTCGGGGGGGGGGCGTCGGGGGGGCGTCGGGGGGGCGTCGGGGGGCGTCGGGGGGGCGTCGGGGGGGTCGGGGGGTCGCGGGGCGTCGGGGGGTCGGGGGGTCGGGGGGCGTCGGGGGGCGTCGGGGGGCGAAGGGGGGGCGGGGGCCGTCGGGGGGGGCGTCGGGTGGAGCGTCGGGGGTGGCGTCGAGGGGGGCGTCGGGGGGGGGCGTCGGGGGGGAGCGTCGGGGGGCGTCGGGGGGGCGTTGGGGGGGCGTGGGAGCGCGCGGAATAAAACTGACAATTTTCGCCGCGGGAGGACGCCTCTGCGGTGGCTACAGCCGGTGGCGCCTATCGATTGCGCTCGGCCCAATTAGCTGCGCGGCGGTGGCGCACCCACGCGGTGGCGGCAGGCGCACCGATGCAGCGGGCGCTCGAAGCGCCACGTTGCGACGCGTTGAGGCACCATCGTACTAGCGTATTGTCCGGTTTAAATACAGTGATATCATTTTTTTTATTTCGTATTCTTTTCATTTAAATTTTAGTCTGCATCTGAAGAAGAGCTGCAGCTCGAAATGCCTTGTGCCTAAGGACATGTGTATAAAAAATACAGCATTGCTCAAACAGAAAAAACATGTAATATAGTTCATTAATTACTTTTTACTTTTTTGACTTTGTTATATTTATGACTTTAATAAATTTATTCTGTGCTGTTTGTGTCTGTCTTTTTATTTTTGGTAAAAACTGTCTATAAACAATAATGGGCCAAAAATATAATATATATTAAATATAGTGACTAGTGATAGATCAGCGGTTATCCACTCGGGAGCTTCGATACCGAAAAACCAAAGTCGTAATTAAAGACGAAGCAGCGTATTAGATAACCACGTCCAGCAGACGATCTGTCACAAATCGCTATATTTAAATCGGACAATAGTAGTGTTCCAAAATACCAAAAAATATGTCATCGTTGATTAGCTTTTGTTTCTGGGTGCGTCAACCGACACCAATACACCTATAATCAGATGTACCTACTCACCGGTGCATCTATCATCCGTTCGCTGAAGTATCACTGAGGTAATGAAAACAACCACTGCGACCCACATAAAGACCAATGCGTCAATCAATCAACGCGCAGAATGATCAAATAGCGGACGTTACCGAAAGATCTGACATACTAACAAGATAACGTATCATACGATTACACCTTAAACCAATTTATCAATGTGTCTCCCCAACGATGCCAAATTTTTGAGTCGCCAAACAGAAAACTTCGTAAGGTGAGAAAGTTAAAAGAAACCTAGCGGAGCAGGAACTTGCCGAAGTAATGATATATCTATGTATCACATTCCCCACAGCGTTACACAATGAAAGCAACAAGCACAAAATCCAATACTTCAAACTTTTGTGCAAACGGTTAAGGTTCAATATCTACAGAACATATAAATTGTTTGTTGCAAACACCCCAGTAGATGTACTCTGTCGTTTTCATAGCTTCAGCATCAATAGAGGTTGAATTAGCCAACGTACCTTCTATCTCACATCATCTCCATGAATACCTGTAGATCATCAAAAATAAAAATAATGTGTGATCAATTCAGAAGTTGAAAACAACAATATGAAATGTGTCTCTTAGATCACAGCACAAGAAGACAGATGAAAAATATTTCAACAAATCATTTCAAATTCGGTCTTCTTTACAAAGTTGTTCAACGAAAAAAATATTTTTATTGATTGTGAGTTTTCGTCACCACATATCAAATATATATGTATTATAAATTTAGTAATATATTAAAAATTTAATTCCTCAAAACAGAAATGGAACTCATTTTCCATCAGCTCCCCAAAAGTACAAACAAAAACGAGATGCAATAAATATAACTTTGTACGATAATTTTTACGCCTGTCTACATTTTTCCTAATCTACGATCTCATTGGTATACAGTGTTACTAACGGAGAGTCCAGTTTTGTAGAATGGATTCAATTGTATGTTTGATCAAATATTTCATGAAGTCATTGCTTTCATTTCGCAACATTAATTTTAAAGGTCACTATTATTTTCCACATCCACCCAAAGAATACTAGTTAGAAGCATAAAAATAGAATTAAATTGTCAATATTTGCCAAATAATTTCATTTACGAAAATGCATTTTATTAACTTTTTTTAATATTGAAAATTATAAATTAATAAATGGCTTGAATAAAATATTCGCATATTTAATATTCCTCAAAAGCAAATATAAAACAAACCTCCACAGGTGCATTTGCACTCAAAAGCAAACCATCTCTCTCTAGTTTTGTATCAGAGGAAATTTCGGTGTCTGTATTTTCGAAACGGAATGAAATGCATATCTGGCATTCCTTTCACTGATTCAAAGGGAAACTTCAATAGAAGGGCTTTGGAACTCTAGAAGTATCTATCTGATTAGACTCATTCGACATTTTAGAGAGCATAATGTTTACCTGTGCTTTCTGCTTTTATGAATCTACGTCCAAAACAATACGCGGACTTATTCAGAAATATCCCGAACTTTCTAAACTAAATTAAGCGTAGGGTGTTTGTTGGGAACAGAAGACAATAGATTCCTCATCAATATTACATACTTTCAGGAACTAGTTTACTAACTACTTCTTTTTTTCTTACTAGAGCTATTCCCAGCTTTAGAAGATGCCAATTTCGACTATCCGCGCCGGATAGCCACTATATATCTCGTAGGTACACATATCAACCTTCACACTAGACACTGACACTCCTGCAGACTCCTCGGTCTGTGGTCAACAGACTCACAAGGCCTTCCGCGACAACACACTACAAGAAAGTCATGGGACAATCATGCCCACGTCGGGACTCGAACCCGCGACCCTTCAGACGCAGGCGCTGAGTGGGCACACGCTCTACCCACCTCGGCCATCCAGGTCGGCAGTTTACTAATTCTAGTAAATCTATAATACTAGTGGTGCTACAAAATGACACAGACTTTCCCGTAATGATTTCTATTTCCTTTGGTCTCGGCTAGCTATTCAGACTTGCCACATTCTTTTGCCAGCTGCCATCTATCGCTGTCCAAAGTACATTTTTTTGACATTTTATTAATTTTCGGTTTCCTAATAGTACTACGGAAATATTATTTTTAAAATATCGTAAATGGCATTTTATTGAAAAATCTCGAGCTGTTTTTAAAAAATGGCGTTTAAGCGCTACTGTACATCCGATATTTTCAGCTTTTTTCACAGACAATTTTTGAGTTTTCGAAAAACTTCATTTAAAGTCATTTGAAGCACTTACACTCACAAATACAATAATGTTTACAAATTGCTGGAAATGTGCATATTAACGGTGTGAGAGATCATTCAAAAAACTTACATTTGTGTAATTTTTGAAAAAATGAAAGAATACCCCAAAATGAACTTTACGTCACATTAATGAGTGCAATTAGCACTATCTGTTCGAAAAGTTAGAGGACACATTTGGAGCCATTTTTGAAAAAATGGCGTTTGAGCGTTTCTGCAAATGCGGAATTTTTAGCTAGTTTTCACAGAAAGCTACCATTGAATTCATTAGTCCCGTGCTCGTAGCGAATGAAATAGCCTGGAAGTGGGAGTATTTACTTCCCCGCTGGATCGACAGATCTGGCTTGGATTAGGACCCGAAGAGGGTCTCCTCCTCCAGACACATCACCTGGACGGGAACAGCCTCACAGCCTCACGCGGGACAAGCTTAAAGATTCCGACGGTTTTCCCAAGACCTGTGATAGTGTAGTGCATGTAACTATGTGTAATGGGAGAGGATATGACAAGGATGAGGACGGAAAGATCTTACGCGGTATCTGGCCCGTTTGTATGAGTTCTGCTCCGTCATTCCTCTGGTATTGACAGAAAATTCACAGAAAACTACTGATTAGATCAACTAGCTGTCTGAATTCTCCTCCAGAATGAGAGATCGTTTTAAAAGGATCAGGGCATCAGTTAATATCACTAGCGTCTCTGACAGGAAGATTCTTGGGTTCGAGTCCCTACGGTGGCAGGGTTAACGATGGCTGGATAGAATTCAGCCACTGTCTGGAGGTAAATCCTAGCGTCCGGCTGCTCTGATCGGAATTTTTCTCTGGTTTCTCCGATAAATTCCAGTGAATGCCGGAGCAGTACTGTAGGAGTTTGAGTTTGTTTTAAGAGAGCAGCAGACCTTTGATTGTATTTCGAAATTGATTAGTTCTCTTCCCCCAACATTTTCGATAGCCTAATTTATTTAAAAGATTTCGAAGGACCAGCTTTTGCCTCTGTTTATAATGAGATTTTATTGAGTTGCTATAGTATTTTAAGGAAAAAATTAAATTGCAAGTGACACAAAAAACATATATTGAATTCAAAAAAATAGGAGGTAACTAGTTAAGACATACAAAGTCTGAATTAACATTTATCCAGTTTTGCCTTTGCAAATTTCCTTCAAACTCATCCCAAGGCACACGCCGCAGACAACATCTTGCGACCAGTGTTAATGCCAGACTGAATTCTGCTTGTGTCGGGTGACACAGAGCAGAGAAGTTTGTAACGAAAAGGTTGATACAGTTTGTACTTGCTAAAAACACTGCACTTCAAACTCATCACAAGGTACATGCCGCAGACAACATCTCGCGACCAGTGTTAACACCAGACTGAATTCTGCTTGTGTCGGGTGACACAGAGCAGAGAAGTTTGTAACGAAAAGGTTGATACAGTTTGTACTTGCTAAAAACACTGCACTTCAAACTCATCACAAGGTACTTGCCGCAGACAACATCTCGCGACCAGTGTTAATGCCAGACTGAATTCTGCTCGTGGCGGGTGACACGGAGCAGAGAAGCTTGCAGCCAATGAGCCGATGTCATTGGAATCTGAGCTTTACAATTTAAAATGGAAATATTAGAATTTTACAAATTTAGTAGATAGTTTACACGTAATTTTAAATTTAGTAATTTTGAATATAGTAATTTGATTTAAATGTATGATATTTGCATTAAAACTGTTGTTTTTTGCATGAAAGAGATTATACTTTCGGTTGAAACCAGTTCGAGAACTGATTTCTCGAAAGGGATGTAACTTTTTGATTGTTGCCTTGTGACTTGTGCCAGAAATGAAGCCAATAAAATTACAATGAATAATTATGTACTAATCAATTATTTTATACACATCAGACGTGCCTTTAAGTTTTGAAGAGTCGTATGAGCTCCGCTGTCCCCCCAGAAAGCTTATAATTAATATATTATTAATTAAAATTACGGAGTATGTAGTGTGCTCCGACAAGTACCCTATCAAGCATCACATGTAAGGCTAGCTTTGTCCCGGCTGGAGCGGAGTGTTAGTGGTGGGAGATACCTGGTAAGGGAAAACGACACGAGCTGTCGGGTAGGTCGATACTAGATCTCGCCATCCAGGGGGAGATCATCGCCAACACGAACGATAAAAAGCATACACTACACTTAAGGGACGAATGACTTCAGCCACTGAAGCGCTTGGAAATCCATCAACCAATCCTCCAGATAGCGGCTGAAATTGACCCAGCTACCTAGCGAGTATCGAAACTCCGCCAATGTCGAGATCCCAACTCTAGTCAATCATTCGAATAATGGAGTGACACGTAGGGGCTGGACCTGCAGTAGGTTAACAACATTATTATTTTATAGATGAAAACAAATTAAATTTTCATTCATCGTAAATGGAGAATACATTCACCCTTTTTCTTAGTGATATTTCCAGATGAAATCAGTTACCTTCTACGCCCTAATTGGATGGATCTCTAACCCAAGCCTAGACATTAACATACTTGCCGGTCATTTCTAAGGTCCGAAAATTACGAGGTCCATTCAGACTCAACCCAAAAACATTATACCTAGAGCAAGATGCGAATTCACGATCTTTCAGACCAGGGTTAGTTGCTGATTCCACACACCCTCTTCCATCTCAGCAATTTAGATAGGCAATAACAATAACATTTCATAAACAAGAAAAGTTTGACTTCACAAACAGAAGAATAAAAAGTATCCTATTCAATTTTCCAACCGGCAGAACATTCATTTGCCCGTTTATTTGACTTTTAGGTAAATTAACCTCCTATTAAATCAAAATCACAGGTATTGAATTTTGTAATTGAATGAACAAATAAATCGTTTATTTGAAAAAGGGTAAAAGTCATATTTGTTTTGAAAATTGATGTTTTGTTTAACATATATTTTTGGAATAGCTGGATTAAGTTTAAATAGACCACATTCCCATTTCGACTCCATTTGTTGCTATTGAGGTTAGAAAAAGTCTAAGGTAAATGGTATATTTTTTACAAATGAAGGAGAAGCGGGAAATGGTTTAAACGACATTGTAATTAGTCAGCTACAACAGGAGAAAACGCGGAATAAAATTGTTCATGTCATGTACTGAAAAATATATTTTAGTTTCTTTCCCATAAATAAAAAGAATGAAATAAAACTCACACTTCCGTCTCATTTATACAGTATTTTTCTATTATTGTAAAATTGTAAAAATTAAACTCGAACCCTTATGAAAATGTTTTTAAAAATAATGATGATGATCAATTACACCACTGTACACAAAGTGAAGCAGAGAAAACTATGTCTTTCGAAATTATGTAACTGGAAAGAAAAAAAGGAAAAAAGAAAAAGAAACGAAAAGAAAGAAAGAAAGAGAGAAAGAACAAGAAAGGAGAAAGAGAAAAATGACGGAAAGAAAGAAGGGAAGGAAGGAAGGAAGGAAGAAGGAAGGTGGGAGGAATGGAAGGTAGGAGGAAAGGAAGGTAGGAGGAAAAGAAGAAAGGAAGAAAAGTAAGAAAGAATGACGAAAAGTAAGAAAGAATGAAGAAAAGACAGAAAGAGAAAAAAGAAAAGAAAGAAAAAAGACGCACGTTTTATTGAATTTCAAATCTTTTGACGCTTTTAGTGTTTGGAGAATTCGAATATCCCGTCAGTAACCAAAATACTACGTGAGCGGCTGCCGGCGGTGGCGCGAGCGCGGACGAGAGCGATCCTCGCATGTGGCCCCTGCGGTGGCAGCGCGCTGCCAGGGCGGGCGGGCGGGCGGGCGGGCGGGCGGGCGGGCGGGCGGGCGGGCGGGCGGGCGGGCGGGCGGGCGGGCGGGCGGGCGGGCGGGCGGGCGGGCGGGCGGCGGGCGGGGCCGCAGAGGGAGGGAGGCCGCCCGGCCCGCCCTCCTTCCGCGCGCTCGTTAGAGGCCTCGACGTGCGCGGAGGAGGCGTGATCGGGGGCGCATCGATCTCCGGCGAGAGGGTGATGGATCGCGCCCTTCCGCCGACGGCAGCGCCCCCCTCCGACCCACACGCCCGAATCCACTCCTTCCGCAGAGGGCGAGGTGTGGCTTCAACTACTTTGACTTTTTACACATACGCTATAGTTCGTTATTGCCTTCGATACGAAGCTCGATATACACTGCATAACTTACCTGGATCGAAAGGATCGTGGCTATGGAGGAAATATGAAAATAGTTAAATGATGCTACATGTTCCCTCATGGAGGGAATTATGGGAGGGAAATATGAAATGACAAACCGAGTAAAGTTAACATTTAGTTAGTTAGTAAGTAAATAAATCTGAAATAATAAAATTATGTGTATTCCACGGGCGTTAACTGCTTCTAAAATGCAAAGGCACTAGGGCATTTTGTCGCCCCAGATCATTAGAACCCTAATGACGCCCTAATAACTATTACTACCCTGTGGGAAAACTAACATATATAGTACGTATTATGGGTCATTACAATATACATATTTGGTAATGATTGTGTTCCTGTGTTGTACCACTTACAACAATGTATGTATTAGGCATTTTGGGTCAATTGTCCAACTTTGCTGACTAGCTAACGGTGTTCCCCATGCCTGGATCTACTTTAATTCCCACCCTGGAATAGTAAGACAGAGAGATATAGCGAACATAACGTATTCCCTTCACCGTAACTAGCAAACTGCGCATGCTTGAGCTTTCTTTCGTCAGACAGCTACAGATATCGAGACGATTTTAAAGGAAAGCTACACTTCTATATTTGCCTCGACCGCGAATCGAACCCGGCATCGCACCACGGGAAGTAAGCACCCTGCCTATGAGCCACTTTAGTGCTACTGACAATAATAATAATAATAATAATAATAATAATAATAATAATAATAATAATAATAAGAAGAAGAAGAAGAAGAAGAAGAAGAAGAATACACAATATATTAAAGAAACGTTGCATATACTTAATTTTTTGTATAACAGTATTATAAATTTATAACTAAGTATTTTTTGGAAACGTTTATTATGATGTCATGGGTATTTGACATCTGTGACACAAAATGGTGGTCGGCTGTTCGATTTACCTCGACCTCTTCACGATCCACTCGCTGGGATTGGCTGAATGTTGCAAATATTATTGCCATAAACAGAAAATACTTCATAATATGTATCACAATACGCCATTTTATGAACGATTTCTTGCAATGAAAAATGTTTACAATGCTGGAAGTCGTTGTTTCGGGAATCCAAACCATGCTAAAAGTTCAATTTCTAGCACAAGTGCTAAAAGAGACTTGATGTTCAAGTGTTCAGATAAATCTGCGAATGCAAAAAAGAAAACAAAATAATTTTGTTTGACCGTATCAGCTACTACTATATATATATATCATTTATAGATTTACATACGTGAATAAAAATAAAATGAAATTAAGTAAGTGTGTCTAAAAAATAGTGTATGACACGCGTGGTAAAAGTGATTTTATTTTGCTCCGTTGACCCAGTCGGTATATCGGCAATTCCTACTCTCAAAATAAAATGTCATTTTTAGCATTATTATTGATTCTCTTGTGTTTCTTGATTTAGTATTTACAGCTACTGTAAAATAATCATTTAAAAACAATTGTAATTGGCACAAAACATCTTTAAATAAAAGAAAGTAACATAAAAACAATAAATTTTTTGTTTACGTTGTTCAAGTACAATGGTTTAATTTTTTCTAAGAACATTAAATTTTGTATTGTTTTATGTAATTGCATTGAATCGAATTTCGGTACCCGGCGAGTCCTACTCAATAATTCTCAAACTGCGTAATTCCTATTTGCCAAAAAATAAAACCTGTTGACTGATTTAATATTTTTAGCTTTCATACGTCCCTCTTTGAGGTTTTTACTTTTCTATTCTTTATTGCTTGATTTTTTAAATTTACTTTTCAATTTACTGTATTAGACTGTCCACTGCGTGGTTTCGTCCCATGCCCTGTTTCAGTGCCAGCCTCTGGCGCCACTGCTTAAAGATGGATGCTCCCGACCAGTCGTGCATCTCTGACCCGAACTGCCGAAGCTCCCAGATGTCACCTCTTACTGAGAGCCATATTCCATCCTGACTTTCTTCTCTGCTCTTTGCCTGGACTAGACACACATCGTTTCTCTCACAGCGGACTAGCGCTTAAAACTAGGCATCCACAGGAAAGCCTGTCTCGCTTCAGTTTGTCAATTGTCATCACTTCAGTTTTGCTCCTTGTGCAAACAATGAAGTCAGTTGCAGTAGCGATTTACATTTACTCCATTATTCAAATTTAGAGCTTTAAATTATTTCATGTACAGTTCTTTTGTTATTAGGAGATTTCGCGTAATGTTGAGTGTAATCGTGACATAAAAAAATACGTTAACAATTTTATCAAAAATGGCTTCATATTTCCTTTCTACACTTTTCTTATAAGTAGTGTACTTTGTCCAAAATATGATGTAAGCGCTATTTTAATTAAAATATTTGATTATTAAACATTTTCACATGTGTAACTTTTAATACCTCGCGGCACTAATTTACTTTATAGATATAATAGCGTACTTGTGCGCGAACTCTCGCATGTTATACCCCATCCTCTTGTTTTTTTTTCCTTTCCATAATAAGCCTGTAACATCTATTTTTCTTCAAGACCCTCTTATCCTCCGTCACTTTTCTATAAGTCACCTTGTAATTGACTGTTCTTATTTATCTTTATTATCGATCAGAGGTACACTCGTGTAATTCAGTCGCACATAATATCAAGTAATTAGTAATTTCACATACAGTTGCAGATTCTACGGCTCTGAACAGGTCGGATGGAATCGAGAAGCGTCGAACCAGCAAAAATGTAACGGAATGGTCAAGATCTCGTCCTGTAGATTACAGTGTGAGGAACGGCCTCCAAATTGTAGATTTTAAGACCCTAGGACGCTTCATGTAGGAGTTATTTAACGATGTACTAGATTCAAAACTCTCGACGCGCGTTGCGGGTTGCATTTTACATGACTTGCATTTTAGATTGCAAATCCTTCATATTTTAAAAATAAAAGTTCAATTCGTCACTTCTCCGTAAAATTCTCTTTCTGTAGAGACCTCATTTATAAAACTTGATTGCTTGTGAGAGCCGCAAAGGGAAGGTATACCCTTGAAATAATATAGGAGATATTTAATGAATTTGTGCAAAGAAATGAGTCAAATGATTACTTAGGAAGTTTTTCGAAGTATCAAAAGTTTTCGCATATAAATATTTTCTTTTGTCTTATTTTCATAATTTAACAGCTCGCTGATGATATACCGGATGTGAGAAAACGGCTGGGAGCATTCTGAACTACTAGTAGAAAGGGCAGCTGATCGAGTATCAGGCCTTGCAATGTCATCATCTTCGTTTTTAACATAACATAAAAAAAGAGTTAAGAAAACACACTGGATAATAATCAGTTAATCATGGATTTTTGTAGTTCAGAATTTATATCATGAAGCCACGAGCCACTACTGATTTCACAACACCGCACATTGGGATAAAACGTGCTATTTCTTGGCCCAAAGTCAAAAAATAAGTTGTAACATATCACAAATTAACATGAATGTAAGTATTCTAATAAAATCAAAGCATCATGAATCGCTATTATTACTCAAGTTGGCTGTCCTAGTTTTACGTACAAGGTGCTGGAAGTTGGCACTTCTGTAGGTCAGTTATAAGGCGCGAATGTGATACGTGTGAAAGTACAGAATATTTTGTTTCTTATATCTGTATTTTGGTGTAGAAAACCTAGCTGCATTATGGATATTGACAATGAAAGTAAGCTTTATTACTTATAATAAGAAAAGTAGTATGTAGTTATTCACATCGCGGAATATTCGTGCCTTAAACATACCCTGTATCTGTTATAAAATTTTAGGTTATGTTCATGTTTACATTGACTTATAACTAATATGCCGCAGTTTGCTGTGCTGAATCTATTTCTAAATTATCATTTAACTAAAGGAGATACTGTTTTACCTAATTTTAGCTGCCGCTTCCTGCCGCTTTACACGAAATTTATATCTCTTTATGTGCGTGTCATATCAATCGAAAAGACCTATTCATTGTGTGGCATTCGCCGGAGGTAAAAGAGAGGCAAGAATGTGCAGTTCTCAGTTATATTGTGAGTGTATGTTGTGGTAATAATGTCTGTGAAGATCTTTGAAAGTGTTGAATCTTTATCTGTGATCTTTGAAAGTGAAAAACAAAATATTTTTGCCACAAACGTAATACAAGATGGCAGGAAGGTCACCGAACTCTAAAGACGTTCTTATCAAACAATTCTGAATGGCTTTCTGGGAATTTTTTGTGCCCACAGAGCAAATCGATTGAATCATATAGAGACAAATCTCGAACAGGGCGACCTGTTCGTTCCTACGATGAGAAATCTGAGAGGTACAATGGCTGAAGAGTAGCCGCAAAATTGTCCTTCGAAAACGACCATCAGGCAGATTTAATGGTAAAAGCAGTAAGAATATCGGCTCGAGCTTCGGAAAAAAGAGATCTAGCTGTTGTTCTGGACAAAGTGACTGAAACTCCGACCATACCACCGAAAATTTAAAAAAATATTAAGTAATTCCCAAAACAAGAATCTATCAGTTGCATTATCCGATGAGGAGGCATTATCCTATTTGCTATATAACAATTTGAGAAAGCAACAGTATATAAACAGAAGGCTACTACCTAAAACCCACAGTGCAGATATTTTCCCATCATACGAAAAAGTGAAAATAGCAAAAGCAATATGCAGACCTTCAGGCTTACATGTCACGGATAGTGTAGCTAGAGTCTAATGACAGAAATACTGCACGACGCGTGTTTTCAGAGCCTGCAGGTTTTTGAGGAATTACTGGTGTTAATTAAGACCTAATTAAGAGATTTAGGATTATCCTGATAGCCATGTAATGCCAATGCAGCATTGACCGTGAATATTTGGCAAGTATTATACGGAGACTGCAGAAGTATTTAGAAAACTCTACGATTGGTCCCCTACGCCTATGCCTGTGAGTTTTCATAAAGTTATTGTTCATGGGAAACACATACTTCAGCATAGTATTCTGCCACTTGGATGCCTGGGAGAAGAAGCTTCAGAATCCAGAAGTAGATTGTACAAAATGGACAGATAGACTCACGCTAGAAAAAAAAGCAGATTACACAACTTAACAGATATTTTTAACAGAGCTTTGGAAACATTCGATCCCATCATTTCGACTGTCAGCCTCCAGAAAAGAGTTCAAAATAATAAGGAAAAGGCACTTCCGCTTGAAATAATAAAAATGCTCGTTTACCCTGCACCAGAATCAACTTCACATGAAACAACTGAGGAAACATTTCATCTTGTTGAAGTATCAGATGAGGATGTGTGGAATAGATTCTTTCTAGTGATTCGAGTGAATATTACTTAATCTTAGTAATATGATGTTTATTTCTTTCAAAACAATATGGAAATTAAATGAAAATACAGATGAATAATTTCATAATAAAATCTTTCATGCGAATTTTTAATTCCTACCTTTTCCCACCTCAAGACAGTACGTATATGTGAGCCGCCATATTGAAATTTTGAAACAGGTAATATGGTAAATGTATTATCTTATTTAGGTCTACATGTGTACCAAATTTCAAGCAACTTGCTCTTCAGATAACCGAGTTATGACTCTTGGCCAAGGACAGCGCACTTTCATCCCACAGTGCACCGTTAAAATAACACGCAAAAGTCATTAACACCATTAGTTTTAGCTTTTACGACTCGAGCTCAAAAATAAGTTTCTACTATCGAAATATTTGAAGAGAAAAATTATGGAACTTCACGTTATGCGACACAATTGAAAACCTTACCATATTTTTAATTTAAAAAAATAATATTCTACTGACAAAATAAAAAAAGTAAAAGCTGTTTTGTCATTTCAAAACAAAATATCATATACATATTAGAATATAAAATTAAATTCATAGTCTGAAATGCATGAGGCGAGAAACAGGTTTGCATCTCTATGGTCTCCAATATCGAAAGCCGTAAAGCTGGAACCCACCCGGTACACGAGCCAAGTGTACATTTAAACATCAGTGAATATGATTCAAGTTTATCCAACACCTAGTTAGGGATTCTTCCACAGTCCTTTTTATTTTACACGCCTTTTGCGGACTCATAATGTGCTTTGTAGGATGTACTTTGAGGAGACGGTATGACACCCTCTGGAGGTCTACTCTCTCATTAGCTGCACGAGGCGGTCTACATTTAACATTGCGTCAGTCTCTGTCCTCACCGTCCGGTATTTCCACCGTCCTTATCACCTCGTCCACTCCCTCACCGCTTCATCACCATCCTGTTCTCCTCGACCTGCCTTCCCGCAACGCGTTTGTGCAGCCCTTCATTCTGTCCTTCTTTTGTGGAGTTCTCGCTCTCCAGCTCTTGGCCTCAGATGCCAGGCCATCTTTGTGATGCACACTGATGTACTATAGAGTTCTCTCTGCTACATGATATTTTTGTAATATATTGCTAGTTATGGTATTATGGTGTGTTTTTGTGGCAAAATGACGGCAAAAACAAAGCACTTCTTTCCATTTTTTCAAGATCGCTAAACATAAATTTATTGCTTCGTCAATTTGAAAACAAGAGATGAAATTTCTTCCAGAACTACAGGGAACTAGTGAGGCATTACTTCGAAAAACCAAAATTGATGCGATTTATTACATTTATTAGGTGAGAACGTATCTGTTGAAAATTTACTTAAAGTTGGCAAAACATCATTTCACAATTAATAGGTACTGCATTATAGAATTTTGATTCTTCAAAAAAATAAAAATAAAAATACACCCAAAGAGTTTCTAAAGATTTCTTACTTTCAAACAGTATTTTACTCGTAATTGGAAGTTCAGAACTCAAGAAAATGAAAGTCACAAGACTCATGTCATTTTTTTCAGACGTTTATAATACTTCATTTCGTACTGGCTTTAATATTATTAAAACATACACAACTGAGTATATTTTCCTAAATTAAATGAAAATTCAAATATATGAGTATAAATTATCTATTAAAGTTAATTTAACCTACATTATTTAAAAATACCTAAATCTTGAATAATAATGTATACAAACTAAGAATAAATGTAAAAGAGATTGAGATGACTGGTAAACTTAGGAAACTTGTCACGCAAACCACGTTTCTAAAGCAAATCTTAATAATGATGAAGTTAATACATGAAAAATGGACGTTTGATTTTTCCAGTAAAACACTGGAACGCATGGAGCAATTTGAAACAAAATTTACTTTAGAGCAATAGAGAAAAAATGCAGGGTTATTTACTAAAATGCTACCCTTCAATTTTGCTTTTGATGAAATTTGCTGTAACATCACCTGCAATGGATTTAGGTATTTGTGAATTTCGGAGCGACGCGACGGTGCTCCGAGCAGTGGTTGAGAGGCGGGGAAAAGGCGTGTTGGAGGCGAGCGGAAACGTAAAGGGTTGAAAAACTGATTGATTAGTAATTCCGAGCGCGTCAACTAAATATGATCATTATTCCCGTAAGCATAGTGCATGTTTTAAATAACAACTATATATGTATGTATGTGTATATATATGGAAAGAAAGGATCGCGCGCGATCAGTGACCCCTATGTTAGGCACTGCCCTGGCATTCTCCGGGTCATGATTGGAGAAACCAAGTAAAACTACAGATCAGAGCAACCGGGCCATAAAATTGCCTTCCAGCGCCTGACTTCGACCCAGCTATGTACTCAGTGTCGAAAATTCTGCCACCTTGGAGTCCCGAACTCGATTGATTGTTAGTGATTCCGGGCACGTCAACTACTACGGTCATTAGCCACGTGTAGTGCATGTTTTTACTCGGAAGGTGGCGGAGGTCTTACCTCGGTGGACGTTTAGATCCGACGCCGACCTACCGTCAGATAGCGGGGTTTTCACCAACCAGGTATCTTTCACTGGCGAGGCACCACCCCAAGCTCTAAGCTCCCGACTGGTTTCCTGGCATGTGTGGTAGTGCAGTGTATGTTTGTGTGTGTATAAGGAGAGAGGATAGGACAATGAAAAGGTAGGAAAGATCGCGCGCGGTTCGTGGCCAGTTTGTTAGGGTACTGCTCCGGTATTCGCCTGGTATTGATCGGAGAAGCCATGGAAAACTACCGATCAGAGCAGTCGGCCTCTAGAATTCTCCTCCAGTCAGCGGTTGAATTCGACATAGCTGACAAGTTAGTGTTGAACATCCAGCCGCCACCGGGACTCGAACCTACGGCCTCCGGGTCAGAGAGCGAGTCAGGAGACTGTTGATGCCCTGAGCCATCTCTCCTAGTCCCCGAACTCCAGGACTTCCCGGTCAGATGTAGTGCAGTGACATTAGTTGACGCTCTGAGTTACCTCAGACAGTTTGAAGGGTTGAGATAGAAATGGAGATGGAGCGGAATAAAGAAGTGACGCTGGACCTTGTTTTGGAGAGTGGTCGCGGGGAGGAGCGGAAATAGATGAAATATTTGTATTTCTCACAATAGATAACGTTCATTACTCTTCCTGGTTAAGATATGATTGTGATAAATATATGGGCCACGCCGAACTACTTCACGTAGTTGTGGATACAACGACAGCTCATGTCTCCCAAGACTTCTCTTTTCATAGACCATCGGAGTCATTCAGTCCACAAACATTAAGTAAACATTAAGTTTTTTGTGTCAGTAGTCCAACAACATATTATTTCAGTTCCTCTTACAAAATACTGTAACAATACAACCACTATAAGTATCTAATTCCTCCTTTTCCGACTACAAATAACCGCGTCTTCCAAATTGGCAGCCCACTTTAAACTCCCGCAAGCAAAAAGCGTTTAATTCTCCCTTTGTTCCCCCTTTGTCATCGTCACAAGTTCCCCGCAATTGCTGCACATTTTCCCGCTGTCGTACGTCTTGTGTCTGTTCCCAGAGGTCTCCCGGCGCCCATATCTCTACTCCCAGCGCAGAGGGCCCTTTAATTCTATGCGGTAACTAGATTGCAGTCTGTCAACTACAGGGCTGTGAACCGAGACAACGCTCTACAGAGACCCCGTTTCAATCTCGTTAGCATGCAACCTCTCAGCGGGGTAATAAAGGGTATTTGACGCCACATCAGAGTCGAATTCGGGGAATTTAAGAGGGCGAGTAAATAGAAATCTTAATTTGATGTTTTGCTTCAGTCGCTTGTTGAAAAGATTATTACATTGAAACATTACAAAAAACGGCAATTATAATCATCCACCACATAGGAGTGAATTTATTATTTTTATACCCATTTCAACGAAAATACTAAAAGGATCTATAAAGTTATTTCCTAAATCTTGAAACAATTCCACATCATCAATCATATAACTGATCGAATTGCTGTGATAAAAATAAATCGCTGTGTGCTATTGGGAAACAACTGACAATAGTTTTGACTAAGTATTTGTAAGGGAGTGACGCGCTGTTTGGTAGTTTGATGTTAAGAGCACATGGAAAGCGATTCTCAGGGAAGTCAGAAGAACTGAATATGCGAACCACATCCATAACAACAGGTAGGCTTCTCTTTATTCTGAAATGAGGACAAAACAGGAGCATTCCCAACTAAAAGTTGGTAATGCACTGCGTGTTTAACATTTCAATAATGCTCTTTGTCTTCCTTGTTTGTTAATTTTACAATTAATGTTCAGTATAATTAAGTTATTTATTAAACATGAACAAAATTAATACAGTAGAACAGAATTCATAGTACTTTATTTTATCTTATATTTACACACTCTTGCAGTTACAAGTATCAGTTTTTTTTCAGTTTTTGCCAATTAAAACAGTTCTTATTCGAATTACTTACAATAATATCTGAATTTGACACATCAAGAATTTGACCTTGAAATTTGTCAATATTAAATTATAATCTGGTCAATACCTCACAGTTTGCTGTGTATTTTGAAGCTTACCTATAATTCAATAATTTATTTGGGCATATACTAAGTAAAGTTATCGATCAGAAGGTCGTTTATAGAATTGCTTGCGTGTCTGTCTCTTTACAAAACTCCAGCTTGCTCGCAGACTCATAAATAAACTACAATTAGCACCAAGGGTATTCCCTTGGGGAAAGGTAAGTTCTTAGGTACAGATATCCTGCTTTCGCGGGCAGCCATTTGCCTTTTCCCCAGGCTGTCAGCGAGCCAGCTCAAGAGATGACCAGTTTCATGAACTGGTTTACTGTAGACGATCTTCCACTCCAGGTTTGGAATCAAAAATTTTGATAATTTGATAATTATTTGCAATAATTATTAAGTTCGTATTTAAAACCATTATCTGAATCTGTTAAAATATAGAAGATAATTTCATAGTAGTTTGCTACAGTAAAATTTCCGGCTTTGATCTAGGATAATCATTGCAAAAAAAATTAAGAGTTATGTTAATGATAGTGTTATTTAAGATAATAGGTACATAGAAAAATATATACAAAAATATAATAAACAAAATATAAAGGTGAAGAAACCTATGTTAACATTTTATTATAAAGAATACACATTGGGTTAATTCGTGCGTTAATAATGTGAGCGTTTGAAAGCAAGTAGCAATCAACAGAATCGTGTAAATGATAAGTATGGCTATTAATTATGGTATCTATTCTATTACCATCCTCGAACTTCTGTGGTATTTTCTATGAGAACGCAAGACTTAACTGACAAATAAGGAGATAAAACTAGTAGTACTTCTTAACAAACAATTATGTAATTTCAATGGATAATCATTTTTCTCTAGTGACTTCTCCAAAGACGTAAACACACTAATAATATTACGTGGATTTATATATCCATTACAGTACTTCACAAATATTAATCGTGCAAAGTAATTAACAATTCAGAATTATTAAGGGACCGTCCACAAATTACGTAATGCAAATTTCGAGTATTTTCAAAACCCCCCACTTCCCTATCTCTATGTAACGCATCGTAACGCTGCCTCAGACCTTCTCCCTCCCCCTTTAGCGTTACGTAATTTATGGATTACCCCTAATGCATTATATCTGGGTATTTGTTTCCTGGAATAGTCTTAAATACTTACAGCCAATGGCGTATCCTCGTGCCCTTCTTGAAAGAGGTTAAGTTCATAGCCACAGAAACTTCCTACTTCAGGCTAATTGAAGAAACCTAAAATAAATAAAATATAATAATATTTCATGCAAAACAATCTGTTGTTAAATCTAATTAAACATATTTTAAAGTCAAGCCTTCATAAATCGATACATCGAAAAGCAATGTTGAGAAAGTAATCTTCTTCAAATAAATAAATTTTTCGAATTTTCAAATTACAAATGTGTGCATTTTTAAAATGAGTAACTTTACCAAAGCCTAAAATGTTACATTTTTATTACATGCTGGATTTAGAGGAGGTATTACGCATTAAGCATAAAAACCTCAGCACATGAAGTGAAGCCTCGTTCGATTGTATTGCATGAGCGGAACTACACTCTCATTAACACATCTTTGACTGAGAGCAAGCCCTTCCACATATTTTCGACATGACCAAATTACGCAATACATTCGAATAAGCGTTGCGAAACATTGCAGTTACGAACCGTGTTCTTGTTTCATTAAGCTTGAAAATTACCTTCCCCTTTATCTTCTCTCCCCTTAAACTCGCATCAAAATTCCAGGTATTGAAAGCACGAAATTGCCGTTGTCAGAATACGAGATGACTTGCGTTCTGAAGTTAATTTTCAGCAACTCCAATGAGAAGTACCATAAGAATGGTTATTTATAAAACGTTATTTTATTGTAGTCTTGTGTAGTGATTGTAACATTCTGAAATATTATTACTATATTCAGCTACCCGACGGGTTTGGACTCGACAACAGAAGTTTAAAGAAAAATTAAAACGGCGCGGCTCGGCTGTACGCTCAAGATCTTTGAAAGTAGTACAAATTAAAATACAATACTTAAAGACACAAGAAACGTAAATTTCTGAATCGTGAGCCCCTGTACCAACATGATTCGTAATTTATTATATATTTAATATGTTATCAAGATGCATATAATTCAGTATTATTTCGATACGCTGTTCAATATTCTTCAACAATATTACCGTGTCTGTTGTTACAAAGACGAAAAATATTTATGTCAACACAACATTTGAAAAAACTTCAAACATTCTACGAATGTATGAGTAACAATGGTACACAGCCCAACATCCATGCTTCCGATGTACGATAATTAAGCCACAGCCCTCATTGCAGCTTTTCCCGCGTAGGCCCGAACATGGCGTATCAGTGCCGACACAACAACACAGCTCTCATTAGTCCGGAGCCGTTCAGAAGTTTGCGGGGCAACGGGCGAGTGACGCACGGCACTCGCTGCAAGCCCATGTGCGCCGCGCAGCAGTCATTCGTCACGGTGCACGCGCGCGCCCGTCAACGACCACGCCGGAGGGCGCCGCTCCCCGCCGCGTCCCGCCGCGCCCCCTCCTGTCCCCCCACGCCCCTTCTCGCCACGCCCCATCCCGCCGCTCCCCGTCCCGCCGCGCCCCGCCCCACCCCGCCCCGTCTCGCCGCGCCCCGTCCCGCCGGGCACCGTCCCGCCGCGCCTCGCCCCGCCGCTTATCCATCCTGTCTTCCAACGCCCCTTCCCACTGCGCCCCGTCCTGTCTCCACTGCCCCGTCTCGCCGCGCCCTATCCCGCTGCGCCCCGTCCCGCCGCGCCCCATCCCTCCGCGCCCCGTCCCACCGAGACCCGTCCTGCCGCGCCCCGTCCCGCCGAGACCCGTCCCGCCGCGCCCCGTCCCGCCGCGCCCCGTCCCGCCGCGCCCCGTCCCGCCGAGACCCGTCCTGCCGCGCCCCGTCCCGCCGAGACCCGTCCCGCCGCGCCCCGTCCGTCCGCGCCCCGTCCCGCCGCGCCCCGTCCCGCCGCGCCCCGTCCCGCCGCGCCCCGTCCCGCCGAGACCCGTCCTGCCGCGCCCCGTCCCGCCGAGACACGTCCCGCCGCGCCCCATCTCGCCGCGCCCCGTCCCGCCGCGCCCCGTCCCCCCGCGCCCCGTCCCGTCGCGCACCGTCCCGTCGCGCCCCGTCCCGTCGCGCCCCGTCCCGCCGCGCCCCGTCCCGTCGCGCCCCGTCCCGTCGCGCCCCGTCCCGTCGCGCCCCGTCCCGCCGCGCCCCGTCCCGCCGCGCCCCGTCCCGCCGCGCCCCGTCCCGCCGCGCCCCGTCCCGCCGCGCCCCGTCCCGCCGCGCCCCATCCCGCCGCGCCCCGTCCCGCCGCGCCCCGTCCCGCCGCGCCCCGTCCCGCCGCGCCCCGTCCCGCCGCGCCCCGTCCGGCCGCGCTCCGTCCCGCCGCGCCCCGTCCCGCCGCGCCCCGTCCCGCCGCGCCCCGTCCCGCCGCCCCCCGTCCCGCCGCGCCCCGTCCCGCCGCGCCCCGTCCGGCCGCGCCTCGTCCCGCCGCGCCCCGTCCCGCCGCGCCTCGTCCCGCCGCGCCCCGTCCCGCCGCGCCCCGTCCCGCCGCGCCCCGTCCGGCCGCGCTCCGTCCCGCCGCGCCCCGTCCCGCCGCGCCCCGTCCCGCCGCGCCCCGTCCCGCCGCCCCCCGTCCCGCCGCGCCCCGTCCCGCCGCGCCCCGTCCGGCCGCGCCTCGTCCCGCCGCGCCCCGTCCCGCCGCGCCCCGTCCCGCCGAGACCCGTCCTGCCGCGCCCCGTCCTGCCGCGCCCCATCTCGCCGCGCCCCGTCCCGCCGCGCCCCGTCCCTCCGCGCCCCGTCCCGTCGCGCCCCGTCCCGCCGCGCCCCGTCCCGCCGCGCCTCGTCCCGCCGCGCTCCGTCCCGCCACGCCCCGTCCGGCCGCGCCCCGTCCCGCCGCGCCCCGTCCCGCCGCGCCCCGTCCCGCCGCGCCCCGTCCCGCCGCGCCCCGTCCCGCCGCGCCTCGTCCCGCCGCGCTCCGTCCCGCCGCGCCCCGTCCCGCCGCGCCCCGTCCCGCCGCGCCCCGTCCCGCCGCGCCCCGTCCCGCCGCGCCCCGTCCCGCCGCGCCCCGTCCCGCCGCGCCACGTCCCGCCGCGCCCCGTCCCGCCGCGCCCCGTCCCGCCGCGCCCCGTCCCGCCGCGCCCCGTCCCGCCGCGCACCACCGCGTCACGCCGCGCCACGCCGCGCTGCACCACGCCTCGCTGCAGAGGGTGCGTGGATGGAGGTACAGGGACACCGCGTAGGTGGCTGAGGAGGCTCAGGGCATCGATTGACGTCAGTTCAGTGCCTCTGACGGAGAGAATCTACGGTTCGAAACCCGACGGTGACTAGGTTTTCGGCCCTAGCTTCATAGCTAGGTCGAATTCAGTCGGTCTGGCAGAGAATTCTAGCGGCCGGCTGGTCTGATCGGTAGTTTTCCATGGTTTCTCTGATGGACACCAAACAAATACCAGAGGAATATCATAACAAACGGGCCATGGACCGTGCGCGACCTTTCCTGCCTCTTCCTTGCCTTCTCCTCGGTCCTTAAACACACACATACACTCACATTTCACCACATGTGTCGGGAGATTAGAGCTTGCCCCGGCTGACGCGGTGCTCCGTTGGTTGGAGATACCCAGATGTGGAAACCCCGTAAGCCGATGTGTAGGTGTGCGCCGGATATCATCATCCAGTGGAAGAAGATCACTGCTACCTTGCAAACAAGTATCACGCTTACGGGTAAGAGAGCGAACTGAAGGGCGAGTGGAAGAACGTATATCTGGGCGGTGGGGAGAGAATATGGATTTGAGGACGAGGATGGGTATAGGAGGTAGAGTTACTATTAAGATGTGTTTGAGTTCACGTGTTACGTCACCTGAGGATGAATACGAGACAGATGTGTTCCCTAGTGGAGTGGAACGACTCTTGGTAGGTGAATGGAAGGCAAATCGGAAGAGAGAGAACGAGGCGAGGTTCAGAAAGGAAGGCGAACGAGCTAAGGTCGCATTTACACATAAGAATAAGACGTCTCCAAAAATTTTATAGCTGCCAGAATTGTAACGTGATATTCTTAATTTCACTTCTGAATTTTTGTCTTCCATTCACAACACGATCTACACTTCTTACCATTAATTACGATCATTGTCAGCGTTTTCATTATAATCTCTCTCAATATCATAGCGAGGGAGACTCAAATAGACTTACAAGGAGAAATAGGGAAATAAATCTACAGAGAGTAGCTTTGCCACCTCTTAAAGACACATTTACTTTCTTCTGTCTTATCTCCATGCTGTTTCTTTATTACAACTACAGTATTCTCAATAAGAATGCCTCTCATTGACTATCACATTTCCATCTCACATCGCACCGATCTGCAACTCTGGAATCGTAAGGAGTAAGGGGAAACTGAATACAGAAAGGAGCGAATATTCTCGTATGAATCTGATAACAAAAATCTCTCCCGCTCAAAACGAATCATCTCCCACATTTTTATTGACGTATTTGTGCCCCACATATCCGCCAACGGTGCCAATGGGGACAAGCGCGGAACAGGCAAGGATCGCCCATGTGGGAGGCAGTCGACGAGCAGCCAACGCAGAGCGCCCCACCCCCGCCGTAGAGAACCGCTCTCAGAGAGCGCTCCACGACCCCATCCCGCCTCCTACAAACGCCCTCCACCCCACCCCGTTCGCCCACCCACCCACTCACCAAAGGTAAGCTAACCTCTCCGCGTGGCGCGCCACGCCATGTCCATTTACATATAAATTGCATTGCGAGGGTCTGTCATTACATCAGGCTTATTATCAGCTGTCCCGTGCCGGCACATGGCCCTTTGCAGCATCCGCCCCCCCGCCCCCGCCCCCGCCCTCGCCCCCGCCCACGCCGCCGCCTCCGTCGGTCGCTGCGCTGGCGCTTTTTTTATTTGCCGCCGTTCGCCCCCGCACTCATGCGTCCCAATGCCCCCCTCCCCCACCCCCGCCTTTGCTTCGTTCCGGGCACGGAATGTCCTTTGCAAAATTAATACGACCGCCTTCGCTCACGCGCGGTGTTTTTATCTGGATGACCTGTCTCTCGACGGGCCGAATCAGAACGCCCTGTCGACGCAAAATATTAATTTTGACGTTACGCGTCCTCGTCGAAGGACGTCGGAATCGGAGCGTGGGCTGCAAAACTCGGCTCCTCCCTCACCTCGCTCTCACATATTTTTTTTTGTTTTTGAAAAAAAAATGACGAAGGGATACCCGACCGTCCCGCTTGTTTTTATTAAATACTACTCACAGCCAGAAATGAGCTATTTGAAAAGAGGCTTCCATTAAATTTTTATCTGACGGGGAAGAGGAAAAGCTGATTAAATGGCTGAAAGGAGTATAGGGAGGGAGTGGCACATACGAGTTGAAACGGACGTTTCGAACGCCATCTTCGTCGTAAGCGCTCTCAATGGATTTGGTGGAAATTTGAAAATTCCTTTATCACGAATTCGGTTTTCCTCTCTTTGTTTCTGCTATGAAATTGCCTGAGATTTTTATTCATGAAATATGCCGAACCTGAGAGTGTGTCCAAATGATTATCCGCTACCATAAAGAAGCGGCTATTTCAATTTGCAGAGATGCGTTTTTGTTGATAACTTTTTCACAGAACAATCCTATTTGCTTTTATCTTCGTTATCAAAATAATGTGAATGAAGTATAGAAGTGAGGGTATGATTAATACGGCTTGGTACTGAGCAGTATGAAAGCCAGGCTATATTTCACATGTGATTTCGAACATCTTTCATTCGGATACAATAGTTCCATTCAGTAGTGAATGCGATAAATATGAATGCACACTAGATATTCACGTTGTGAAAAGTTAAAACATATGATATATTCATCCACCAGCCGGCTTTTATCGCAGTTTCTATCCGACTAAAAATTTTATATTCTAAATAAAGTTTATTGAAGCAAATGACTGTCGAGAGAATATATGTGAATCGTATTCACAATGCTTAAGTAAATTCAAGGCATATGCTTAATAAATTCCACTACATATTACGCATTTGAATAATGTTGTCCAAGAGAGTTCTGAGATAGAAACGTATAAAAGGTCGTGCAATTTTAAACGAGAGGAGCTCAAGAGTTTGTGGCTTCTTCCTGTTCTACACCCCTTAAACATACAGCTCTAACTGAACTCAAACACTTCTCTCCCCGTATCACAGCGGTATCATCGGAAAAGCTAACAGCTCTACAGAGAACACCAAAGAGAAACAGTCTGCCGAGAAGCAGTCTCAAGGACACTTCAGCTCCGCGCCCGGACACGAATCTAAGACCAAGCAAACAAAAGTTCTGACGTCAGAGAGGATTAAATGCGACACACATCTAGGAACAAGATGCTAGTAAGAGCCGGCAGTAAGCGAACTACTGGTAATATATGATGCCATGTCACTAGTCTAAATCTTTGTAATTGAAGGAATAGAAGATGGTGTTGATCATTCACGAATATTATACAATTATGAGGTCTTTGTAAAATAAAATAACTAATCTACTAGAAGTAATAGAGCACATTCGTAGAAATATAAATGCTACTCAATTACTTACATCATACAGGCAGTGTAGCAATCATTTTCGAAGTAATCGAGTGACCTGCGTCTATCCGTTCATATGTCTCTCTGTCTCTCTATCCGTTCATATGTCTCTCAATATGTCTGTCTGTCTCTCAATCTATCTGTCTGTCTCTCAGTATGTTTTTCTCTCAGTCTATCTCTGTCTCCATATGTCTCTATCTGTCTGTCTCTGTGTGTCTACTTCTGTCTTCTTCTGTCAGTCTCTGCCTGTCTCTCCCTGTCTAGCCCAGGTTAGATCATTTATGTCACTGTTACACGTTTGGTTTATCTACCGAGACAAATTGGGTGTCATGGTCACCAGTGAACGCGTCGCTCTCTCCTGACTTTTTCGCATCAATTCTCAAGTTTCCAAGAGATTTCTCGAAAATACATGTTCGTTTGTTTTTTAAGAAACGAAAATGCGTTTTCGGGCAATTACGGCACCTACAGAGATGATCAACTATTCATTTGATTTTTCTCGACAAATCAAATGTATAGTCACATTTTTAACCGGTTCCCTCTAGAATATTTTGGAAGCATCTTAGAAAAACACGTTTTTAATACTTTCAACGTATAAAAGAACGCGCACAAGCAAGTGAAATGCTGTGAATTACTTTACTCTCTTTCCGACATTCACATGAATCGTAACGACTTCATTTATTGGATTGATGATAACTACATCTAGTTTTGAATTATGAATTCGCAAAGCACAAGTCAAACTTTTTAACATGAAAATACCCCCTGGGGGCGCCACACTAAGCTAGTAACAACTAAAGAGGGAATCGCTTGATACTAACCCACTAATCAACACTTATAATAAATCGGGAGAGGTGGCTCAGTGCATCAACTGATGTCACTGCAGTGCCTCTAACCGGGAGGTTCGAGTCCCGACAGCGTGGCGGGATTCTTGAAACTAACTTTTCAGCTAAGGCGAATTCACTCGGAGGAGAGTTCTAGCGGCCGGCTGCTCTGGTCGGAAGTTTTCCGTGTTTTTTTCGAACAACAGCAGACGAATGTCGGAGTAGTACCCCGAGAAACGGGCCGCGGACCGCGCGCGATCTTTCCTTTCACTTCCTTGTCCTATCCTCACCCTTACACTCATACTTACACTAACATATACTACTCTACCACACATGCCGGAGACCCAGCGGGGGCGAAGCCCCACTGATGGGAGAACCTGGTTGTGGGAAATCCTGCTAGTCGACGATAGGTCGGCGCCGGATCTCGTCATCTAGGGGGGGGAAGATCACCACAATATCCCTATGAAAAAACATACACTACATTTACGGGACTAATGACCTCAGTAGTTGACGCACCCGGAATCACTAACAATCAATCAACACTTATAATAAGAATCACAAAGCCGTCTCGTAGAGCCGAAGCCGCTAGGGATGAAGTAGCGTAGCTGTCTCGTATCTGAAGAGTCGCGGGTTCGAATCCCGCCTGGGGCATCTATATTTGTGTGTCCTATGTTTGTAATCGTCCGTTCATCCTTCATCGTCATCATCATTGCATACTTCATCTCCCAGGGCTAATAACTTTGGGGTTTTATATTGTATTCAACATGGGGGAATGCTGATCGACAAAAAGTAAGAAGTCGTGTGAACTTAATACTCCTTGGAAAAATACGAATCGGCCTCGGAGGGTACAGTTGCATGTTCGCATGGTACTAAGATGAGTGATTCCCTAGAAAAAGAATGCGAAATTCAGAATAGAATTCAGTCATTATTAATTTCTTTATGAATGAACAGATTCTCTTCTGCCACATAATAAAAATATCTTTTTTAATTTCTCTCTAAATAAAAACCCTTTAGCATGACAAATAATTTTTAAAAGCTTTAAATGAATGAAAAACCCAATGACTCCGGATAAGTAATGTTCTTGTATAGGTTTAGAACTTTCGCACCCTTAATCATCCTGTAACTGTAATATCAATATTACAGACCTCTTTCAAAGTTTAATTGAGAAGGAGTGAATTAAATTTTTGAGACCTTGAGCGACGTAGAAAAGCATCCTTCTGACGAAAAAACCTACCAAGCCAAATTTTTTAGTAGCTGTTAATTTATACCATTAACAATTGCCAGAAAGGATGACAAATAGCTTTAATATCTTTAAATCATGTTTTCGGGGGTACAATCAATATGACAGCAATGTAACACAGTAGGTCGGTATATCTCACATTCGCAGTTCTACTTCTGGGGCTTGCAATTTTTTTAAATGCATTTCTTCGTGTCCAGCGTGCAGCGTACTTATAAAATTGGTAATGCATAGCGCTGTAGAAAACCTTTTTACTGCACTGGCCATTTTTTGTCATTCATTTTCTTTAATTCAACTGTTTTTTATCCACGAGAAAGAGATAATAATTAAAAAGTTAGAGGATGGCTATTAGTTTGTATTATTTTAAGGTAGTTTGAATTTTTTTCAGTTCATTGTTTTCAGGTGTGACTGGATACGGCCCATTGCCAACATAAAATGAATATTGGCGAATAACGGAATGAAGGGGGCGCAGAAACAATGGATAATTCTCTGAAATGTGTTACAACTGTGAGTATAAAATGCATTTTTTAATACTTTCTTAAAATTACCCCTCAGTTATAATCTTACAACCAGGTAAAGTCTGCAACATCACGATCACGAGCACAAAATTAAGACAAGAGTGTAGAAAACGGACGTTGGGAAATTTTCATTCAAAAACAGAACTATTGGAGACTGGAACAGTTTGCCTGCGACAATTTTTGAACCCTTTTCTCAAAGCTTGAGAAAATTCAAAAATAAATTAGTTTCCTAGCTATTTATCTATATTTTTGGTCATTGTATTATTGTTAAGTTTCTACTGTTAAATAAGTAGAATTTCCTATTATGTAATTTGTCTAATTGTTATTATTATTAGTAGTTGTAGTAGTATTGTCATTATTATTATTATTATTATTATTATTATATTTACATTCGTGTAGTGCAGTGTAGTGTTGTATAGTGGAGGGAAAGAAATGCGAAAGAAATGCATAACAGTTAAGTGTTGTGAAGTGCAGTGCAGTGAAGTGAAGTGAAGTGGAGTAAAATGAATTGGAGTAAAATTTGCGCTGTGAAATTATGTACTATTATTCTTAATTATTGTTTTTTTTTCTAAATTAACTACTCTCTTGTAATTTAAATATTCTGCCACCAAGTAATGCTACTTAATAGCAGAATTAATAATAAATCTAAACATCACAAAGGAATAAACAAAGATTCGGAAGTTAATAAGTTTGAATAAGTTCAACTAAGGCCTAACGTCAATAGCGTTCTATGTTTGGTTATTTATTTAGAACACTTAGTGAACTATAACAAATGTAGAACTATAACAACTATAACTCCACTAAACTACTTCATGGAGGAGAAAAAGTAATTAATATCAATATTTAACAACTTTCGTGATAGTAGCTGATATTTTGTGGTAATCCATGATTGGAATTGGAATTCCAATTCCAATATTTAACACGCTTGAAGATACTAAATGTCTTAAGTACTATGTCAGAAATCTTTTAATATCGGAGTAGAAAATGGATACATCTATACAAAAATAAACTTTAAAAAACTCTTAATCTCCAAAGTAATAAAAATAACTTAATATTACTCGTGTTTTGCTACGCAAACACAAAGCGACACCGTAGGGTGTACAGAATGTATTTTTATTTATTAAATTCTCATATTTAAAGTAGCGGTGCTACCACAGCAAGTATTTCCTCGCATTAGGAAAGGTTAAGAAAAATTATAATACCGCACTTTATGTCCAAACTAACGCATCTTACCCATCATCATTTTTTCAAAAATTGCCTATATTTCAAATTAAATTACGCGGAAAAGTATTAAGATTTTCGAAAAATTATACACGACCTTATTCAAGATTTGTCTTTGAACAACATATTTCATTAAGGGAAAAAAATCTTTCTTCAATATTGTAGTCAGAGGCGTATCTGGGCATTCAAGGGCCCATTGAAAGCATAGAATTTCTGCCTCTGTCGGGATACTTCAAATTAGGGTTTTAGTGGGTACACTTTTAATAGCGCCTCTTGTGAGTGGCGCCCATGGCAGGTGCCGTGTCTGTCATACCTTTGATACGTCTCTGACTGTAGTTTGTAGAAAGACGAAAACAATTTGGAACTATTGCAATTCAAAGAGATTAAAAAGAAACTTCAATACTGGTTCACAACGAAGCACAAATTGTTTTATATAGAGATTGCATTCCAATCATATTAGTCATTTATACAAACCACTGCAGACAAATAAATGTGTTATGGACGGTTGAAACAGAAAAGAATTATTGTGTCGAATTATCAGTAGCCAGACATTCTGACTCAGCTATAACAACTTCATTATTTCACCCCCACACATTAGTACCAAAATAAATAGTTGCATCAAAGTTTACTATAACTACGTCAGCAATGCTGCACAACAACGCTCTACGACTGGAATAGAACAACGCCGAGCTAACCTCCACCGAAAACAGGTCGAAAAATTATAGCTTGTAAACACGCGACACACTTTTATTCCAACCTGCTGGTGACGCGCTGAGCCGCAACTAAAGCGGGTATGAAAAGCGCTCGTAAAAACCCCCGCCGCCATTTTCGCCGTTAGCAGCGTAACGTGTTCGCGCTGACACTGCGCTCTGGCGGCAGGACCAGGCGACCGTAGCGCCGGCGTGCTGCGTTTGTTGCATGGAGTGCAGGTACGACCGCGCAGTGGGCAATGTTACACGAGAGCAAGTGTCCCTAACTCACATTGATGCCTGATGAGGTTTCCATCTAAAATGAATATGTTTAACGTACGGGTTTTCGGTCGAAAGTTTAAAAATATGCTTGGAGGAAATCTGGGGAAAATAATGTATTATTAATTAATTATATTATTATTATTATTATTATTATTATAATTTACATTAATATTTTCATCTCGTGAATCCTGTTCCTGAAGGTCTCTGATTAATTTAATATGAAACGAATATTGTGCGAATGACCCTCTGGGACCAAGACATTAAATGACAGCTAGAAATGTGTTAGATTGTATTTATCCACAATCACAAATAAATGCAAACTGATATCTAAGCTCTTCCTTTTCGCTGAGATTGAATGACTTGTCTCCAAGTGTCATTCCTTTAAATTTATTTTAATATAATTTTTTTAAATTCAATTGAATAATAATAATAATAATATCAAATTAAAAAGCAATTTTTGTATACTGCTCTCCATCTAGTACACCCAACGGCGTCAGACAAGAAGCTGCAAAGTATTTCGTTTTCGTTTCGCGTTCTGATATTCACAAAAAAGATTATTTAATTTGATAGTTCCAATTTTCAGCAATGAAGTTTAACCATTTGGTTCTTTCCACATAGTTGTAGAAAATTAATAATGAGGATCTGGTAAATGTAAGATTACTTTTTCGGCATCAGGATGATTTCAATTCTACCATTTCACCATGGTGCACCGCGTTTGTTGCACAAACAACAGACGCACGACAGGGCAGCATTATTGTTGCCCTGCAGCACGCATTGTTGCCACGTCGCCGGCCCGCAACCCTCGCTCCCTCCTCGCTTCGTTGTCCGATAACAATAATTTATCCCCGGCGAAGCACCAAACCAATCCTCATTAACATTTAGCCAAGCAAGTACGATTCTGTCGATGGTCGGGGCGTAGCACTAATGATCAGTTATATCCGCCATTACAGGGGTAATAAATGGCCAGGCAACAAGCCGTAACGACATTTCCAGCCTCCTCTCTGCGAACAGCCGACCGGCAGATAAATTGGCATTAACCGATTATTTTTACGCGATATAATTATTAGCCGTTGTTTTTATTAGGTCAGCAGTTAATGCAGTGTCCGGCCTACGTGAATTAATGGCTGCTGATTTAGGGGATGGGAGAGTTGATTGCGATAGCATCAGGAAATGGACGACAATAGGAGTCATGAACGCGTGTTCTCACCTATTGAATTAATGGTTGGGTTCCGAGAGCTACAATATTCTCGACGCTCGTGAAAGAGATCCTCTTTATCTCTATAGATAATTCAAAGGGCCGCCTGAAACAGCTATTACTGTTTACTCGGAGATACGACGTCATGAAAACTTCAAGCTACATTCCTTCGAGGTTGTGCTGTGTAACTCGCACCTTATTACACACAGTAGAGAGTAATGTTGTTAAATGCTAATAAATTTCCGCTAAAGCTCGCGGAATAATTTATAGTATCACAATAAAAAATGCTGATCTTTGTCATCACAAAATAGCATTCAAATAAATGCGTATTGTAAAAATTCGTAAATGCGTCCGTTTCAAGAGTGAGAAAATTGTATTCTGTTTCATATTGTGCAGAAAGCATTATGCATAATTTTCCCGTCAAACAAGTAGCTACAAAAAAACCATCATCACTTAAGCAGGATGTCGAAATTGTAATGGCAAATAAGTGAATTATGGCCATGAATATCAATAGTAACCGCAACTACTACCTACCATTACACATCAACAAACAACAAAATGAGGGTTATTTTACAATTTGTATCCAATTATTGTGCTAATACTGCATGAAATTATCACAAATCGTCTGTAATTGGCGGATTATTGTGCTTGTTAAAACTAATGATCGAAACTCCGCTATAATCTTCAAACTAAATCACCTCATGAAAATAACTATGCAATCTTCATTTAATATGTTCTGATAATCGACACGAAATTACAGACACGTTTTTCTCTCACATGTCATTTCAGACAATTCATTCTTGGATTTTCTTTTTTTGAATGGGTCATCGTCCAAATTCTGAACTAGCAGCTTTTCCTTTCGAATTTAGGCCGCATTGATTTGCATGCTGTCTGTGCCCAAAGGTAGAAGTGTGAAAACGAGTTTGCATCAATAGCTGCGCTGGTGCAGGAGTGCTTCGAATTGTATATGAAGCGTCCGTGTTCGTTAGAGCGCATACGAACGTGTGTATTGTGTTTTTTCGCGTGTGTATGGATGCGTGTGTGCGCGCGCTTGTGGGCATATGTGGGAGTTTGTATGTACGTGTGTTTGTGTGCGTGCGCTTATGTGTTTGTGGGCGATTTATTTGAGAGCTCGTCAGTGTGAATGTAGAAGTGAATGTGCGTGGCGGTGTGTGTGTGTGTGTGTGTATGTGCGCACGTGCGTACGTGTTTGTGAGCGCTTTTATGCCAGAGTTCATACGTGAGCATGCGTGTTCTAGTGTATGCCCGTGCGCATTTGTGTTAGTGGGCGTTTGTGTATAGGCTTGCATGCGCATCCCTAACGCCATTTCTACGACTCTCGCTTTCAGTTGATCTCGCTTGCCCACAACACGTTTCTCTACGCACTGGTGGTGTCGATCCTATCGCTCTACCGCTTTGCACCCGCGCTGACACCCGTTTCCGTGCAGGTCTCGACATTGCCTGCTTATTCCCTTCCAGTATGCTTTCGCCTTCGCCTACTCTCTTCGTCCTCCTCGTGAGCTCCTGATTGCCTCTCTCCCACTTTCTACTCAACTAAAGTAGCAGCTCCCCCTTCTGAAACCTCTGAAATACACCACTGCCCCCGACCATGTTTCAAAGAGCTTGGGTATTTCAGAGGCGAAGCCCAATTAGGTTTGCAATATGATTTGCCTGTTCTTGTGGAGTTCCGCTTTTCCTGTACCAATCGTGAGGTACAGTTTCTGGTAATATATTTCAAATCTGTGAAAGTTAAAGGCAAATACATGCTTTATTATAATTTAAATCATCATTAATTAATACATAATTGAAAGGTATGGAGAAACTCAATGGCAATCCGCAACGAGTGTAAACTGAGATATAGAATTGAGAAAATATAGTTTTCTGACAGTAGATATGGGTTAATAAAAACAGAAAACTACATTGTGGTGTCATCATAAAGCTGAACTCTTTGAACCGTTAAGTTTATAGGAAGGCTACCATTGTATTTCCTTGAAAAGCCACAAAATCCAAATTTGAAGGCCATCATTATGTTTCCCCATGCAGTTTAATTTGTTATGTCCAGTAAAAATACACAAAAGAATAAACAGTTAACAAATATTTATTGCACACCTGATAAAATTCAGAGACCCAGCTCGTACAGAAGTTCATTAAATAATTGCAATGAATTTTACTTGTCCGATACTCTATTTTCGCATTCGGACAAATTTACGTAGCTTTATCAAGAGCAAAAAGCATTTCTAATATTTTTGTGACCATCAAGGAAAACGAAAAACTGAAAAGGAAGATTGTATAATTATTTCAACTGTTGCTTTTAAGGAAGTGTTGTGAATTGTTATCAAAACATTTGTCTGTATTGAATAAACCTTTATTGAAAATTTGTTTCAAATATATATTTTTATTTTGTTTTGTTTTTACTTTTATTTGATATTCTGTAAGAACATTCAGAGTTACCTTTTTACTTTTTTAAATAAATAAACACGTTCCGTTAACAATTTTCCCTCTTAATATGAAAAGGGAATGATAGGGAAGAGGGCGAGGTTTAACAGGTGAGAGGTCACGCACGAGTATGTTAGTATTTAACTAGGAAAACTCGACATACGTTGTTCTGCCCTTCTTCTCTCTCTTTCCCCTCCCATCACCATTTCTCACTGTCTCTCCCTCCCTCTCTCACCTTGTCCCTGTCTGTCTCTGTCTTTCTCTGTCCCTCTCATTCACATTTAATTGCAGATTCTGCACATCTCTGAGCAGGTGAGGTAATATAGGGAAGTGCCGACCAGCAAAAATGTAATAGAATGCTCAAGAAGGTTTCATCCTGTAGATTACAATGTGAGAAATGTTTCTTTGGGGCCTTCGGTCTCAAAATTTTAGTTTTAAGGTCACAGAACGCATTGTTTAGGAGGTATTTAACGATATAGATTCAATATCCTCCCGAATGTGTTGCGGGTGGCATTTGATAGAAATATCTAGTTTTGTTCTATAGCGCCATGTAGTGGACTTACAAGAGATTTAACAGAACATAAACCTTCTCGGAGAAAAAACCTCTCGGAGAAATATATATATGAGAGATATTTAAAAAACTTGCGCCGCCCAAGCATCCATCGCCGCCCACTGTGCGCGACTGCCAACCGGCGTCTTTGCCGAGGAGCAGTCTCCTGAGCGGGCTTTAAGGCGGGGCGGGGCGTGGCCCTGCACGCCTCCGAGGGGAGACCGGCTCGGCTCCGCCCCGCCCGCCCCGCCCCGCGCCCCTGGGGGAAGCGGATTTTAAATTTCAATAAAAGTCCGGATCGGGGAGCCTGCACTGCTCCGCATCCACATCCACATCCAGGCCCACGCGTTCGCACACAGGCTCCACCGCCGCCGCGGAGCGTCCATTGTTGCAGCCACGCTCGCCGTCCCCCTCCCTCCGCGCCCCACCCCCAAAACACTCTCCCCTCCCCCGCGCCGGCCCACCGCAGCGACTCCCCTACGCCACGGCGCCGGAGGATTTATTTGAACTTCTCCTCCCTTATTTACCTCCGTTTCCTTACCCCAGGCTTCCTTCTCATAACTGCTTTCTTATCCTCAAAAGCATACGGAAGGTTTCTGAAAGTCAAGGTAAAGATGGATTCTGGTGGGAGTGAAAGAAATAGGGAGGGGGGTAGGAAGAACATTAAGGAAACCGTGAAATTGAAAGATTCTTTTGAATATTTAAACTTTAAATTGACGACAATTAATTTTTGCGGGAGGGTGAGGTGGTAGGGAAAGAACAACGATGCTTTTTTGGTTGAGAAGGGAAGAAAATTTCTGCGAATTGAAGGGGGACGGTTGGAAGTCTGCATCCGGTGGCGGTGGAAATCAGAGGCGAGCGGCTCCGGCGAGCGGACGGAAAAGCGCGCTGAAGTACCTCGTAATTTATCTTTGCGGGCTTCGTCACCGAGCGCAAGGGGCGCCGCCCCCGCCCCCTCCGCACCGTTCGCCGTCCTGGCCTCCACCGCCGCGCCGCGGGAGGCCAGGGGAGGGGCGTTCGTCAAGAAGCTCCGATGACGTCACCCTCCCAGCCCCGATAGGGGATTCCCCGCTGGCGGCGTTGAGTGAACGCAATAATTTTCTCCTCGGTTCTGTCATTCCGCGCAAATACTTTCTCAAACTGTTCGTTGCTTAGGTAGTAGGAGGGTAGTACTCGTTTGAATTTTAATTTATGAAGAGTGTTGATGCATCTAACACCTAAAATGTATGAATTACTTATTTCAGATCTGTAATTGCCTCCCGGACTATGCAATGAAATTGAATGTAAACTGTCTCTGGCCAATTCTAAAAGACAATTGTATTTATCTTTGGTTCCTTTCTTATTATATTTTTCTTTCAAAAAACTTCATTAACACTTCACAAAAAGAAACTAAAACTTCACAAAAAATTCAAATATATTTTTAAAATATTAAATAAAATTAATTACAACCTTGTTTCTGTTGTGTCTTGTTTCTGCAACCATGTTCTGGCAATTTTCAATAAAAGTTTACTACAGAACCAGAAGATGAGAAAAAATATGTTCCCGAAATGTTCCCTTGTTCAAATTGTTAAATGAAAATTTTTAAATAAAAATTTAATAAGAAAGGAAGCAAAGAAGATAAATACAATTGTCTTCGAAAATTGGCCAGAGACCACATATAGTTTACATAGAATTATCAAACATAAAATAAATTTTGAAACTGAATGTCGTTACCCTTTGAGCATCTGAAAATGTTTGCAACGGCTAAATTCCTATTGGGAAAATGAAGTTCAACGTAGGTCCACAATTCAATTACTATGAAATGCACGCTAGCCCCACTCCGTCGCCTCCGTCTCCCACCCATTCACTGATCCTGACACAAGAGTCTCGAGGGGAGATTTTGACAAAAAAATGAGATACGCCAGTCCTTGTGCTTCTCTGTCGCAGGGTGCAATAATTCATTTCATGGGTGTCACATTCCTTGATGATACAGTATTGTCTCTTAAAATAACTGCCAACAATAACGAATTCTTCAGTATTATTTTAAAAGTGTTGAGTTTTTTAAGTTGACCAGAACACGGAAATTTTAATAAAAAAGGCAAGATATTGTAAGAGATACGCAAATTATTTTGAATGCGAGTATTGTAAATCACATACTGTTACATACTGTTCTCTGTGAACAGTATGTGACATAAGTCACATACTGTTCACAGAGATATCGTATCAAATTAACATATTATAAGTACAGTTGTGTCTTATATACTCGTATTTTTTGCCTCAGTCTCTCAAAGAACTTCGCTGCTCGTGGACCACAAATCACCAATTTTTTTGTGCCACAAAAACTCTTCATTTCCATAAATTCATTATTCATTAACTCAGAGACCCGCCGTTGTATTTGAATTTTGTTAAACTTAACTTAAGAGAGCTTTCGGTTATTAAGGAATAAGGAAAATGTGGACAAATGTGAAATGTGGACAATGAAATGCGGTTACTCATAATTTATTAAGAGAAAGCTCCGCATTTGTACACACTAACACAAATTATAAACAATTTGTACTCACATACACAAATTAAAACATCACATATTTCCTTTCAGTGTTATTGTCTTCGGTAAATACACTTGTGTTATTCGGAACGTGAAACTTTGAAACTACAACACACTTTGTAAGTTCGTCACGAAGCAAGCAGCGCACTCCCAGAAAACCAAGAAATAAATTGCAGAATCCCCAAATCTGGAAAGAACAGGCAGAAAACCTACTGAGGGGAGCCTGAAGAATTACTCTAGTCTTTTCCACCACGTTTCCCGACGCTTCCTGTCGTCCCAGACGATTTTCCGCGTTTCGCTCGCCTCTTTCTTCTGCCGGCTTCCTCCTTCACCCTCATCTGCGCTCGCGGTGGCTTCGCGGCGCACCCTCAGCCTCGCTCAGTCGACGCGCGGGGCGCTGCTGTCGGCTTCACTGCCGCTGCTGCGGCCTTTGGCTTGCGAAGCAAAGACAGACCTCCTATACAACCGCGTCGTTTCCAAGATCTTTCCGGTGAAGGCTCGCCGGATGGAGGTTGTCAAATGTCTCCTCTAAAAAAATTATCGAATTATAATTATTAACATTCCTATTATTACTTTCTTCCACACTATTTATTTATTAGGTTTTGTTCTTAAGCTGCAGAAAAAACTGGGATTTTTCGACAGAAAAAGCAGTTTTGAGCGTTCCTGGGAGCGAAAATGTGGATTTATCTTTCCATATGTAGTATATAGATGAATTATAGTACCTATTATTATAAACAGTTATTTTATTATACTTCTTATTACAATTTTATGGTTCAACGTTTCTCAGACAGACGTGACTGCTTCATCAGGTATAACTAAAATAGAGGCGGTCGACTAAAAAGGGCACATAAGCCAATGGGCCCTTTTTACGTAGAATGGCTGTTCATGTTTGTCGTGTTCTTTAGTGGATGTGGTTGATGTTTCATTTATAAATCTTGAAAATTGTGATTTGTACCCATGTTTGAAAGCAGCTGTTCAGAGTACATGAGAAGTAGGTAGCTGGAAATGTGAAGGTATTATCATTTTTTGTTACTCACGATATGTTTATTATTATTATTATTCTTACTATTATTATTATTATTATTACTAGACAGTGAGTGATAATAGTGACATAAACGTTGTAGGAGTTGGTAATGGTCCTACATCAAAAAGATCCATTTCATGTAGTAGTGGAGAAGTATTTTGCTTCAAGAGTGACATGATTTTTCTATGAAAAGCACATTTGTAAAAGTAAAACACCATTCGGGGTAATGAATACATCACATATTTAACTCACAGTTACTAGTACTGTTAGAAAAAAATCTAACAATTCTGGATTTGTTTCAATAACATTGACATCTTTCAACGCATGGAGATAACACTTGAGCAATGCCTTCCTGTACGATTCAACTATGCATCCGTTCATCGTTATTATCCGTTCTGCAAAGGGAAGCAGTATGAGAAGGTGCTGATTATCACATTCCTCTTCTGTCAGTTATACACTGGTTTTTATGTCGTGAATGCTTGCATGGAGATCAGAAAAGCTTAGTGTCTCACCTTGATCTTGTTTTTATACCTTAAATCAAAAGTAACATTCATAGATTTAGAAAGTATATCGTTTGCCATCCCTTCGCTATTGTTTCTGTTAGTCTTGTTTTCTTTTTAGAGTAATGGTATGACGGGGACCAGTGAAGAGAGAAAAGAAGATGCGCTTTTTGTCCAAAGAGGCTAACCAGGTTCACACAGCATTATTGTAATATTTGCTCCAACTCCTGGGAAAAGAACCCACAAGAAAGACTTTTTGTTCGCAAAGTGCACTTAGGAAGTATGATTTACTTCCTTAAATAAATTTGCTTTATATAACACTTCACTTCATGAATGTGATTTTCATTCGATTGCTTATTATAAGCAAAAATTATGAGCCTGCATGTCATATTTATGCATTATTTCATCTATACAAGTTATAGAAATCAATAACAAATTCTGGGAATATTAATGTAAAAATTTGATTCATAATAAAACAATAAATACAACATAAACAGTTGTTAGATAAAATCGAACACGCGAGTAATCGCGTTACAAAAATATGCGTAACGGCGGGAAGAAGATTTAAAGAATGAATTATTTATTGTCAATAAATCATTAATAACTTAAAAATTATATAGAAATTGCGAATAAATGAAGTTTAATTTATAAAAATGTATAAATATTTATATAAATTGTGTATCAATAATATAGAAAAATTAGTTCTTGACAAAGCGTGGGTTCTTCCGTCAGTCCACCCATGATCGCCGATCAATCTCAACCCCTAAAATTTAATTTTTTTTTTAATTTTGGGGGGTACATTACTTGAAGCCCCAAAGATATTTTTAATTTTTTATCTATTAAAAATATTGTATTTTCGTCGTATCGTATTATCTCCCTGTTTTTCGGAAAATTAAAAAATTTATTCACTCCCAGAAAATCAATTTCTCACCTAACTAATGTTAAGAAGATCGTTTGCAATACATGACCTATTGGAGTCAATACTACTCTTCACTAGTTAGTACTGCCCTTATATTCCTCTGGAAATGATCAGAAAAAAAACCACGAAAACTACCGACACATGTAATCAATCAACGAATTCAATAACAGCAAGGAATACAAAATCACAGAGTTTTAGCAGTGCTTGTCAATTTACACCACCTGCTCGGAATCAAAGCCACGATATTTTCTGCGTATCTCCCCGATTAGTATGAAGTAGTAACGCACGTAGCTCCCAAAACTCTAAATGATCGTTTAAATGTGTCAAATTATAATGAAAGAACGTTTGAATAAAACCTCTTTATTTAATACATATGTGCCTATTAAAACTCCTTTCTTCCTCTCCATTAGTGTGGAGTAAACTAGCCGGCGTCGCTAGCCTAATATCTTAACTACACTCCGTGAAGTCACGCGGGTTCCTGGTTGGGTGACCGTTTCGGAACCCCGGGATCTAACGACGCCAAGCCCCTGGCCGAAGGGGTAAACGCTGTCACTAGCTATGACTGATGGTGACTGACTAGATTAAAGGAGGATTACTCCATTACTACGAGTGCTCAATGTCCCTAAGGGGGACTTAGAGACGCTTTGAAAGTAACGCTGCAAAACCTCGACCCAGCAGTGAAAGCGTGCGCACTAGCTGTTACGCCGCATCCAAATTCACGCCCCTTGCCCCGTCCATTCTCACCGCTATCTTCCCTTAAATCTTCGTATTCTCTTTGTTTCAATCGACATATCTACATTGCATCTTCTTCATTAGTGACACCCTTCTCCGCCATGAGTGACACCCTTCTTCGTCCTCAGTCCTATCACTGCTTTTCTTGTCGACGCCAATAGCTCCAATCTTCGCATTTTCCTCTGTTTATGTGATATTGCAACCACCATCTGACAATACTTATTTTCCAAATATATACTCCATTATACTATATTATACTATTCTTATGACCTACTTTATAGACGTTGCTTGTCACGCTATAGCACAGAGATGCGTAATGTCGATGGAACTCTACAATATTAAAATGTATACCAAATAAATTTACATACAAAGAAGTTCGTTATTTTGTTTATTATACCATTCAATCCTCATATGTATGCATTTTTTTAAATATTCAAATTACATATGATACAAAGATAAGCAGTAAAATAATGATTTTAATAGAACTTTTTTGTCATGTTTTATTCTAGGTTATTCCTAGAATTCATTAATGAGAAATATTTACATCTACAGAGTGGGGTCTCTGAGCGATAGTTCCTGAACCAAGACCGGAAATATTATTCTGTTGTTTTTATGTTATCGATGGATTCCATATACGTTCCATGTCTTTTCTCTCTCACATCATTGTGCTTGCATTGCCTCTGGCACAACGGTACGACATCGGTGAGATGTTCTTATTTCCCCGTTCCTGAATAAATGAATTATTTTAAGATATATCTCCCTATTTTCTTCATGGAGAATTATACAGTTAAATATGGCATGCGAAACGCATTTTTAATGAACGTTATATATTTCTCGTTTGTCGTATAATTTTAATTAGCTTATGAAATTTATTGTCAAACTGAACATACTGAGTTATACTGGGGCTGCAACCGTTGCTATGTAGATTCGACTTCCTTGTAAACAGTGGTTCTCTTGCTAAATGTATTTATTTATTTATTTAGTTTTTGGAGATCAACTTCTAATATTATTGAGGTTCATAAGTTTTGATCTCGTGAGTAGATGAAAACAGTAATAATAATAATAATAATAATAATAATAATAATAATAATAATATAGTTATTATTAAGTGAATTGTGATGAAGCAATGATGGAATGAGAGGCTTGGAAAACGGGATAACCTCTAGAACTTACTCTGACCATCACTCCAGGGATTTGTATTGTGTTTTCATGATAACAATATATTTTTTATATGTAAAATGCACTTTGTTCATATTCATAATTACTCTCGTGAGGCGTCATTTCGTCACAATGTTATTGCATTAGCTGCATATTAGAAGCAAAAGATTTATTCTCTCGAGAAATGCAGACCTTATTCCTACAATCTTAAAATGCTACTAGGAACCACAGTGGTAAAGAAAAAGCCACGACAAACATAGGCTGCCAGTGTGGAGCAGGGAGTCATTGTAGGGTGTATATATCCCAGGTATTAGCCAATATCTCAAAGATCTTGGGGGAGAAAGAAGACCGTCTAAAGGCGATCGCCAATAATCTTAAAACCGCTTGCAAATGAGTGGCGTGTCCCGCGGGCTAATGCCAAGATCCCAGGAGTTGAGAAAATCGTACAAAATGGCGACTAGGAAGCTGCTAAAACGTTGATATTTTAAAAAGGCATTGATTTAAAACATTTTACAAATGTCTTAGAGTTATTTTACGATTAAGTAGAGAATGTTCAAAATTCAAGTTACACAGGTATTGTTAACCTGATTGTTAAAGTTTCAGCCACTAGTTGTCATTAATAATACAGGAATAGATTAGAAATTATCCAGAGATACCAACCAGAACGGTTTTTAATAATGTATTTAATAGTATAAATAGTGTTTCGGGAATCTTATCAAATATTTTGTGGCAGAAAGTATCATGGATTAAACAGGAAACATGGAAATTAAATCGGCGCCATCTTGTGTAGTATTGTGCAGTACTGTGGCTGACTCAAGTCATAGTACTAATAGACAGTCACAGTACTGCACAATTCTACACAAGATGTGGCCGTTTAATTTCCACGTGTTAATCCATGATACTTGGTGCCATTGAAGATGAGATAAGATTTCCGAAACACTTCATGTCTGGACAATTATTTACAATATTAAATATATTAGTAAAAAACTTTGAAGTCGATATCTCTTGGACCCTTACTAATCATTGTGAAATACCACAATATCTCAGTTTGCGACCAAGGAATTCACGTCGTAGATGTTTTCGCTTGTGACCTTGGTTTCTTGTCCTCAACTGGTTAAATTTATGTTACGACACATCTTAGGGACGCATTCTCGTTGTGCTCTTTGGATATTTCACTTTTAGCTTTTTCAGTGTAATATGGGGTGGCTGATTTGTTTTAGTACTTAATTACTTGTGTGATTGCAGACTAGCTGTAAGTAATATTTAATGTTTTTTATAAACAAGGCAAAAGAACAAATTTCAATTTCAAAATTTCCTACATTCATTTTAACTAACTTGAGAAATGACGAGTGTTTGATTGCTTCAAAACTAAATCGTTTCTTTTAGTTATTCAATCACTGTAAAAAGGACTCATTGCTAGTCAATTAAGTGCAATTTTACATTTCACTGCACCGAAAATTTTCGAATTCACTCTCTCCTCTTCACAATCATGCACACGCGCGCGCGCACACGCACACACTGATAGTAAAATTTCGAGTCTTTTTTTTTTGTTATGAACAAGGCGAAGGAACACATTTCGAATTTCAAAAGGCTAGACCTACAGTCACATTAACAAACTTGAGAAATGACGAGTGTCTGATTGTTTCAGAAATAAATCGATTCTTTTCGTCATTCAATCACTGTGTAGGAGTAAAGAATTCATCCCTAGTCAATTAAGTGCAACTTTACAATTCACTGCAACTGGAAATTTGGAATCCTCCTCTCCCCTTCACACACACACACACACACCATTCTTCAACGACTCCGCCCCCCGCGATTCCCGCCAAGACCGACCTCACTCCCGCCTTTCTCCTCACCGTCCTCGCCCTCGCGCCGTCTAAGGGCGTCCTCGTCTCCTCCACCGCCGCCGCCCACGGCCGCCATCCATCACGCGCCTAATCCCGCCGCGTCATTGGCTGTCGGGGCGACGCGTCACGGCTTACTGCTCCGCTGTCGATGCGCGCCCGACTGACGCACCTCCGCGCACGCGGACGGCGCGGTGCCTCCCGAGCCAGCTTTGTGTCCGAGTCGCCAGGTCGAGGGGCAGGCGCCTGCACGGAGGGGGGCGGGGATGGGAGAGATTCTCAGGTGGATCCAGATGACTTTCTGGTTGTGAGATGCGTTTGTTTGACAAATAGTCACTTACAGACAAATTTGTGTGAAATACTTCCCTTCTTCATTCGTACTAATGCTCACTTGTGACTCAATGGGACTTTAGTTAATGGGTCACGGCGGTGCCTCTGACCGGACGTTTCTAGGGTTCGAGTCCTGACGGTGGCAGGATTTTCTACATTAGCAAGAGAGCTAGGTTGAATTTAGCCGCTCTCTGGAGAATTCTAGCGGCCGGCTGCTCTGATCAGTAGTTTTCCGTGGTTTCTGCGATCAACAACACGCGAATGCCGGAGAAGTACCCTAGCAAGCGGACCACGGGCCGCGCGCGTAATCTTTCCTTCTTATTCATTGGTCTATCCTCATCGCTTACTTACACGCATAATTGATTGATTGATTCGTGTTTCCGGACGCGTCAACTACTCAGGTCATTAGTCCCGTAGGTGTAGTGCGTGTTTTCTCGGGAGGTGGCGATGATTTTTCCCCCGCTGGATGGCGAGATCTGGCGTCCACCTACCGTCGACTAGCAGGGTTTTCCCGTCAACCAGGTATCTCCCACCAGCGGGGCACCGCCCCAGCCGGGACAAGCTGTAAGCTCCCGACCGGTCTCCCGGCATATGTGGTAGTGTAGTGAATGTTAGTTACACGCATAAACTTATACTCACATTCACTACATTACAACACATGTCGGGAGACCGGTCAGGAGTTTAGAGCTTGTCCCGGCTTAGGCGGTGCTATGCTGATGAGATATACCTGGTTAAGGGAAAATCTCTGCATGTCGACGTAGGTTGACGCCGGATTTCGTCATCCAGCGGGGGAAGTTCACTTCTCGGAATAAAAACATGCACTTCATTTACAGGACTAATGACCTTACTAGTTGACGCATCTGGAATCATTAACCAATCAAAATAATTAACGGATTTCGGACTTTTGGGTTATAAAAAAGGAAAATATTTATTTATTATTATTAAAGATACGTTCGTTCTGTAGATAGTCACATGCTCTTAAGACAACTTTCTGCGAACCATTTACCTTCATCATTCATGCTAATCCTCATTCATGTGTCTTGTATTAACGGAGCTCGGACTTTTAGAAGTAAAAAAAACGGATAGTGTTTAATTTTATGGACTTAATCCTGCTTTTGTCGTATGAATACCTTCACCTTCAATAGTTGCGTCATAGAGGAAACCTGATTTAGCGTTTTGAACGAGTCGTGAGGTCGCTATAATACCCTGAACGCAGGGGTGCAGTAAGAAGGAGGGGGAGGGGTGGCACAGATTTTCGGATGAGTGAAGATGACACTTTGTTCCACAAATTCTCACATGGACTGAAGCCAGTTCTACATGTATACTATAATAGATAATAAAATAGAATAGCTGGGAAAATTAATAGTAGATTATAAAACGCTGATGTAATGATGGGTATCATACGTTACTTTTTCATACACGAGTATTTAATACACGAGTATCGTAAACTTCGCACGAATGTATTAATAACCACTACATCGAGTATCACACGTTACATTTTCTACGACTTATAGTAACTTTTGTAAGTTAAACTTTTACATTGAATCAGCATATTGACTCTATATCTTTAAATAACTCCTAAACGAGGCGTTCTAGGGCCTTAAAAACTAAAATTTTGAGGCCGCCTCAAAGAAACGTTTCTCACACCGTAATCTACAGAATGAACTCTTCCTTAACATTCTTTTATATTTTGCTGGTACAGTTTTGCTTTTATGGCGCTTCCCGATATGACCTCACCTGCTCAGAGACATGCAGAATCTGCAAGTTAATGTGATGAGAGGGACAGAGAGCGGCAGAGACAGAGACGCACATACAGGGACAGGGTGAGGGAGGGAGAGACAGTGAGAAACGGAGATGGGACGGGAAAGAGGGAGATGAAGGGCAGAACAACGTCTGCCGGGTTTTCCTGGTAATTGATAATGATGGTATGTTCAGAACTGTTGTACTGTGCATCTGTCCGTAACATCCAAACAGTACCATCGACCACTCAAACCAGCCAACACTAAAGAGGATCCCTTATAACTGAAAATAAACAAGATCCACGGACGCGCAAAACGTAGCATCTTGAAATTGAAGAAGACTTGAAATAACACGTGGTGTGTTAATCGTCGTCTGAGGAGTCGTCAATGCAATCTGAGAAATTTGGAAGAACTTCGTGACGTGAGTGGAACTAAAACATTATTTCATCGCCAGCATCGACATTGGTGTTAAAAATGTCTTCGGAAGTTTCTACTGTTCGTAAGCAGCTACCCTCAATTTCCTTGGATTACGGGAAATTCCTAGGGTAGCGCGTTTATTCATACAAAATTTAGCGAAATATGTGATAATATTTTTTTCATTTTTTAATGTTATGCAGTGCATTTAAAATAATTAATTTCAGATGATCTGAATTTGATGTTCGAAAATTGTCAGGTACAATTGAGATTTTCTATTAAGTTTCAATTATTTATCTTATAGCAAGAAACAATATGGATTTACCTAGAAATCTAGGATTTATTCATTACATTAGCATTAATTCAGTTTCCTATCCACAGTTGTCAAAGATCCTCAAATTATGCTGACGTGAAAATATAACATTGAAAATGAGTAATAACTTAATATATTAAAATATTACAGAAACCATTTGCGACTAACATCAATAACGTAATACCAGTTAGCGTTTCAACAGATTCAAATTTTAATATGTACCCCTAAGTAAACAGATATTAATGATTTTCTTTCTGAGCGACAACGGGCATAAATGAATGGATATATCCGTTTATCTATTCCAAGATGGCTTATTTTGAAGATAAGCGTTCTTTTCGTGTAGTAAAAGAAAGAAAATTACGGAAGACTCAAAACACGAAAAAAATCGTACAATGCGAGTACGGCGAAAATTCTCCTCTTTACGAAAGGGGTTTATAAAGGTTTAATTCCCAGTAAAAAAGGGGGAACCGGGATTACACGACTCAAGCAGTGATACCAGGAAGTGTTTCCCTTCTTTGAAGACAAAGGAGAGCACAAAACAATAATTCGTGCATAAAAACAAGAACGTGCTCGCGCCGTCTTTCTGCCTTACTAATACTCTCTTCAGTAAGCGGAAAAAGAAGACGTAAAAAGAAATTAAGTAACTTTAAGCACTTAGCGCATGGCACACCGTAACAGCATTTCGAACATTCCACTTGTAGTAAACAGGCTTACTTCAGAGCTTCATTTCTGTTCTGGCAGGCCGTAGTCGGGCGCGGGTGGGAAATGTAATCTGTTAATTCTTCTCAGAATGCCGCCTGGTGTTACAGGGCGTGTAGGCTGCAAAAGGGAATCTTCCAGCACAGTCTTAGGGGAGGACGGTTGAAGGCATTCTTTCTCAAAGACTGGATTTTGCAATCTACGTTGTAGTTCATTCTCCCTTTTAGGGTTCTTAGTTTTCATGATGTATTTAACAGGGTGACTGAGAATATATTTTACTAACAAATTTTCTGTTCACCTATTCGGCCTTATTTGAGGATCTCACTTTAATTTCATCATCTATTTATTAGTGTTGAGATTTGGGATACAGTTTCTCCTTCCAGTACCTGCGCATTTTATATGATTTTGCAATGTATATGTACGTATATGTTTGTGCAATGACATAATCTACTCTAAATTATATAATTTCAACCCACTCAGCCTCTCCTTGAAGCCACAGCTCGCAATTGTTTTTTGTTTTCCAGTATGATATCCCGTCCTCCTAGTTAATCTGTTAACAGAAGCATCATCTTCACCACAAAACCGCCCTCATCCTTGCCAAATAGATCACAACAAACAGTCAACCACCAACCGCTAAACACTAATTAATTACATACCGTCAACAGTCGACATCACATTCTCGAATGTCTACAACCACATCCCAGGATCTAACCACAAATAGGGAACCACGAATCCGCTTTTACCTGTAATGCCCTACACGGTGTGCCATGTCCATGTGCACACAACCTGCTGACTCCTAGGAACATACATACATCCCTCTGCCATCTGCTCAGGGGATCAACTGGAAATGTGCTGCCTCAAATTCTCAATAATCATTTTTGTTTTAGTATCGAGAATGAAGAGCAACAAGGTGTCACAACTCCTAGAGAATATTTCGTTTGTGTTAATTATAAATCCAGAAGCGAAACGTAAAGCACAAATGACTATTTCTATATACACGGGTTCCCCATTCCCTCATGAGGGAATGGTGAAAAAGAAAACAAATTAACACCCATTTGGTTACAAGGTGGGTTGGGGAAAGACAGGTTAATTTTTTGAAGTGGGGCCGGTTATTTTGTTGAGGTGAGGTAATTTTACGATTAAAGGAGGAATTACTTTGGGGATGGAGATAAGGAGTTGGCTGCGGATAGGTAAGTTATTTTGTTGAGGGTGTTATGGGTTCACTTGTGGAGGTTATGAAATGAGTTGAGTATCACAGGGTGGTTTTAATTTACAACGCTGTCTGTTGTCAATGCGTCGTTTAGTTGGCCTATTTGGTCCTGAACCCTCTGTCCTAGATTGGCGAAAGCTGTACAATTTCCGATAGGATGTTTTTTATTCTATTTCTGGGTGGATCTCGAATGATGTGGAAGTAAGTCGTAAGGAAGTGGTTATAGGTATCGGTGGAACGGAAATTTTGGATTTGAGTTACTTGTTTGTTTTTGTTTCTGTTGTTTGTTCTTTTAGGGGAAAATGGGTTGAGAGGAATTGTGGATATAGGTGGTAATGTGAGGAATTTGGTGGATTTGACTGCATTTAGAATTTAGGTCCCTTGCTAGGATGCAAGGGTGGAAGGTGTTGAGGAAGATGGAAAGTCGGAGTCAGGTAAGGGTGTTTGGGTTCTGATGTAGGCTGATAATTATAATGGCTGATAATAGTAATGGAGGTTGTGGGATTTCGTATTGTTATGACAGAGCACTCCAGGATAGTTGTAATGAGGAGATGGAATTCGGTGTAGGGGACGTTTTCACGGATGGATGGCCTGCCTTCACAGAGAGCTAGGTGGGCAGCGCGAAATCTAACGAAGCGATACGATGTAATGAAATTAGGGAGGGAGAACGATAGGTTGAATTTCGCTCGTTCCAAGAGGATAGAGTAAGGAAGCAAAAGGAAGAAGCCGTTTTAATTAAGATGTTCTACATATTAAATTACTGCAAGTAGTATATTTTGGAGGGTGTTTTCTGGATCCTTGAGTATTTTTAGGATGTCTTGTAACTGAGAAAATTTCTGATATGTTCATTACTTTTAGAAGGGAAAGGATGACTTTGAGGTCAGTGAGGAATGAGGTATATGATGTTTGTGGTCATTGGGGTGGTGTGTGTGGTAATGGTTTGGTGGCTGAGGAGTAGGCGTATTTAAAGTCTGAGTTGTGAGACGGGTTGAGACTTCATTGTGTTAGACGTAAATATCTTGCGATCTTTGAGAAAAATTCAGTCGACATTTTTCTGCACCGAGTGATTCGTGTGCCTAAAAAAAGTATTTATGTTTGTGACAATTCAATTGAGGCTCCCAAAATGACTAACGAAGGACTAAAATGAAAGAAGGTTAACCCAGAATAGCGATGAATTTTAATTTGATATCCTATAGTGACTAAGAATCTATGCATTTTTTTTCAAAATCAGTTACATCAATCCTAAACTCTGATACTATTGTTAACCAAACGTTTTACATTCCTTCTGCAGTTTGGCTATACCCAGCCTACTAGGAATCTAAAACATCAAGAAAATAAAGTATTTGATAATTGTAACTGTTTTCTCGAATTATTTAAATCACTTACCGAAGAAATCTCCTATCAGACTTAACATTTCATCATCTTTCCAACTATTTCCTGTGTTGATGACAGTTCTTTGCTTTCTGTGTTGGAACTCAGGCAGATGGGATGTGTTTGATCACCTGGTGTGTAGTCCCGACTCAGCGCAATATGATTTTCTTCTCTTCGTCGAATTGAAAAATTGGCTAGGAAACAAAAGCTTCCAGACCAATGAGGATCTTCAATGCAAAGTTCAAATTTATCTCATAAAACTGGAGACAACTTTCGTTGTAGAGCGAATAGAAGAGCTCAAGAACAAATCAGACAAATGCCTAAATATTTACTGAATGAATTTAATGAATATTCCCCTCATGAAATTAAAACCAATTGTGTTTATCTATGCATACAAAATGCCCCAATCAGGGCGATGTATCTCAAAAAGTTTATCACTTATTCTATCCGATTTTCCTTACCGCTTCCTCCTACTAGCCAATCATAAACTGTGACTCGTCCATCTTAGGAGGAGGTATACATCGATTGCAATATCGATGTTTAGTAAACTGCATATGCACTGTACAATAATCTGTTTTATTTTAACGTAGGTTTCAGTTACTTTGAATAATTGGCGCATATTGGAACTCTGTTGGACATAATTTCATTCATGGAATAGTCCTATTAAATACTACTTAAATACTACTCGCGCTCTGGAAATTCTCAGATAAATCCCCTTTCTCATTTCACGAGTCGGGGATTCATCGACAATTTTCAAAGCAGTCGCATTTACCCACGATAATGTACAAAAATAATCCTGACGTAACTGTTGGTAGAAAATTCAATATTATTTCACTTTAGTCTTTTTGCTATAGTCCATAGGACTTTCCAAGAATCTGCCCTCGTAGTATTACAGTAGCTGTGATGAAGCACGCGTAATTAACAAAAACCATTAAACAATTCATAATCTTCCAATATTTAAACCAACATCCTTACATTTCTGACTCGGAATATCCACAGCTACCATAGTCTGCCCGTCCGACATCCACATCTCACAGTCTCTCCTTACCCCCGTTCTTGCTCTTCCGCCTCCCCTCCCCCTCCGCCATCCCGTTCGGGGCGTCGTCAACTCCCATCAGGCACGCCCTCTCGGGAGCGTCGCTTTGAGACGAAGGCAGCCGCCCAAAACTTTTAAACAGATTTCGCTCCCCTGCCTACCGCGGGGGAGATAACATTTGAACATGAATGCGGGAGGTGTGTATCGTTAACCTGCGTGCTCCTCCAAATGCCGCGTCCTAAGCACACACGCAACCCCGCCCGCATCCACGCCCAGCGCTCCGTTCCCTCTCCGGCCACCTCTTCTACACGGCTTGCGCTTTCATCTCCACTCACGCTATTCCTTCCTTTGATCCATCATCGCCTTGAATTCCAAATACTCAGTCCATCGCAGTCATTCATTGGCCGACTACCTTCCTTCAACTTTTATTTTCGCCGTCTATTCCGCGTGTAGTACACTCTTATCTTCTACCATCTTCGCCTGACATCCCCGTTGGCAGTTTTCGTACAGCCTTCCATCTCACTGTCACCTTCCGTCCTCTCCTTCCGTCCTCTCCTTCCGTCCTCTCCTTCCGTCCTCTCCTTACGTCCTCTCCTTACGTCCTCTCCTTACGTCCTCTCCTTACGTCCTCTCCTTACGTCCTCTCCTTACGTCCTCTCCTTACGTCCTCTCCTTACGTCCTCTCCTTACGTCCTCTCCTTACGTCCTCTCCTTCCGTCCTCTCCTTCCGTCCTCTCCTTCCGTCCTCTCCTTACGTCCTCTCCTTACGTCCTCTCCTTGCGGCCACTCCTTGCGGCCACTCCTTGCGTCCTCTCCTTCCGTCCTCTCCATACGTCCTCTCCTTGCGGCCACTCCTTACGTCCTCTCCTTCCGTCCTCTCCTTCCGTCCTCTCCTTCCGTCCTCTCCTTCCGTCCTCTCCTTACGTCCTCTCCTTACGTCCTCTCCTTACGTCCTCTCCTTACGTCCTCTCCTTACGTCCTCTCCTTACGTCCTCTCCTTACGTCCTCTCCTTACGTCCTCTCCTTACGTCCTCTCCTTACGTCCTCTCCTTCCGTCCTCTCCTTCCGTCCTCTCCTTCCGTCCTCTCCTTCCGTCCTCTCCTTCCGTCCTCTCCTTCCGTCCTCTCCTTCCGTCCTCTCCTTCCGTCCTCTCCTTCCGTTCTCTCCTTCCGTCCTCTCCTTCCGCTCTCTCCTTCCGTCCTCTCCTTCCGTCCTCTCCTTCCGTCCTCTCCTTACGTCCTCTCCTTACGTCCTCTCCTTACGTCCTCTCCTTGCGGCCACTCCTTGCGTCCTCTCCTTGCCTCCTCTCCTCACCTACTGTCTTCACCTACCGTCCTCAACTTCCGTTCTCATCTAACGTACCTAACGACCTCAACTTCCGTCGTCGCTGCCCGTCGTTACCTGTTCTGTGCTTTCCTACTCGCCATTCCTCCTCACATTTTGTCATCACCTTTCATCTTCCATTTCTACCATCTCATCGGTCATTAACTCCTCCATCCTTTCCACGCCTTTCTCCTCGTCTTCACCTACCTGACCTTAGGCTCCACCTTCTCCCCCTCCTTCTTCTCCACGTCACCCCCTCCCCGCGACCCCCACCCGTACCCCTGAGCGCTTGGCAAAGTGGATTATGGAAACCAGATGGAAATGTCGAGTGGGCCCGCCCGCGGCGCTCCGCCTCCCACCCGTCGCCGCCGCCGCTTCCGCTTCCGCCTTCCTCTTCCGGGCGAGCGATTAGCCCCCGGAAGGCGAGCGCGCGCGCCGCCGCCGGTGGAGCGGGGGGCGGAGGCAGGTGGGGAGGGGGGAGGCGGGGCGCTTGTGTCAAGTGTGAAGCGCGTCTTGAGCTCGCGAGTGTGAAAATTGTCAAAGTGGCGGGATAAAAAGGTGCCGCTCGTTTATTACGGGGAGAAAGCACGGATTTCCGGATTAAAAGAGTTTTCGAAGCGCCTAAAGTCTCCTTCGCACGATATGAATTTCCTTCCTGAAGCGAAAGCGGGAAAGGATATTATACTCCACTGGTTTATATTGAAGGCTCGCTTCCCTGCCGCTACTGTCGCCTCCGCTTTCAGTATCAGATTTACAAAGGATCGATAATTCCAGGGTCTCCAAAACTTGAGAGTGCCAGGTTTTCACAATAAAAAACATTCAGTTTAATTTTGAAAAATTAAATAAATTTGAGGCAGTCGATGTCTAATCATTATTTTTATGTAGCTGATTATATGGTGTAAAATTAAATACAAGCATCCTATTTATTAAACTTTTAATGTCCTGTGCCCTCATTTCCGAATGCAAATCTGCTCTACTAAAGATATGTATGAAAGCCCTGTGCGTAATTTAGGAATTTTTTCTCTATACTCAGAACAATCGTACTAGCACCGAGTTGGGCTCTCGTTATACCACAAGTATCACGTAGTATCAGTTGTAGATAAAAGTACAGGCCAAGATTGACCTTAGTGCTACCTCGGGGCGACGTTCAGAGTGCATATGGAAGCTCTTCACTGGAAATGGTTCCCAAGGGAGAGGTAACGTAATTAGCACGGGAGGCCTCAGTCCTTTAAACAACGATAGACAGAGGAGCCAACACGGCAAGACACGACTCAAAACAAAGGGTCACTAATTAGTACGAGAAAAAATTTGTTCTTTTGTAGCACTAGTTTCTACTGCATTACATAATATTATCTTTCTAAGTAGTAGATACTAATGTGCAACAATATATTTACAAAAATGAAATAAATTACTATATTAATTAGACGCATTTTGCATTGTGAAGAAAAAAGTTTGATATTAAACAAATAAAATTAAAATAACTTTGATAAGTCGTAGTCAACTTGAGCTGATATTTCATTAAAAATAGCAAATAATTGTTTGCCCAAAAATCAGTTAATCCCTTCTCCCGGTAGTACAGAGGTACAGATATGGGCTTAAGAGCTTTCTGGAATAGTCAACTGATCGAGATGGACCTCGTTGGCTTGCTCAGCACTTCACTAGAAGGAATAGCGAACACGGGAACAGTTGAATGAGGAGATGACAAATGCATTGTGGTGTGCCTAGAAGATCCCCATGGTGCTACTAGGAGCCCGGGAAGGGGAGTCGTATATTTAACAGAAAAAGTCACTTGTCAAAAATAGAATTCCTTTAAAATCGTCTCAGTTTTTATAGATGTGTGACGAAGTAAAGCTCAAGCAGGTGGACTCTTGGGAAACAAAAAAACAAATTCGAACAGTCAACTCACAATGGGCAAAATATAGAATGTTACTTACCATCTTATTAAAGGTAATAATTGTCGGAACCGTGGCCGAGATCACTAAATCAGAAGTGCCGAAGTCATCTCGAACCGAGGGGTCGCGGGTTCGAGTTCCGCCTCGACCATGGTTGTATGTGTTCATTTACCTCCTATCATCACTATTTCGTTTCATCCTCATATCATAACGTTAATCCAATAGTGGTCGCTAATGACCTAAAAGTTGATGCGGCCTTAAATAACAAACAAAAAACGAAAGGTAATAATTATGTGGAAATGTGATGTGTACTCGAAATGTGTAGGAGTGCAAGTAAGGAAAATAAACATTTATTTCCTACCTAAATGTAAATTACTTGGTTTGTGTATTCGACATCAAAAAGCAGTTAAAACTGAATTTGACGTACGATGCCTAAGAGTTTCATATTATTATTCTTTTCTTAATATACCCAGGCATTGCTAAACATCGTCCACATTCATCCCAAAGCTTTGAATTTTTGCGGAAGAAAACTTATTTATGTTACTTCTAGATAATTGTGTTTTCTCTTTACTTCGATGATATATGCAAGACCCGCCACGACAACGCGGATTGACACCACAGAATTTTCTAAAATGTTGGAAACTCTCTTTTTTTAAGATAATTTGTAGTAATGTTTCTCAAAAAGGGTGGTAATTTATAAGAAAAGCTGTGAAAAACGAATTCATTTATGTTTAATTCGGATCTTCTGAAATTTTTTATCGATTAAATTATAATAATATATCGTATTGTTATTTACGAACGTTTTCCAGAAAAAAATTTCGGAAGACTGATGTAGTTTACTAACAGGTATTTATTAAATTCAAATACATAACATAATATCTTTCATTTTATCTAAATATGTAAAGCAAAAAATTCCATAATATCTCAAAACTGGGAAAGTGTTAGTAATAAGTATTCACTCACTCTAATGTTAAGTGATACGATCCGTGAGATGAAAAACAGTCAAATGCATGCAATTTATATCACGTGAATGGAAAAAAATACATCGCATGCATATCATAATTCAGCGAAAACGCTGTCCCCCATCCCGCTCAGAATGAATCTGACATTGCCTATCATTCTGTGCATATACATCACACGCACGCACAAGCATGTTCGGTCTCATGAAAAAATCCAATATTAAAGCTCACTGATGTTTGTTTTTAAATTCCTCGTCCTCCAAAAACATATTTTATAATATCGTGAATACTGCAGTTTTAATGACAAAAACACAACAAAACGCAATCTAAAAACTTTGAAGATATTTTATTTCAATTAATATAATATTTTACTTACGTTTTGAGCAATGGAAATTTTCGAGATTAACAAGGTTTTAAAAACGACTCTGAGTGGTAATTATTTCGCACTTTTTAAAAATTGAAGTGTCATTTAGTCACGAATTCAATGTGGAGCTCTGATTATACACACACAAATTTCTTTCCTATAATTGAACTCGTTTTCTATGTCGTGTGTTATTGGATATCTAAACGACATGTTGGGAATAATGACATGTGCTTTTTTTACCATGATCTTCTTTTTCATGATTTGCATTGTTTTATTACCGATACATGTAAAACAGATTTTTATGAATATCGGCGTTTCATTTAAATTGTGAGTATTATGCTTTATGCATAAGAACTCATAAAGTATGAATGATGAAACAATAAGAGGGTATACTCAAAACCCGTCATTTATGGGCACAATGAAAACCCATATTTACTTGGGGAGAAATTAAATCCTGCCCAAAAAAATATGTTGAGGTACTTATTTGAATCGTTTGCAAAAATGTTCACACTTTATTGACTTAATAAAAGAATGTTCTCAATACATATTTATTTTGTTGTATTTAGTTATTCTTGCGATTCAGTGTGGTTTGTTGAAGTATTGCTTTCAAGTAAAGACGCAGACTTTTATAAATGGTCACCGGTTTCATCTAAAATATTTTCTGGATAGCAGATGTTTAATATTTAACTTACACAATTCAACTTTTTTTATTTGCTGTAACAACAGTCTAAATTCTAAATTCACAGAATTTTTTTTCGAAATATTAATTTCGTGCATCGTATTTTAAAAATTCTCAAATCTTTCTTACATCATCTGCCATTTACATATCAAAACGTTTACTTGTTAACAATTCAGTAAGGGGAATACTAATGCAAACATAGGAAGTACGCATGAATGCTAAAGCGCGAGTGAAGCACACGGATCTAAGATTATCTAAGAATTGCATGTGTCGGCAAGGAAAGAGGAGCTATGTGACATATCGCTCTCCAATTTATCTGTTGGTAACCTAGCTTCTGGATGCAAAATCGTTCAATACAGGTGTCTCTAGATTGCGAAACCATACACCTACAACACAGAGTTCTTAAAGTGGACTGGGCCTAGTAGATCCATGCGCGCCATCCGAACCATAACAAAAAGTTAACAACACATTTATTATTCAAATAGAAGTAAAATCGTAATAATCCGGGTAATAATAGGATTTATAAACAACCAATTTTACATTATATCAACATGTGAAGCGGAGTGCAATGTCGGCTTATGGGGTTTACCCCATCCACGTATCTCCCTCTAGCTGGGCCCCGCCCAGTCTGGACAAGCTTTAAGTTCCCTATACCTGGCATATCTGATAGCGTAAGGCATAGTCTGTATGTGTAATCCATAGTGTGAGTTGGTGTGTGTAAGTAAGGGGTGAAAATAGGAAAAGCAAGGGGAGGAAAGATCGTGCGCAGTCCATGGCCGGTTTGTTAAGGTATTGGCTCGGCATTCGCCTGAAATTCATCAGAGAAAATTCTACCGAGAAATACAAAGAAAAAGAAAGTCCTAAGCCATTAAAACGTTTCTTCGTTCCCCCTTTAGAGAGCGCAATTTATATTTCTTAGGCCGAAATCTACAAACTATATTTTTGGACTTGCTATTACATTAGTAAAGGGTAAAATCTTGTGAATCCTCCTCTTTTGCAAAACTACAAGAAATCATGTGACTGAAATATTTACAATTAAAAAATTTATGAATTATTAAAATGTGCCTTCTGGATATCTTTGTCTATGAAGTTATCTAGCGTAATCTCGGTTAGAAATCTTGTCGACCCTTCTTTATTCTTACTCCGAAATTATATCAATTACTGAATGTCTCTCTACCTTCACGTCTCCAACAACTCATGTCTCCAACACTGCTCTGTCGCCGTGTAGCTCACCCCTTAATTGTTCACAAAGCCAGGTACATATATAGAAAATCAGGGTTGGGGGTCTACCACTTAACGAGACTAGGCCACGGCTTCTACAGCCGCTGCCGCCCTCCCCTGCTTGCCTCCACTTCCACCCCCATCAGGAGAGGTGGCTCAGGGTATCAACTGATGTCACTGCAGTGCTTCTGACCGGGAGGTCCTAGGTTCGAGTCCCGACGATGGAAGGCTTTTCGACACTAGCTAGATCGCTAGGTCGAGTTTAGTTGCTGTCTGGAGGAGAATTCTAGCAGCCGGCTGCTCTGATCGGTATTTTTCCGTAGTTTCTCCGATGAATACTAGGCGAATGTCCGAGCAGTACCCTAACAAACGGACCGAGAACCGCGCGCGATCTTTCCTTTCTCTTCCTTGTTCTATTCTCGCCCCGTTACTTACACATACATATGCGGGGAGACCGGTCGGGAGCTTGGAGCTTGTCCCAACTGGGAAAAACTCTGCTAGCCGACGGTAGGTCGGTGCTGGATCTCACCACATAGCCGGGGAAGATCGCTGCCACCTCCTGAGGAGCGACTAAAGACCTTAGCCAATGTGCCCGGAAACACTAATCAATCAATCAAAAAAGAAAGAACTTCCATCCCCGCCGCCTCGGCCGCACCAGCCTTCCCCACCAACTCCACGATCATTCCGCCCACTATCCCTTTTACCTCCTCCACCTACACAACCCGCAGCTATACTGCACACCGTCTTCTACACACACCCTTCTACATTGCAGACCGGCCTGCTCCACCGCTGTCATCGCCACTATGACCCAACCCCCATTGCCATCCACTATGATAAGTTCCAGACAACCTCCCTTCGCGCGTTATTTATGTATATAAAACTGGATGTTGGTATATAAGAGCTCAACTACGACACCGTTGGACCGGTCTCCATGAAAGTTGGCACTTCTTAGTGTTTTTTTTACCCAGAAGGTTTATATCCTGTTAATTCAGTTGTAACTCCACTACATGGCGCTACATATTCACTACTTATCCACTACATATTCACGTCAAATGCAACCCGCAACACATTCGGCAGCATTTTGAATCTATATCGTTAAATAACTCCTAAATGAGACGTTCTAAGGCATTAAAAACTAAAATTTTGAGGTCTCAAAGAAACGCTTCTTACACCATAATCTATAGAATGAGCTCTTCTCGAACATTCTATTACATTTTTGCTGGTCCGGCGCTTCCCGATATTACCTCACCTGCTCAGAGACCTGCAGAATCTGCAAGTAATTGTGAATGGGAGGGACAGAGAGCGGTAGAGACAGAGACAGATAGGAACAAGGTGAGGGAAGGAAGGAGAGAGTGAGAAAGGGAGATGGGAGAGGAAAGAGGAAGATGGGCAGAACAACATCTGCCGGGTTTTCCTAGTCTCAGTTACCAACGCAGCCACCCAACCCATTGGCTCTTTTGTCTCTACCGACTGCCGTGTTCTCACCGTTCCCCACCACCCCGCCCTCGCTAATCACAGTATACAAGTCGCAGTCAACCTCCCCGCCACTGCCGTGTTCTCACCGTTCCCCACCACCCCGCCCTCGCTGATCTCAGTATGCAAGTCGCAGTCAACCTCCCCGCGCCGGTTACCTACCTCCGTTTCCACCGCCGCCTCTGCCGCCCACCCGCCGCGCCGGTGGCAGCGCCACTAGCGGCGGCAGAGCCGAAGCGCGCCTCCGCATGACAGCGTGCCTAATTTATACGCAATTGCTTCTAGTGTTGGATATTGATCATTACATCATCATTACGGCGCGTTACCCCGCCAATGAAGCCTGAATTATTAGGGTGACAACGTGCCGAGTGTCAGGGTGCGCGACCGTGAGCGCTCGCGCCTGCACGCGTGACGCTCGACGACAGTATCTTGCGCGATCGCAAGCATTACGAAGATACATAAAAATATATTGGTTTATAGAGAACAGTTTGATGTACATGAGAATTAAACTGTATGTGATTTTCGTGCCATTCATTTAAACAGCGATTTTTTAGAAGTATTATCACTGTCCTCAATGTTCCCACAACCTTCATTTTCCCTTAATTTCCCTGTTCTGAGCTAAAAGGGTTACTATCAACATAGTTTTAGCGAGCTCCTCGTGACAACGTAATTGATCAGACATGACGTAATTAATCAACGCCAACAGTGTTGGCTTACACATAGTTTAGGTCTGATAATTATGCGGACAGCTTTTGAGATTGAAATTTTAATTTTTTCGTGTTTGTATTATAATTTGCAGTTTTCGTCAAACAATAGCGTTACTCTATCAGTATTTTGTTATCTTTTTACACTGTCTTCAAATACAATTTATTTCATTGAAATTTAAGGCACGACATTGTTTCTTAGTCAATGTGCGCAATTTGCATTCTCCTAGAGGAATACATATTACAGAACTTAATATCCGAAGAAAAAAGGTACTTATGTATTAGAGAGAAATATGATATTTGTTTTGCGCCTTTTTCTTAAAAGAATGTGCACGTTTAGATGGTTTGCAAACAATTAGTGCTGCTGAAGCAGTATTGAACTGTCGTCATTATAATTACAATAAAATTTGTTTAATAACAAAAACGTCTGAGTACCTTGCTAACAATAAGGGTTGAAAATATTTTCAATATACAATATTTGAAAAAAGACCGCAATGAGATGTAGAAATGAATGCACTGAAAGAACTCCAGAATTTCTGTGTTATCGTGATTACTTTTACGACTGTTGTAATTCTCTTCTGATTGTTTCATATGAGTTATACGTCCAGAACGTCGATACACTCCGATGTTTTCACGAACACGTTCGACGTCGTAATGATGGATTGCTGTTGTGGAATTTGAAATACTGGCACACATTCATATACCCTCACTTTTCAGAATACGAATCGCCAGACAGACGTCAATATTTTAATCTATCCCTTTTTGAAAGAGCTAAATAAAGTTCACCAGTCTTTCATTATTTTGCTATTAATGATTTATAATGCGCAGTCAAACTTAGTACTTCTAGGAGGGATTTAGGACAGTAACACAGCAATAATTCAATTTTAGAAGCCTCAAGTTACTGTAACAAACCTGAAAGAGTAGTTGTACTGTCACTTTTTGTTTTCTTTTAAAATTCAGAAGCAATATTTAATGAGAGCAGTCATTTTGAATGTTTACCTACTGTTAAACATTTACAATTAGCAGAAAAAGAAAAAAATAATTGAAAAGTACTTATCTATTACATTTAAAATGATCCTTTTTTCTACATCCTCCAAACATGATTTTCTGTATTTTGTTTACATTTCCAAGAAGCGTAGCTTTAATTTCGACTTTCGCTTCTACCTCTGGTTCTGCTGTCAACATTCATCGCAATTAACGTACAATAACTCCATCTACTACAAGTACCGACATCTCGTGAGCCAGTCTCAAAACAAGGCTTTGTTTCCCCGTCTTCCTCCAATCCTTACATCACGTCGGGAGGGAAATGTCTGTTCGAGGCAAACTCTCTCCAAAACTTCAAACATTCCCTCGTAAGCAGTCCACTGCCTAGAAACACAGCGCGCCTTCCGTGGCCTCGCCCAACAAGAGCCGGGAGTTCTTTGAAATACATAATTTGTGGACAAAGCAAAACGGCGGGTGATTACGCAAACGTTGCCGGCGAACTCCATCGCGAGCTTGCACTGGGACTCCTCAATGGAGGTGGCGGTTTTGAAATCCCTTCCCCCAACCGGGAAGCCCCCTTCTCAACGCTTGACGCCATGTTGGCTGCTTTGAGCCTCAGAAGAGACCGTTCCTACATGCAACCGAGAGTAATTCAGGCAGTTCCGAAAACACTCCATGGCAGTGAACGAAGAGGTCTTGTCAACTGCGTGCATTTGCTAAGAAATGTAAGGCTTTTCAAAATGTTTTCGCCTCAATTGCAAAGTATTCTCGGTGTACATCCTCTACAACGTATTGATGGTGGATTATGAAGTCGAGAACTTCAGTACGTTTGATGTACGATCCGTTTTCAATGAAATGAATCTCGTATTGAGATGATATGAAAACCTGGTGGCTGCGATATATAGATCATGAGTTGTTTGTAAAAAAGGGAAAAAGAAAAACGTAGGGTAAATTCCCCAAAATTGTTGAGCGGAATATTTGAAACGAGAGTAAACAGATGACTCACAAACAAGTTTGTAAAAATGAATTTAATCCATTTGAAACCCAGAATTTAATTATATACTAACCACAAAAATATTTCGGGTGCTTGTGTTTAGAGTTTAAAGGTACGCGGATGTGGTTTGCTCTGCATTATATACAATTTCATTGCAAGCGTTCGTCATTTGTATACTTACACACACGCACACACACACAGGTTACGGACGATCCCCAATGGAAAACACATACTCCGCGAGTTCAACAAACACGCACAAAGAACGTATGCTATCCAGCGCATCCATACATGAGGACTCTCTCAACAACGCACATTACGATTGGCCCTCGCACCAAACAAGTATGACAAAAAAAATTCTTTGCTGATTTTATCTGTTTGTAGGTTGAAAAATGCTGGCAATGCAAACAGAGGAATGGGGTGGGAAGCTGCGGGTGGTGCGCGGGTTTGGGAGTCGAAAGAGGCGTGCGGGTTCCAAACCAAACAAGCCATTATCACACACGTGCCGCCTAATTATCGAACGGCTATCGGCTACTGGAGAGGGGTACGATAGGATCTTGAAATAGCGTTTAACGTAGCCGTCCAATGCCGCCTCCAGTGTCACGCGACCGTGCCATTTTGTCTCTATACACGATCAAGGCGGGTTTTTAAAAGTGAGTGGAATGTTTCGTCATAGTTTGAAGTGAAAATTCATAATTTTATAATTTGCCCAATTCGCGTTTAAAGTAGGTTGTGAGTTCGAATTCTGGTTAAGGAATGGATGTTGTGTAATACAGCACAGTGTGCATTCCTAGAAAATAACAATTTATTAACTTTGGACCTGTATAATTGTTATTCCTTTCTAAAATTGCGATTTCAATGTGAGAGGAATGTATTTGTATTTTAGTGTTATATTTGTGAATAAAATGTTTTAAGGGACACCGCTGTATTTGGAGTAGCTTCCCAAATGAGTATGACTATGCTCGTGCACCGAAATTGCTTGGACAGTTTGTAGAATAGCGTTGCTACTCACAAAATCCTTACACGTTCTAAAATTATCTAAAAATTCACAGTTTAAAAATTCAATTTTAATAAATTAAAAACAAACAGAAATAAATATTTTTAATATAATTTGCATGGAGAAATAACTGATACTCAATTAATGGTAGACAAATGAAGTTGTAAGAAAATTAGACTGCGTTTTCTTGAGAAAAAAAAAAAAGGTTTTGCATTGCAATAATATTTGGAAAAAATAACGATATGCAGCTCCTGGAACTTCAGCGTAGGGAGTCCCGAGACGGGCGGATTTTAGTCATCAGCTCAGTATTTGCATCGGACAACGACTCTGGGAAGGGAGGGAAGGGACAACTTTGGGACCCGAATTCTCAGAATCCTGATTAGTTGTTTCCGTGGCAACCTCTGATCACTACGCTGGAGCATAACTACAGGTCACAACATCCTTGCTTATTGTCTCCACCAATCTCCGTATTTGTGTTTTGTTGGTTTTTCCAAACATTTTTGATTCCAGACACCATTTGCAAAACTTATTAGTTGAACTCTCAGAGGAATTATTTTTTTCGACTGAAAACTAGTGAAGCTGTGTAGCACTAGAAATCAATTATTTCTTTGATACAAAAAGTATTTTTCTTTCACTTGTCAGCAAATCATTTAAAAATAAATGTTAGGATAGTGAGACTTAGGGTAGACGAGATAAAGCATATTAATATTTAATTTGTACTGTTCCGTTCTATCTTTGCGTGCCTACCCTTAAAACTGGTGGATCACGTGATCCGCACTTTTTAGTACGTCTTATAAAACTCCCACGTCATTTGCGAGGTATCACTTGACTCATCCAAGAGGCCACCTACTAGCATTATTCACTATCCCCTGTCCGGCGGCCTGCTACTTTTTTGATTCGCATACTTGCTATTCCCGGTGACCATTGTTTTGTCAAGTTCAGAAAATGTTTTATGCAGCCAGCAGGCTACGACAGCGTCAACAGCTGCTGCCCGTTGTCTACACTTCGCTGCAACTTTACAGTATACAAGGATAGACTGGCAAATGGACAAAGAGATGGACGCGCGGATGAAACGTGGTTAAAATATTCCTTTTGGGATATCACGAACCCCGAAAACGTTTCCTGTTCGTCAAAATCTCGAGACCGATTTTTCCATGATTACGTCAATTCTGCAAACTCCATACACGAGCAAGTAAAAGAGTAATGCCCATCTCTCTACACAGTTTTTCAGAAGCAAAATTTTCTCATCAGCGATTACCCCCAGTACATGCTCCACGGCAATCGCGCGGGCGTGTTCGGGCGGGGCGCCAGCAACTAGCGCCCGGCGAACGGGCCACGTGTGCGCGAAGGGGAGGGGGAGGGCGGCCACTGAAAGAGGAGCGAGGAGGGCGGTGGCGGCGAAGGGCAGGAAGAAGAGATTAGAGAGGTGGGGAGAGGCGGAAGGGGCGGTGGGGAAGGGCGATGGCAGGAGGGGCGGAGGCATGAGGGGCGGAGGCGGGAGGGGCGGAGGCGGGAGGGGCGGAGGCGGAAGGGGCGGAGGCGGGAGGGGCGGAGGCGGGAGGGGCGGAGGCGGGAGGGGCGGAGGCGGGAGGGGCGGAGGCGGGAGGGGGCGGAGGCGGGAGGGGCGGAGGCGGGAGGGGCGGAGGCGGGAGGGGCGGAGGCGGGAGGGGTGGAGGCGGAAGGGTCGTAGGTGGGAGGGGAGGAGGCGGGAGGGGCGGAGGCGGGAGGGGCGGAGGCGGGAGGGGCGGAGGCGGGAGGGGCGGAGGCGGGAGGGGCGGAGGCGGGAGGGGCGGAGGCGGGAGGGGCGGAGGCGGGAGGAGGGAGATGGGAGGGGAAGGCGAGGAGAGGAGCGGGGAGGGGCGGACAGCGCGTGGAGGGAGTGAGGGGGGCGAGGAGGGGCGAAGTGGCGGCAGCGGGAGGAGCGGCGGAAGGGGAAGGCGGAGGGGGAGCGTTGCGCGACGCGCCGTGCGAGCACAGCGGGGGCGGCGTTCGAGTTCGGAGCGGTGTAAAATTCGATCTCTCGCCTGCTAATTGCGTCTGCACGCGGCGCTGATGGGAGGAACGTGAGCTCGTTCCGCGCCGCCCCTGCCACGTGCAAGTGACGAATGCGGCGCCTGCCGCGCCTGTCCCGCGCGACAACGCGGATCGCGGAGCGGAAGACCTGTTTAGTGCGTGGGCGGCAATAGACAGAAGCTGACAGAACTTCGTCGGCTTCGCCCCATGAATTCGTTTTCAGCCTCTGTTGAGGTTTAGTTCATCAGTAATGAACACGATTCATGATTAACACGTGGCATCAGACGAGGTCCGGTTCAGCATGTGATGATTTTTGAGTGGAGCACGGCATGTAAGTCCGACTGCAATAAGAAAATGTGTCCAGCAAGTCAGAAACTAAATTCCAACACAGGACAGTTCGGATTCTGTACAGGAAAAGTTGGGGTCCAGCGCGTTGATAGTTAAGGTCAGCACGATGTGAATTTAAATACACATCATATGTAAATTTTATCTTTATGATAAAGTAAAACAAAAATAGATACTCAAGAACAGTAACAATGCCTTACCGTCTTTCTCATGTATATAGTTATTGCCAGCAACATCAAAACAATGTTAAACTTGGCAAGGGTGTCTAAACTTTTTTTGCCCATCTCACTCACACACTGTCTGCCACTTTCCGATTTAATATTACAATATCTTCACTCTACTATGTAAATAAGTAGTAGGTAAAGTAAAATCTCTGTCTTCAGTATTGTAGTTGCATGAAGACGCCAAAATATAAATATGGGATATTTACATAAGTGTTCATTGCATTATCCATAAAAAGAAAGAAAAAATTTGGAGCGTGTTTTGTGAAAATTTGTTTTTAAAATTACTTTTATTTCTCGCAAAATAACGCGAAAAACTCATTTTTTAAAGAAAAAAATGTACATGACTTTATTGAAAGATCTAATATTGAAAAACAGATGCCATTAACAAAATAGTCCGTTTTCAATATTGTAGATGCAGAAATACACCGAAAAAATCGAACTTCTGGGGAACGTTCCGAAAACTCAGAGAATTCAACGTAACGTGCACCTGCGACATTTTTGAAAACGTATTTTTTCTCTGTCTGAGAAATAAAACTTAGAAAAAATGTTTTTAGCAATTTTTAGAAAATTTTGAAAATGTCGCTTAGGTTTCGTGTAAAATATCCTCCAAATTCAAATTATTCCCTTCAAACGCACAGGGTCTCTACAATAGTCCTATCGATCACAAAACATCAATTTAAGTGAAAATTCTCATCACTGTTGTTGGTAAGGAATCGTTTTGCCGTGAACCATTCGGCATCAATGGTCCACGACACAAACTTTCTGACTGCACATCGTGTTAGCGGAAGTAACTTACTTCGTTTAGGAAATAGATTAATGCACTTTTACAACAAAAGGGACCATCAAAACGAGTTTTCTGTCGAAAAATAGCAATTTTTTCTACAATATTATAAATCATTCTCCATGGTACGTATGTGGAATGTTACATATCTTCAATTAGTGAAACGTAAGACATTTTTGTGAATATAGTTTTCCAACTCAGTAAATTGTTCTCTACACTTTCAAAGAAAAACTTTAAACTTCAAAACCTTTATTTTCCTCAAAATATCGAAGTTTTGCAATAGATAACGATCTCGTTTTCCTATGTACCATTTATGAAGTAGTGTACAAAGAATGTGTACATGAAAAACTATTAGCACACACACACACACACACATATTTATATATATATATATATATATTTATATATATAAATATATATATTAATATATATAAATATATATTAAAGTTTGATAAAATTTAAACAACAATAATTTGTTGACGTTTGTTGGCAGGAATCCTTTCTCAGGATAATGAACAGAATATTTGCCTTGAAAATCCAAAAACTTATAATGGGACAATTTTGAAAAATCAATTTTTCTATTGTCATGTCAATTACCAATTCAGCCCTTTTTGTATACGAGTGATGTTTAGCGATACGTACATGAAATATTTTAAATATCGTGGTTTATATAAAATTGATATTTTTCTTCTTTCAAAGGATTTGATATGAAGAAAGCCTGGGCAACGCCGAATATTTGGCTAGTATTCAATATTTTTGTGTAGTGAATGTGTTAGAATCAAGAAAAGTACGCAAAAGAAAGAAATTACTCTGGAAAAATATGAGAATGATTATGATGTTGGCGCCGTGAACACTGGCAAAACTGGCAAAATAATAACTGAAAAAGAGATATTAAATATGTGAACGATCCTTCTGCAACACATGATGTACGAGGTATTGTAATTAAACTCTCATAATTACTGAAGTAGCATTTGATAAATTATTTGGGAAGGACAAAACGTTAATATCGATAAAAAAGCATCTAGATTAAATGGTTATCTGATGTTTGCGCGTGGAAATGGAAGATAATAATTTAAACAAGGATCATTAATATTTAAGCGTCCAGATATATGTAATAAAATGTGGTTTGAAAAAATGAAAATTTAAATTACTTATTATAGTTATGAATTCAAAATAATTAATATTTTCATTTATCTCTGTAGAAATAATGAGAATATTTCCATTGATTTGCATTTCAGTAACATGAATATTACATGTTTCTTGTTTACCAGAAAATATCGACCATGAAACGAATGTATAAATCTTTATTAAAATATATAATTATTCGTTATTCTTTACAATTCCATTTTTATCCAAATGGAAATTTTAACATTAATAATCACAATGTTTTGTAGCTCTGTAAAAAGTATGTTACAACGAAGGTGAGGAAAAATGTTTGCCAAGTCTTTAGATGTCGGAAAAAGTACCTTATGATTAACACATTCTAAGCAGTTATTGATTTATTTACAAGTGTCAATGCAAAAACATTTTTATCTATCAAGAATTAAATTATTTCAAATACAAAAAAATTTAATCCATTTTAATAAGATCGTTCGAATTTAATATATTTTCACTGTCCATACTTTGCAATTTTTGTTCTTAAAAATTTTACTTAATTTATTTCAACCATGTGTGGCTGGTCTACATCTACTTCTTCTTCAAGTAGAATCCATTGAATATTTTCTTGGGTAGCTTCGTACGTTGTTATAATATTTTTAAAATTGACCGATTCAACTAATATAGTGTGGTTTCCTACAACATTTCAATCCATTATTAGGGTCGAAACCAGAGCTGTTGGTGTTGTATCATTACTACCCTTACATTATTACACCATGTAACAAGATTATGTTTAAGTTAATTTTATTGTTGTTTCTGATGCAGTGTATTTTACAACAGTATGTAAACACAATTTTGCTCATGGAAAATTGTTTTTGGGGAAATGCCATCGATTTTCTTAATTTCAGGAAAATACATATATTTGAAGCAATGAATGCTCGTTTACATTTACCCATGAAACAAAACAAAATAAATTCTTAAATACATCGTTAAAAAATGTAAATGCAGTAAATATATATGACAAAATTGTTAAAGTACATGAAAATATTTACATATCATGTATAGTGTGCTTCAAAATGTGTTGTCTTCGTAAATGTCCTCTAGTACGTTACATCACTCTCTCTGATCAGTCCACAGACATAATCACCAAGCATTCGCTTATTATACTGTTCCTGGTACCTTCTTTCAAACAGTAGTGAGTCCTGATGGAATTTTTCATCCTGTTCCTCTGAACGTCCCCCCATAAAAGTCTTGAAAACATCCAGACGCGAGTGGAGTACACGCAACTTTAGAGATTCTGCATCCCATTGATTTGTAGTTATTCAACCACATCCCTGCCACCTAGCACATCCCTGTGATTGTCCACTTTGTGATTACCTAGGAAACCATTCACAACATCTCCGAAGTTCTTCAAGGCCTTTTTTTGAACTGGTAGAAGCTTGCTGATGAATGGGTCATCACGAAGTAAATGTTTCACTTGGGGCCCACAAGAAATCTTCCCACTCTTTATATTAGCTTCTGATTGTTTGGGGAACACATTCTGGAGGCACTTCATTGCATCTGATGAATCTAATGCCTTTACAAATTGCTTGATGAGTCCAAGCTTTATACGGAGGGGATAGAAATAATTGGAGAGGTGATCTGTTGGTTCTCACAAAATTCTAGGTACACCAAATTCCATTTTTCTGTTTTCTCCTCTATACCGGGCCTCGAGAGTTCATCTGTAACACCTACATACATCATGTGATGCCCAATTCTTTTCTTGGTCTCCCACAGGAATACCAAAATATGAATTGTATGCTAAGCAGATGTTAGCATCCTTTATTATACGCTTTCGCTTTCGATTGATGCGATACGCTTTCGATCCCAGGAAGATGCCTCACTCATAACAAAACCAGTCTGGATTACGCTTACAACTGTCATATGTCATTATTAATCAATTGTGTGAATATAAAACAGATAACACACAGTTGAACCGTTTATTCATCTCATAGTAAAAGTGTTCTTAGCTAATATAATTTTAACCAATTAATTTCATATAATTGGGCATAAAAAGCAAAGAAACGATTATATAAAAGTAGGAGAATTCAGTGTAGTTTAGCTGTGACCTAATTCATGCAAAACAAGCATAAAATTCACTTAAACAAGCAGAAGGTTTTTTGTTACATGATGTTATCGTGACGTGTGAGCGATGCACGAGAGAATGTTATGAGAAAGTCGAGTTCATGGTACAGATACAGACGCATCGCTGAGAATTTTAAATGTGATTTTTTACCTTTTCTATTAATGTTTTGAGAACTATTATTCAAGGCAAAAGGTGAATCACGCACCCACGCAATTACACCACTATTGTCACATACGTATACACATTTGCACTTTTCGGTAAACCTTTGTTTTCTAAGAATTATGTGGCCACTTTACCTCATCATAGTTTTTTCGATGATTTTTCGGAAACCCGTCTTTTAATATGTTCTTTCAGTCTGGCATGCTTGTAATCCAAACTGCACATTGTTTTAAGCTGTATTTGTTGAGCTCATATGCATTTTAATCCCTAGATACCTAAGTTCCCATATCTTAGATCAAGTTCTGAAAATTTAGTAATTATATTACATCAGCCTCTGGCACATTTTTTCAATGCTTCTTGGGGATACGTTACCTACCTTTTGCATTTTTTACAAAATTCAAGGCGATAACAGCACTCTATGTAGATGTTTTATCTAAAATACTCCCAAAATGCTAATAGCAATACTGCATCAGGCACATGGTCTCGTATCAAATCTTAAGTGTTTAATTTTGGATTTGCTTTTGTGTATAATCATTAACAAATATACTTTCTTTACATTACATGTATATTTTGACAAATAAAACGTATAAGTTATAAAATTGTTAAGTATTCGCCTTGACACCATAAATTGTATTTCATGCAAGAAATATAATTATATATATCATCCTGAATACTCCATCGCATTAACTCACAAATATTCGACACTTCAGTTCCCCTTCAAATAATGGAAACCATTTACATTTCCCAATATCACAATGTAATCGGCTAGGATGTATCACACAACGCGTATCGTACGCAAATCGGACCTACTCATCACTAGGGAATGGAACAACTGGAATTCTTTCGCTTGACGCCGGCTGCCGCCTTGTTAGTATTCCGTCCACCAGACCACCACAGAGACCCAGAGCTACACCACGCGAGAGACTAAGCTTAAAGCAATGGAGTGGACACCGTCGAGAAAAATGAGACAAAGAGCGTTACATTCAGGAATTCAGAGAGCAGCAAATAGTTGATTGGAAGGGTAAAGGATCGTGGAAAATGAGGGAGGAAGGGAATGGAGACAAAATGGAAATTGGAGGCAGAGTCCATGAAATGGTGGATCATGAGGGAAGTGTATAGTACCGCATGAAGATGAGATTTAGGGATGGCGCCTAGGCCTAACGATCCGTAACATAACGTGCCGTAACGTCATGCCGTGTGCCAATTTTATTTCCAAACGTAAGCTAATAAAATTAAAAACTCGGGAAAGGGTATGTTACACCTTTGTTTAAAATAAAATCGACATCTTTTCCCGTTATTTAATAAAATATTTTTGGAGAGTAAGAACCACTTAAGTCACGTAATGATCCTCTCCTTGAAACAAATAGTTAAAGGCAATAAAATCTTGGCAACTTTTGTATGAAGTGTTTATTATATTTTAAAAATTGATTATTAAGTGTATTCAGCTTTCAATAAATAGGATTAAACTAATCCTTCATATCCACCTCCTTCTCTTTCTTTCTCTCTCTCTCTCTTTCTCTCTCTCTGTAAATCTCCTTTGTACTTTATGGCCAATATTGAAAAAGTATTCACAACTTATTTTTTTACACTTTAAAATAATTTTACAGCGTTAATTTAGTAGTGATCGGTTTCAGTAAAGTGATATTTTGAAATTCATATTTTAACCACAAGCAGCGAATAAAGTCGACTGGGAGAAAACAGTGAGTTAAGATGTTATTATTATCCAATGTTATTATTAACATTGGAAAAAGCAGGACAAAAAATCGAGCGAAAATAAATAATTACTATAGTTATATAGAACCAGCCAACATTTCACTGGGAAATGTCACGGATGTGAAAATGAATCTGGACAAGATAAAAAACTTGAGACAGCATGCAAATAGGACATGATTGAAGGCTTGGGGACAGGACACCAACCAGGAGAACGACACAGGACTAGATCGAAAACAGAAAGCATCATTTAGGCATAGTGTAAAGGAAAGGACAATGACGGAAAGACCAGGCGAGATAGCACCAAAGGACAGAAGCGGTGGCGTAGAGGAGAACGATGAGCCAAAGCGTTGGGGGGGGGGATAGGAAGGGGGACTGCCAGCATTTCATCACACGCTCCTGCCGAAGCGGCCGCGTGTCCACTACTTAATGAAGATTGAGTGTAATCCTCGTTTAATGAAAGTCCCCATGAATAATATTCCGCTTGGCGAACACGTGTTGTTATTCCCGTAGCCTCCCCGCCGCGCCGCGCCGCGCCGCGCAGCGCCGGGGCAATATTGCGTCGGGTGCGTGGAGCTGCGTGGCTGGGAGGCGGGAGGCTACGGCTGGCAAGCGTTACACACCCACTTCGCCGCCTTCGTAGCCCCACCCCCACTGCTTCTTTGGCTCTCGTACCCTCTGCCCTCAGCGCCCACGATCTTGCCGCTGTGTCGTCTACGCCCTCTCTTCTTCATCTGCCAACAGAGCCTACTCACCTCCTGCCCACCTTCTCCCCGTTCCGATCGGTACTGCCCCGTCGCAATCCCTGGAAGAGGAATGGCAGACTGTCAGACAGGCGGGGGCCTGTCTGACAGTCTGCCATTCCTCTTTCCCGTCGTTTCTATCGTTCCTCTTCACCGTCCCCCCCCCCGCCTCCGCCCCCACCGTCTCCGCCCTCACTGCCTCCGCCGCCACCGGCCCATCCCCTCAACATTTCCATATCTACCGTACTCGATTCCGGTGTCCCCGCTCCTTCTCCGTTTGCCGTCGCCTTCAACAATGTCTCACCAACGCCTCGTCGCTACGGTGACGCCTGTGTCGCTTCTTGTGTCGCCCGTCAGTCGCCTCGCTCCGTAAGGCCCTATCGCCCAAGTCTCCCACGACACCCACGTCGTCCCCGTTTACTTCACATTCATCGCTCCCGGCCTAACTGCCCGCCGCTACCATACCCCCGCGTTGCCCCTTTCTCCTCCTCACCGCCATCACTTTCTCCGCCATCTCGGCCTTTGCCTCCCTCGCCACGCCTACCATTCCCTGCAACCACCCCAACCCGTTCCGCGTAGCCTGAAGTCGGGCCGAACGAAATTAATAAAGGCGGATCGGATCCGACAGTAATATTACTTGCGTGGGGCGAAAGCCTCGCAGAGTTGCTGGGACCAACCCACACGCATAATACTCGGGGCTAGAGGACGCGGTTATATGGCCCCGCGAGGCTCTGCTAGCGAAACCCAAGCAATTAGAACGCCTTGTATATATGGAGTACCCACCCCGTGGCATAGCGATCAAGTACCTTAGATGAGTAATAATGTGCGCGTGCATGGGTCACTGGGGTAGATGTAGAACATTATAATGCATTGAAATAGACAATAATTGCTTGTGAGGAGCTAGGGAGATATTGAAGTAAATGAACGAAACTTATGAAGCACCTCGTAGGATAGCGGGGAGAGGAAATTGGCAATTAATGGTATGAAGTTGAATGTTAAAGAGTAAGCTCAAAAGTTCTAGAAAGTTGTTTTTTTACTGTCAACGAGATACACACTCAGTTGTATTTAATTTCTATGGAGGAAAGATGATGTTTTAGAGTCGGTCCCGACGTATTATGGTTTGGAGATGCAGGCTGCAAACACATACATTTTTACTATTTTAATGCAATCACGGTTTCAAGAATTCTGTAAGAACGTTTTTTTATAAAACTCTCGTTAGAAAACCGTTCTCGAAATAATATATTGTGAGCATCATGTTACCGATTTAGAGTTAGACTCAAAAAAGATGTTTTTCGTGTCTAGTGGTTAAAAATCAGAGGCTCAATGACACATGAAAAAGTGTTCCAATATCCATAAATTTTAATATTACTACCCATTCCGTATGCATTTACATGATGTGTAACAAGAACGAACAAAACACGGATATAGAAATTGTTTTATATTCACATAAAGTTTCGATGTATATAAAATATTTCTAAAATAATTATAGAAATCAATAAAAATGTTTTTATAAAATATTGTAAAAGAGTGTTTATGATGCGCATTGAAATGTGTATTTATAGAAGTATAATTTATTTTTTACCAAAAGTAATTGAGAATTAAACATAATTACCACTCTGAGGTAATATAAAGATCTTTAATATTGTTGTGGAAAACGTCCTCACGAATAATCTATTGCCTTCGTTCAGCATTAGAATGTTTTAATATTAGCAACTTATCATTAAATTTTGTGTGGCCCTAATTTGTTAGAGGAATAATATTTTTTCGCAAACCAAAAACTGTACGTAAACATATCTTTATGCTGAAAGGTATATTTAAAGTATTAGTTATTATAATGTTATGTCTCGGTAGTCACACAATTTTGAAATGTAAAACTGTATCTCTGCTGCGCAAAGTAATTGTGACGGGTTATTGTCCAAAAAGTATACTCATTAGGCACTTATTCTTTAGTGGAGGCATAGTATCATGACTTTTATCACAAAACAAGAAGTTAGGGAATTTCTTCAAAGAGCGACGAAGACCAACCAAAAAAAGAGTTGTTAATATATTTTTGCTATTAAAACTCTGAATGCTGACTTCAATGCAAACTATAATTTCAAAAGAAGAGAACTTTCAATTGCTTTTAGAATAGAAATATTACCGCATTTAAAGTTTATTACTCTCAATATATTCATTATCATGGTTCATATAAAAAAAAGGAAAAGGAAACCTACACCTTGTCATTATTTCAACATTTAAAGCTTTCACCATAGCTTCATATATTCTCTTTCTGAGGTTATTCGGTGATTATTCTTTTTATTCTTTATTTATTCTTGTTTGCTGTATTGTTAAAATGTCCCAGTTTATATTCTTTACTTTTTTAAATTTAGATTTTATATTATTCAAACATTTCCTATCTTTTTGCGATACTATATCACACACTACATTTGCCAAAGGCCGCATTTTTTTGCGATATTATATCGTACATTCATGTCTTGTATCCAGCTTTCAAGCACAAAAAACTGTTTTTTTCCTCTTGTACTCGCAGAGCTAAAAATTCTCATCAAAAATAGTGTTACGTTAGAAATTAATTTTTATATAACTCTATAATATAGATGCTATGCGATCACCGTAATGTGTATTTTTTCCATAGTTGTATCTTCATAAACACATCAAAACATTTCTAGGAAAGCCGTTTTTGATGAGCAGACTTTTGGCAAACGCGGACGCTTTTAATTCGCAATAGAGGTTTCAGAAACGAGCGCAAACGGGCGGTTTTTTGCGAGCGACAATAAATGCGCTAGATTTGCATGAACATTCATGTGGACAAGTATTGCGGGATCGCCCAGATGACGTGCGTTGGCCACCCGCGACGCAAACGAGCGTTTTTGCCCGCGATAGCGTTGGTGGGAGCGGTGAGGACTATGAGGCTGGTGAAAGTGGTAAGGGCGGAGGCGATGGCGGAGGCCGCAAGGAAGGCGGGTTAGACGGTGATAGCAGAGTTGGTGGGGGAGGTGAGATAAGCGATGGGCGGCGGGGGCGGCGGGGGCGGGCGGGGGCGGCGGGGGCGGCGGGGGCGGCGGGGGCGGCGGGGGGCGGCGGGGGCGGCGGGGGGGGCGGGGGCGGGGGGGCGGCGGGGGCGGGCGGGGGCGGCGGGGGCGGCGGGGGCGGGCGGGGGCGGCGGGGGCGGCGGGGGGCGGCGGGGGCGGGGCGGGGGCGGCGGGGGCGGGGCGGGGGCGGCGGGGGCGGCGGGGGCGGCGGGGGCGGGCGGGGGCGGCGGGGGCGGCGGGGGCGGCGGGGGCGGCGGGGGCGGCGGGGGCGGCGGGGGCGGCGGGGGCGGCGGGGGCGGGGGCGGGGGCGGGCGGGGGCGGCGGGGGGGGGGGGGCGGGGGGGGGGCGGGGGCGGCGGGGGCGGCGGGGGCGGCGGGGGGCGGGGGCGGGGGCGGGGGCGGCGGGGGCGGCGGGGGCGGGCGGGGGCGGCGGGGGCGGCGGGGGCGGGCGGGGGCGGGGCGGGGGGCGGGGCGGGGGCGGCGGGGGCGGGGCGGGGGCGGCGGGGGCGGCGGGGGCGGGCGGGGGCGGCGGGGGCGGCGGGGGGCGGGGCGGGGGCGGCGGGGGCGGCGGGGGCGGCGGGTGGTGAGGGTTGTAATGGCGCAGAAGGGTGGTGAGGGTTGTAAGGGCGCGAGTTTTGTTACGGAGGTAAAGTTGGTGCTGGCGCTGGTGAGGTACGTAGAGAAGGGGATGGATTGTTTGCTGCGATCTGCGCGAGGATTGTGGTCGGCGGAAAGCGGGGGCCGGCGGGGCTCGGGTCGGCAGGGGTGGTGGGACCTGTAGGGACGGCGAGTAGCAGTGGCGGCGGTGGCGAAGTGGGTGGCGGAAGCGTTGTATTGGAAAACATAGCGGTGTGTGTTGTTAGGGTCGGTAAGTGCGGCTGTGATGGAATGGGTGGGGGGACAGGGTGTCTGTGGGGGAGGTCGACGTCAGGGATGGGAGGGGGGCGTAGTCGGGAAGGGGGATTGGCGGTAGTGGTGACATTGACGGGGGTTGTCAAAGGCGCGGGGCGTCATGTTGGCAAGGGTGGAAGAGCGGAGAAGTGACGCGGAGCCGGGAAGGCGAGGTCGATGAGAGCGGCGAGGACGGCGGGGTGGTGGGGGAGTCAGCGGCGGAGGGGACATAGGAGGGGGCGGCGACTGGGCGACAGTGTAGACGGCGGTGGGGGTGGCGCTGGGAGCGGCGGCGGAGATGGCAGCGGGGGCAACGTGGCAGCGGGGCGGCGGGGGCGGCGGCGGAGGCGGGGACGCCGGACCGTCGCTCGGTCGTCAGCCGCGGAAAATTTCCTGTCATCAGCGGAATCGTCCAGTAAACGCTTGATGACCCGTTCCGGACCGTTGGCAGGGCAGCGCCACTTGACGAAAGGCAACTTTCGGTCCATTACAAGTGCGGGCGGCTGTTTCTCAGCGTTTTAAACCAAGAGGGGGCCGAGGTTTTTGAATATTGCACTGGGAAGGCGGGTAGCGAAGAAAGGCATTACTCACCACACTCACAAATAAATAATTATAATGCTGATTTATTTTTCTTAGTAATTATAAGATTGTTAGAAATAGTGGATAGAATAGTATATAACAATTACAACAAAGATAATAATAATAATAGTAGCAATATTAATCATTAATTGCCAATTGGAAACTACTGTTGATAATTTGTTGCCAGTAGCAGCAAAAATGCTGCTGAACTAAACCACACGATATAATCTTGCAGAAAGAAGCACGCCATGTACTCACGTACAAAAAATAAAATACTCTCGAATAACAATTCAATGCATTACGTTTCATCAAAAACAGACGACATGAATACTGCAATAACGTAGCAGCTATGGTTTCGTATACATGGATACACAGTACAACAGTTTTTTTATGTACACCGACAATCATACTAATGGTGCTGCTGAAAACTTTGCCGAAAATGAGACCTGCGCCATTATTTATGCGTCTAGTGCCCAATCCAAGGACAAAAAATAAATAAATTGGGGCCATTGTGAAAAAAATCTTGCTTAATTTTTTAGGAGGACGTCGAAAAATTTTGGAACTTTTGCAACTTTCGAAAATTCCGAGATTTCAACGAAAATGAGACATGGACTATTTTTAAGTGTCTATTGCGCTATCTGAGGAAACGGTTTAATCTAATACTTTGGGGAAGATTTTTTTTACAAAATTGAAAATGTTGCTTAGTTTTCATGGAATGTACACCCAAAATCAAATTTCCCTTTCAAACTTGCAGTGTCTCATCTGTCACATGGTTGTCATATGTCATGTCTTTTGCATGTTCACAACCGTCATATGACTGGAGGCTGCAGATTTTTCTTTCAATTGTGAGGGCGTTGGAAATTATTAACAAATTTAATATTATTAATAGTTATAGTAGTAATACAAAACATTTGTATACATGTTTCCAACGTTCGACAAGTTTCACAATCCATTATGTTGCCTCTTAGTAAATACTGTATTGCTTTCGTATACGCTGTCTGCGAGTCCCACTTCTATAATTTCCAAATATTTTGACTTTGTTAAGATTATTCTTGTTATTATTGGTATTAATATTATTACTCATAAGAAGGATAACATTGAACCAAAAGTGAAAGGACGTTAATTAAACGACGTGAGAACTGCATACTCCCGGGTTGTATCATCGTGGAATACGCTTGTTCTGACCAATGAAATCATCCAAAAACCAAGGGGTATAAACTCAGCGCTGATATTGTTCAGAGTTATATTCCAAACTATTTTACAAACTTATGTAAGATGATTTCGTAAAATATGCTGAGCGCTTTGTAATGCATTTAATACAAAATATATCAATATATATTATTCGTATTAAAGGCATTGATGCGTTAAGTAAGCAGCGATAAGTACGGTGGATAAGGTTTCACAGAATGTCATTAAGTTAGTATTAAATACTGAAAGATGTTGAGACACACCTCACCGTAGATTGTGAACCAAGCGTTAAGTCCAGTAACCAAAGCTGAGAAATTATTTTCACCTTATCACTATCCCGGACATCACAAAAAAATGTACAGGTTCAACAGTCGGATTACAAGCACGACGTAAGTGTACGAATGCAAGCCGGATTTGGTTTCTACAACCGTCTTATCCTACAAGCAGAAAATTAATTTCTCGTCAATGCAAAACGTGAGAAAGTTTTCGAACATCGACTCGAGTGAAAACCGAAAGGCAGACTCAATAAAAAAAATAAATTCTCTTTCAAAAATCAACCCAGCAATCTAGTCCCAGTGTTTCCAGTGGCATTGTGTGAAGTGCAGCCGTAATTGAATCGCCACCTGAACCCGACACCTCCCGATGTTCCGACGGGTGCACATCACAAAGGCCGCCTCTGGCTGTCCGATTGTCAATCGGAATTGCTGGATCAAGCCCCCCATCGCGCCCAACTGAACTCTCGAAACCTTCCCCTCGCGAACCCACCATCCATGGAGCTTCACCGAATGCAGCTGCAATTCCCCCCACCATTGTGGACGCGCCTTTTGGATTCCATCACGGCCCCCTTGTCACTTGCAATTTTCGCGCCAAAGAATCGCACCCGGTGCGTGGAATCAATTGTGCGGAAGACAAGGACGTGCGTTGCATGCGGAAAGCAATATTCTATGCCGAATCAAAATGACCACCGCAGTGATGGATAGGCCGGGCAGTGGTAGAAAGAGCGGGACGCCACACTCGATAACAGGCGTGCCGTTACCATGGAGACGGTCCAGTATTTCCAGTCGCAGTCACGGAAGTCCGCATCAGAGTGTAAACTGATCAACATTCACTGGATGGTGATATCGCGTTATTCTGGCGTGATATTCCTGTTATAATAATAGCGTATTCGCTGGTAGGAGGCTGCCGGTTTAGAATTCAAAATTCAAGTTCATTGGTTCAATCCCAACATGGAGCAGTGGATGTTTGAATTTCTGAAAACCCTACGTGACGTCTCATAATATGGCATGTAAAGGAATTCTCGCATTTGCCTGGCAAAATTAATTCTCTTGTAATAGATCGTTCTAGTAAGATGTCACGTTCTAGAGTCAGAATTAGGATATTGTCGACTGAGGCCGATATCTGGCGGAGAAATTTGGGCACTCAGGTGCTGCAAGGCACGCGCTGAAGCTACAGACATACAGACGGCCAAACGTTAAAAAAACAGTTTTCCTGTATCAGGAATCCCAAAACGTTGCATCAAAATCTCGACATCGATGTTTTGCAGCTTCACATAACTTTGTCTTATAACAAATTCGAGTGATATTTGATGGATGATGATATTTGTCTGTGAATTTGTAAAATATTCCAGGGTAAGTAACCAGTAAATGTTAACCAGGGGAAGGTAGTGCATAGTGAGACACGATACACAATGGTCCACCATGGAAATTTGGAGCGTTAATTCAGATAACCTACTCAAACCACTTCCACGTAACGCAGCCAATATAACTGCACCACTGGATCCAGTATGGCTGCTGTGGTTCAAGGTGAAGACGTGTTATGCTACTGCTGATCTTGTTTCTCGTCAAACGTTATTTGTCACAGTTTCTGAATCAAATTACAAAAGGTGAACCTACAAGTTTGTTTTTAATTTGTAATGGAGTCGAAAGTAACTATTTAGGTATAAAACCCAGTTGTTACCTGTGTTTTAAAATGCGTATATTTTTTGTTGTGGGTGAATATTTAATAACTTGTGCAAAGTTAACAGTGGGACAGCAAGCAAAGGTCCTCTGTGGGACTGTCCCACTATGTAATACTGTATTCGTACTCAATGATTTCATATTAAATGTTTCATTAAATGTTCTGTGAGAAAAGCATTAATGAAATTATCATTGTTTTAAGATGCCACGAAAGTTGAAATAAAAATAGCCAAATTTACAAAAGAGGACATGAAACCGGCAGGAGAATTTGTATTAGAAGGTGGATCTCTTAGACGAGCAATAAGGCGTTTTGATGTTTAAAAATAACCCTTCAACGTTATGTTACAAAATAAAGGCTCTAGGCGAAGAAACTGGCATGTCTGCCACTGAGTACTACGAAAAAATACATTGACGTTGCAAACTTGTAGCCAAATTATTTTTTTGCATGGTGTCTAAATAAATGTTTTATACTTTAAAATTAAAATCAACCACCATTTACTAAAAGTGAGCCCGAAAAAATTCCAAACTGTTTTTCGCTCCACAGTGTACTACCTTCCCCTACCCTCCAAAATTAAAATATCGATATCAAAATTAAGGGGCCGTGCCGTCAGCCACATCGACAGGGGAATATCAATTTTTAAGAAAATCGGCAAAACGGTTTAGTCGCTAGGTTTGTTCGCGGACAGACGGACGAACTGACACACGGAGATACGTTTGCCGTCAATCGATTTATCGTTATCAAGGAACCACAAAACTTGAATTCCGGTTACACCACGTGTTGGAGGATTTTTTTCTAAATTTGGCAATTGGAGTTATCTACTTTCTGTTACCAGGGCACGACATTATTTTTTCTCCCGAAAATTCGCTGTTTTTCGCGCAGCATCACACAACTTTCTCTCTACTCCGTAGGCGAGAAAGTAAAAAGTTGATAAGTTAGCATGTTCAGACCATTGCTGTTGTAAAAGCTGTAATGCTTCTTTAAATATCATGAATATATCAAAAGGGAAAAGGAATGTTGTTTTTTAAAATTAAATGGTATTTTCAGCTCAAAAGCCATATTTTGGAGATCATGTTCAAACCAAAACACCACAGATATTCGTAAACAAAAACAAATTTCTACAATAATGAATTAATCATTGCTGGCGAAATGTAATGATTAAATTGAAGTTCATGAAATTCAAAATTAATGTTTTGAATTAAAATAAAACAAAATTCGTAAATACAGAATAAATTGGTCGATATGCTTTTCTCCTTATTTACAACTCTCGAACTTAATTCAACAAGTGACCGCTAAACAACATTTCACTAGTGTATGAAGGCGGTACTTTACAACATAAAGGCGGTACTCAATTAACATTATAAATAAATATATGGTATTACAACCTACTACACATTACTCAGAAACAATTCATAAAACACAGTTTTCATTTCATCATTTCACAAGGTTGTAACTTTCAATCTAGCCTAACATCTTCGATCAGATAAAAATGGAAAACAAGAGCTAATCAATAGTAGAAGTATTTTGTTACATCAGTGCACAAATTTGCCGTAAACAGATTCACTGTATTTACATAAGAGATCTTACCCCTTTAAAGTGTATTTCGCAAAACGCAATTCGCGCACCATCTTGCGCTAATCATCATTTATTTCGGGCGCCGAAGGGAAGACACCGGTGATGACTAACGCCCGCGGGGCAAAGAGACGAGGCTGAGAGGGGCGGAGGCGCAGGCGGTCGCGGGAGGCCGCCGGCGTTTGCGGTTGCGGCGGGGACGTGAGACTGGGGGCGGGAGGCGTTGTGATGAAAGCGGCGGTGGCGGTGGTGGCAGTGGCGACGGGATTATGGTGGTGGGGGAGGCGGTACAGTTGGAGGAGGAAGGGGAGGTGGCGTGGGTGGGGGCGAAGGCAGGAGTGTGTCATTGGAGTGAGCGGTGGCCAGGAAGTGGGCGTGAGGGGAAAGATTGAGGAGGTGGAGGAGGAGGCTAGGGCGTGGAGACGGTCGGGTGAAAGCGGGGGGGGGGAGGGCAAGGTCGTGGGCGGGTGCAGTGGCTGGGACGAGAGCGGTGGAAAAATAGGAGGCGGGAGAGAGGCGGAGGTGGTGGCGGTTGTGATGGCAGAGGATGGTGCGGGGAATTGGGCGGAGGTGGAGGCGTGGCAGCGGCGGCGGATATGGTGAGGGCTGGCGGGGCAGCGGTGGCGGGTGTGAGCGCAGAGTGGAGATGGGTGTTAGGGGAGGGGCAAAGGCGATGGTGTGGGCGGGGGCGGGGATGCGTGCGGGAGCGGAGACGGCGGTGACGCCGGCGGTGGATGGGGCGGAGTTGGGGGTGGGATCGGAGTTAGGGGTGGGGTCGAAGTTTGGGATGGGGTCAAAGTTAGGGGAGTGGGGTCGGACTTGGCGGAGGGGTTGGAGTTGGGGGCGGAGTTGGGGGGCGGGGGCGGAATTGGGGGCGTGGTGGCGGCGGGAGCGAGGGCGGTAGGGAAGGCCAGTTCGCGAGTGGGGGCGGTTACGTGGGCATGGGCGAAGGCGGTGATGGTGGCGTCGGCGAGGGAGGGGCGGTGAGGTTCGGGGGGCGGGGCAGCGGTGGCGGGTGTGCGGGCGGCGAGGGCAAGGGCGGCGGCGGGGCCAGTGGCCGGCGATCGATCACGGGGACATTAGCGCAGATTAACTCGGCGGCGCCTCATCCGGCGGCGAGTGGGCGGGCGAGCACGCGGCTCCCGCTTTATGCGAGCTGAATTATTGGCGAGGGCGCGCGGGGCCAGGGGGCGCCGCGAGAGGGCGGCGGCCGGCGCGCAGGGGCCCCGGATGCCGCGTTATCGCGCTCCCGACACCCACCGCCGATTCAGCCCCCCCCCACTCCCCGCCACGCTCTCCCAGCGGGTCAACGGGGCCCCTCGCCGCCCCTTGGGCCCCGCCCTCCCTGCCTCCAACCCCTGGACGCCCTCGTAATCCTACTCGTCTACATCCTGTTCATCATTCTTCTGCTTGTTCACATCCTTCCCGCTCTTCTAATCGTCCTCATCCTACTAACCGTCTTCAACTTCATTCTCGTCCTTATCGTCCTTCTTGTCCTCACGCAATTCTTTCTAATATAGGAAGTGGATTTCTACGATTTACTGTTGCATTGAGATATAGCAAAGTGAAATTTCTAAACATTCGGTTAGCATTGGATGTTAGAGCATATTTGGGCATATTTGGCTGATTTTTTCTGCTCGTGAATTTTCGTATAATTTTAGGCGCCTATTTTGCATATTTCGTTTAAATAATGACTTATCTCTAAGACGTTTCATCTTCTCGTAGGATTTATATATTTGTGAGCGTAAAAAAGTTAATATTATAAGACGAAAATACATTAACGTTATGCTATTTCGGTTTTTTATAGATTATAAAATATTTATACAAATGTAGGATTTTTTGATATCATATTTTAAAATCAGGCAGATGCAACAAAACATGCAATATAATTTATTGAGGTGAATATTTACTTCAATTATTATCCCCGAAAAGTAAGGTAGATTATATTATATTTGCACAACATTATATATTTTCATTCCAGGCTCTCTTCTCCTGAAATATTATGAAGAAACGTTTTTACAGAAAATGAAATATTAATTTCAATTGCATACTAAAGTGCAAATTTCAGAATTTTGAAGTCATAAACACATATTTATAAAGCATCTTTCAAGATTTTTAGGACATAAGAATCCTATCTCTGGTAATAATTATATTCGTCATTAACCTATCCGACGTCATTGCTCTACCTGTTCTCATACCCGTCATTATGCTCCTATCAGACCTATTCCTCCTTCTACGTGTCCCTACCATCCTCATCTCTCTCTTCACGTCGACATCCTTAAACTCCGTGCTGGAATCCCTCTTGGCTCGTTTCAATCCCTCTTCGTTATTGCCGCATCGATTCTCTTCTCCACCTTCGGCAGAGTTTCCTTGGCGGCCTAGTTACCTGATTTGGACCATCTACCATTTGCGTCGCTGCCTGCTTCTCCTGATACCATTGCCCAACGTGACTCTTTCGGAGGCCAACTCTTTTCCAACGCTTGGTTCTATCGCTGTCTCCATATTTACCTCCTCCACCAGAGTTACCCTCATCCGTAACTGCTTTTCGGTGTGTCTCACCACCCTAGATCACATCAGAGTAAACCCTTTGCATCCTTCCCCTGTGCCAATTACTGGCGCTTGCTTCCCCCCAGTGATCCCTTTCCGAACACTCGTTGCTAACCTCCTGCGCTTGTGATATCAGCATCGCTGAACGGGAAATGAAAATCTCCCTTACCTTCAAGATAGCGTCAGTATATAAATGGACGTGTGTTTGCGAGACTTCGTCTGAGAGAGTATGTTGCTGCTGTGCATTACGTAATCGTCACGACAGTAAGCCGTGATTTTTCGTGGTTTCTCCGGACGATAGGGCGAAAGCCAGACCAGTATTCTAACAAACGAACCATGGACTACGCGCGATCTTTCCTTTCTCTTCCTTTCCCTCTCCTGTCCCCTTGCACACACTTACGTGAACTACATTATTATAAATATTGGAAGCTTATATATTGTCCTGACTGAGGTGGCGCTTCTCTGGGGGAGATACCTATAGGGGACGTTGGCGTCAGATATAACCATCCACCAGGGAAAGAACACCGGCACGTCTCGAGATAAAACAATGCATGCACTACACTAACTTGACTAATGATAATAGAAGCTGATGTCTCTAGAAACGTCAATCTCATACAGTAAGCGAAAAAATCAAAGATTTGGTTATCGATTTCCTGATTTACCTAATGTAGACCTTCCTGTTAAAATCTTAGCGTGTTTTAGAAATTGTAAATTTATATCCGCTGGTACGCAAGAAAAACATGTGTATTTTACCGAACGTCCAAAGTCTTCAAATATAGATCAAGTCAGTGTTATGAAAATTAAACTTTTTAGAAGTATTGCTAATGTTTACTGCGTTATTCTCCTTAAATCAACATATTTTCTTGCATTCTGTCATCTTTGAAACAACAAGCAGTGGAAATGTCCTCATAACAAAAGTGCATGTATTTTTATTAAATATTCATCGTGCAAAAACGGTAATGTGAGAAAGATAAACAACATGTATAAAAAATGCACGATACAACACTGCAAGAAAATAATGCTTTATTTTAAATTAAATCATTTACTATAAATATTTTATAAAATTTACTCAGGAAATCGAAATTCTAAAATATGTTATTCAATGCGGCGCCTACACCATCAACACCTGATTGATGAGTAATTTTTAGTATTGAATGTACACATGCTTCCAATTTTGCTAAATAAAAAGGCTTTAATTTTTATTTATGTTGTTATGACCACCCTAACAAGCATCCCATGAGTTTTTTTATCAACAGAAGATTGCGTCTGAGGTACATTGCAAGTGGTCGACTTATATCTAACGTCAGCCATAAAGAGAGCTCCAACACTTTTCTGGGAGTTTAGTTCCATTTCATTACCATTGAAAGTTCCTGCGGACTGTGCGACACATGCGTTTGACTGCTCCAGCGGGAATTACATCAGCAAGACAACACTGAATCCAACAGTTTTACTCCTCTCTTTTATGGCACCATTCCAGGCACTGACCTTCACTGGGTCAAGGATACTTGCTCAGTTGCAGCCCTGTCAGAGATTTGTAACCCCACAAAGTACTCCATAGAGAAAAGATGGAAAAACAGACAAGGAACAAAAAGTCGTTGTGGCTCATTTTGATGAATAATATCCAGAAAGTTTGCTCTGCGGCGGAAAGGAGTCAGAGGAAATGTTGATCTAGTCACCGCAGCGTTTGCAAACAAATTTTTGTACCCTTTAACACTAATTCCTCCACCAAATTCTTTAATAATTTCAGAGAAAGCAAAGATGACTGACAACTGAAAAATGTCGTTATGAGTTGAATAAATAGTTAAGAATTGATACAATGTAATTTGAAATACGTCAAATCCTTTACCAGAAAATATATGGATTTAACACGACATAGTTACAGATATATATAGTTATGTGTATATCTGTGTTTGTGTGCAATATACATAACTATGCAATACGATTCATAGTTATAATGCAATACACTAAAATTCATTAATAGTACAGTAAACCCTCGTTAACACGAATTCCAAAGGACCAAAATAATTGGACTTCGTGTTATAAAAATTCGTGTTATCCGAGTATTATAAATGACCGTATTACCGTAATCCCTTGCGGGGACCAAAGTTTTGTTCGTGTAATGGTGAAATTCGTTTTAAGAGAGTTCGTGCTAACGAAGGTTTACTGTAATTTATATTTAATATTAATAGGCCAATTGTGTTTATTTTCTTGCTTTATGTACATATTCCTTTTCTCTAATTGTGCTTTCTGCCGGGTTTCCTCTTGTTACATTAAGGGAAATGTGATTAAAACCATCCAAGAAAATTGAAAATAAATGGCAAATTCATTATAATTAAACGTTTATTTCAAGTGTAGGAGACAACGAAAAGTATTCATCTTAATCATGCATGGTGTTTACTGTATTTTTAGTTTCGAGATCAAATTGTTCTAATAATATTTTTCACTTTTAAAGGGAATGTTGTTTTCCATGAATGCATTACAACTCTTCCATATATTCTATACCTATTAATTAAAATATCAATCGGATTGTTTATTTTGGATATTTAAATTTTTTAGCCAGCATCAACAAGATATCCATAATCAGAAAAATCCTTCTGGAAAGCCGATCATTCTAGGAAAAATTCATTTTGATTCCCAATTCACAAGCAGCAGACACTTGTTACAATTATTTCATCAGACGATATTTGACAGATGCAAATATTGTCTGTCAACATTTCTTTAATTGCATAACAAATTTTGAATTGCATAGCTGATAGCGTCTGAGAAATTTTTCGGCAGAATATTATGAATGGAAGAGAGCCTATACCAGTATAATTGGATGGTACCAAGTTCTTCACAAAATTCGCTGTTTGCTATAAATTGTTTGAACTAACCAATAATAGTCGTATTGAAACATGATTGCAGAGAAAGTAGTAATTCAGAATAGAACGCTACAGTCTACCAAGACCACATATCACATTCTCTGAAAAAGCGTTTCAATTGTAAAAAACGTTTTATTGAAATGTGTTGTCAATTGGCCATACCGTCGGTAATTAGGTGACATGGGTCACAAGAGAAAACTAGTGGTGCTACAAACAGCACATACTTTCTCGCAATATTACAATGTTATCGTTATATACGACGGGACGCCAATATATGTTTCTTAATTTCAAAGAGAAATTACGCGAAAACGACTCTTACAAAAAACGTGCGTAACCTTTTTTAAAGAGCTAATTTTGTGCAATAGACGTTGTCTGAAGCAAAAATCTTTATCTTCAATTTTGTAGTCATAAAACGTTTTTTTACGATTTTCGAAAAATCAGGGATTTCAACGAAAATGAGAACCTGCACCATTCTCTTAAATGTCCTTCGCATTATTCAATAACAAAATGTAATCAAAAAAATTGGAGCTATATTTTTAAAAATTTTGTGTCCGAGGTGCTCCATGTAAAATATCCCCCAAAATTAAAATATCGACTTGATATCCCAGAAGCCCCGACATCAGATAGAACGATAGAGGAATATCAATTTTGGAGGAAATTGACGAAACGGTTTTGGTGCTAGCATTGACCACAGACGGGTGGACAGACAGACGTATACACGGACGTTTTGCCGTCAATTGCTTTTCGGTATCAAGAATCAACAAAACATGGATTCTGGCTACACCACGTGTTAGAGAATTTTATTTTTAAATCTAGCAACTGGATTTATCTACTTTTTCGTTACCATAGCCCGGCAATAAGAGATTTTGTGTCGAAAATTCACCATTTTCCGGCGCACTGTTACGTAACTTTCTCTTCTTACGAAATACCTTCTTAAGGGCGAGAAAGTAAAAATTATATAGTGTTTGATTGGTATAGACTAATTTAGATGTAACAGAAATATTTTTTAAAACTTATTTGCATCTAGAGAAGCAAATGTATTCCTTTCTATTTTGAAAGTACCAATGTTTCTGTGATGAACAAGTTCGTTATTTACGTTAAAAGGGGCTTAATTGAGAAAAAAGGACTGCTCAAAATCAGTTTCACATTGGGTCTTCCACCGTACTTCAATGGGACCAAAACGAAACGTTTTTATGTGAATCATGAAGCATAAGAACACACTCACATCTTCACTTATTTACATTTCGTCGGTATGTAAGTGAAATTCATACAGTTAAGTTTAGGCGCCTTATTTACATTGCAAAATCACATTTTTCATTGTTTTGTTAGTGAAATCGTTAAAATCTTGGAGTTTGAATACTCTAAATAAGGGATTCTTTCTGTTTTTAACAGTGCGGAAGAACAGTAAAAGGAAGGTGGAAAAATTCATTTTTTGATTTGAAAAGTCATATTACACGTTAAAGTGTATTTAAAAGAAAACCGATTTTATCTATGTAACAAAAGATATTCATTTATAAAAATTTAGCAGCATCGTTCTAAATTTGATTGCGCAAAGTGTTCTGGAAGCACCCAGTGAAAGTAGAACTGATCCATAGAAAGATTGTTGTAACATGACGTAAAATTTATATTTAAGCGACACATTAGCTGCGAATTGAATGGTTAATGATAGTGTTATTATCAATAATAAATAATAATAATAATAATAATAATAATAAACAGCTGAATTCTAGCGATTAAATCGTACAAAGGAAAAGAACTAGAAAAGTTACAACATATACCTTAAATGAAAAATGAAACACCTCCTCCAGAATATTGTTTCATGTCATTCAGTACTTATACTCTAAGACAAACGAAATTATGGAGATTAAAAAATTCTGGAAAAGAACAATCAGTATTTACTGTCAACATACGGTTAAACATTGTCGTTCGCTAACTATAACCTAACATTTGCTTACGCTTGTTCCCTATAATCAACGAAACTTCGAATGCTTTCAATATATTGATTGCCACTCACAAAAACGACGCACAGTGGTCGATTTTAGCCTCGTAGCTGTACAAAAATGGAAAACGAAATTTCTCAAATAATTAAAACGTGCCAAATGGAGTGCCAATGAACCTAACCAATAGGAAATTGGCAACAGAGCTTGTCAATCAGACCACTAAAAGGCTTAGGTCGATTTGTGACCGATCAGAGAAGGATCGCGCCAGAAAGTTCTCAGGCCTTTTACGAAGTGAGAATATAAAAGCCCACTAAAGGTGCAAAGTAGAAAGTCTGTAGTGGAAATGGTAACAGAAAGTATGCAGTTTTATACGGCATTTAGATTTGTAAAATAATTTTATAATACGATTAGTCATTTACTGATAAGTATATAGTCGTGACCTCCCAAACAAAATTATACATTTTTTGAAATTTAAACAGACTTACAAAAGAAACGCATCTTGGAATATGGACTATTTTACCACACAATCTTCAGAACTTCTAGTTTGATGCTGTACGGTCGTATATGTGTTTTTTGCGTTTGTTTGCGTCCATGCCCTTTTTATTACTTTTAGCTTCCGGAAGCATAATGCGAAGGGAGCTCTTCAGTACATTATTTCAGTATGTTTGCGTTCAAAAAGCGATGATGAAGGAAAATATTAGTCTACACGAATATTTAGTAACCAAAACAGGAGAACATTTCACGAAAGGTTTAAGTAAGTCATTTTGTTATTCTGTGACTTCATTTTCAAAAACATGTGTGAGCCGGAAAGTATCGGTATACCAGCAGATTCCAAAGGAAGAATAGGAAATAGTTGAGTGAATTCTTAAGTGTAGTAAACTAACTTGCTTAGTGGAAACAATCTCAAATTGTCACTTTGGCTTTGAATAAGTATTTTTCCCCGTGCTTGTATCTTATCTCTTCTTATACTTTTTCTCTTCTTCAAGAGTTTGTAAATGGTTAACTCGAGAGAGCTGAGAGAAAAATATTGCAGACTTTCGAAGAACTAATATTAATTTGAGTTTCTGGGGAGCCTGAATTGAATTGAAGTCTCTCGACCAGGATGACTCAAATGATGACGGTGACACAACCCCAAATAGGCCAAAAGTAGATATAAGAAGCAATTTATTGGAAATGGTAAAACATGGATATTCATTGTAAATTTAACAAATGAGTCCTTGGAATCTTTTACAAACTATGTTATTCATTCTAACTTGTAAAAATTGCATATATTACAATCGTTAAAATGCCCCACTATTTTTGAGCCACTGTGTACGAAATACTCTGCAAATAATATATAGAAGGATAGAAACAACCATGTACGTATTATTAACATTGTTTTACGAGTACATCAAATGATAGTCAGTATTATATAGAATTCATTTTTGACCCATTGCGGAATCAAAATTCTCCACTACGGAGTGAAATGAACTCACTACAACAGATAAGCGTTCATTCCATTAATTTTAAGGCACCGCTTAAAATTAATGTTTATACTATAAAAACGATTCATAGTAGCAAGCAAACATCACAAAATTTGACCGAGTAGAAAGTTCAAATTTCTTTCTAAACGGGAACAGCATGATAAGATTATAATTATTATTGTATAACATTATTTTAATTATATAATAACCATATTTTAAATAATAAAAATAATGTCTTTGTTAGTGGTGAAGCTCAGGATCAGCCCTTTTGTCTAACCACGTAGATACATCCGTTGAAAATTAAAGTATTGTCAAGGGGGTGCCAAACAGTACATTTTCGTCTGAGAGTGCAACAATTCCCCACACTATACACCCATGTGGCGTCGTCCCGTACTTCTGACAACGCTTGCGCGTGCTGTTCGAGCAGCGTTTGCGCGTGCCCGTGCGAGCGCGTGCGTGTGCGTGCGCGTGTGTGTGGTGGTGACGCGGCCCCAGGCACGCGGCGCGGCGGGGCGGGGCGTGGCGCTGCCAGCCGCAAGAAGCGCCGCGTTAGAGCGCGCCATTTACCCGGGCGCTATCTTAATTGAAACGTCGCGCCCATTAAATGTTTTGCTAATTGTGGATCGCAGCTAGCCCTCTCTCCCGCCTGGCTCCCCTCCCCTCCCCCCTCCACGCCACCTCGTGCTGCTGGCGGCAACCGACGCTCTCGGTCGCCCGCCGTTCGCTCCTACACCAGCTCTCCGTTGGCACATCCTGCGCCACCGCTGTTGGCCCCTCTGTCGGTGCAAACCCGTTATCGTGGTGTCAACGTCGTCTTGTCGCCGTTGCCTCACTACCATCGCTGTTCGCATCAATTATCAAGCCACCACTGGTTTTCTTCTACGGGGTCTACCATTCTCAGCCCCGTCCCGCCACTGTCAGATCTCTACCAACTATTCACGCTCCTCGGCGACTCCCGTGTCGCCACACCTGTCGCCCCCTCCGCTCAACGTCCGCCACCGTTAATGCCTCTTCTTCTGTCATTGCTCTAAGCTTCTTCAGTGTGATGATCTTTTCTCTCATGGCTACAGCCAATAAGACCATAGTATCACTATTTTCAACAACATCCCACCATTACTCTTCCTGGAGTAGACATTATCGCTTTCATCGCGGTTCCCTACCAGTTCTCTTATCTTTCTCTCTCTCTCTACCATCCCTAGTGTCTATCCGTTTCTTTGTGTAACCCTCGCTTTCTATCTGTCTATCTCTCTCTTTCTATCTGTCTATCCCTCTCTTTCTATCTGTCTATCCCTCTCTTTCTATCTGTCTATCCCTCTCTTTCTATCTGTCTATCCCTCTCTTTCTATCTGTCTATCCCTCTCTTTCTATCTGTCTATCCCTCTCTTTCTATCTGTCTATCCCTCTCTTTCTATCTGTCTATCCCTCTCTTTCTATCTGTCTATCCCTCTCTTTCTGTTTATCCCTCTCTTTCAGTCTCTCTCTCTGTCTTATTTCTCCTCTTTATGTTTCTAAACTGATGTTTCTGCAAAATTTGTTTCAGAAGAAGTTTGAAATATGCCCGAGAAGTAACAAAACATGCATTGTACTTATTTCCTGTACCCAACATGTCATAACGACTCTGTTGATGATTTATTTTTATAACAAGGAAGACGTTGCGGTATAGCATGCGATAGTTCTCGCACGAGTACGGTTGTTATATTTTATTTTGAATTACTGCCAAATTTTGAGTTATTTGCGATACTGTCTTCAAAAATAAGAAATATGTTAGGAGTGGAAACGCCTTTCGAGCTGGCAAAAGTCACGCACGTACGTACGGCACGATGCCTATCCTCAGGCGTTTCCTCTTTCCTCTCAATGTTATTCCAGTCCGTTCCTCAGAACCTGGGAGAGCGTCAGAGTCAGTTTTACACTACAATTTATCTTGAAATTTCGACCCTTGTCGAAAACAACATCAGCATACAAAGAATTATACTTATCGGAATTGTGTGTACATAATAGTAACTGTGCGATTGAAACTACAAGAATTATTCATATCATACTGAAAATGGATCGTCAAGAGGAACAATTTCTTTCATCACACGCTTTCGTTCATTATCGCCCTTCATCACATGTTGTATCATGTGTAGAATTCATTGTTTTTTTGAGACTGTACATCTGACAATGGACTTTATTTCAAAATAAGTTTTACTTGAATGAGGTAAAATGCATTTAAAACTAACCAAAGATATTGGTAAAAAAGTATTGTATTAGAAGTATTGTAAACCAAAGGTATTAGAAAAGAAATGTATTCAATATCAAAAGAACATTTGCACGATACCTAATAACAACACGGATGACTATGAAAAACGTCCCATAAATGATGCAAACTTCTAGACCATACAGTTGATCGAATATTATCACTTTTGCCAATGAACTTATGAGGGATTTCATACAGCAAAGTTACACTGTGAAATGTTCCCCTAAGAGGTAAGCAACTCAGCATATATTACTTTGACGAATTCACGAAATATCTTCCTTTACGCCTGAACGCGACCCGCCGAACGCTAATGCATGATACATTGCCAACCGAAAGGAATAAATGTCACACGTGAAACTTACTCTTAATAAGTTGTTAATAATCGCCACCAACTTCAAGAAAAAGAAACCCGTCTTCTTCCCGTCGTCCCTGTATGTCCTAGAAGTTCGTCTCATTTACTGTGAGACACCTTCTATTCATGCACATACTAATCTGGGCACATTCAAGATGACATGGTTCTGGTGAAGAAAGCACTGCGCGGAATCACATATTGTTTGCTCATTAGATTCATTATTAACCTTAGAGTTCTATGCGGTCCACACGCGCATCCCGTCAATTTATATTTTGCTGACTCTCAACCTCTACAGAGTTTAGAGTGGTGTTGGTATTAGTAGCTTCAGATAACGTATCTTTAGCGCCCACCTTTGCTTTCGAGCTGTCAGTTGTAAAGTCGGTTGGGCTACAATGGTAGACCGCACGAGAACTAAAGTGGGTGAACAATGGGTGTTAAGTACTAAGTTCTCCTCGGAGACAATCCCAATATGACAATAGTATATGTCGTGGACATATACTATTGTCATATACTATAGTGATAAACAATTGTCACGACAGCTGACTCGTGGCTATAGAGAAAATAATATTTTGTGTGTCAATAGGTCTAAGTCGTCATTTGTTTGGAAGAAAACATACGTAGATTTAAATGCCATTCGTTAAAATTGAATGACTTGCGCATTGTATATTAGAATAAATATTTTGATACAACAGAGTACTTATTTAGGTTTATTATTTAGGTAACTTGACACAATACTGAAAATTGATGAAACTTAGAATTCAACTTAGACTGCTTATGAATCCCACTCGATCATTTGAGTAAAGAAATGAGACGCGAGTATTGCAAGGTAACCATTAGTGTGAGGACTCCGGAGCAAACTATTTTAAGTTTAGTAATTCATTAAATTCCATTAATCTAATAAATTATGTACAATTTCACCGCGCAAACTTAAACAGCACTCCCGCTTACCTCACTGCACTATTCTGAATTGCAATGGTTCTCTTAATATGCGTTTCACTCCCTTTCACAACATAAGACTTGCATACTAAGAATCTGTGTATTAAGCAAAAATGTTTCACGTATGTTGTGAATAAGTTCGTAAGGTAATTTCACGAATTTCACGTCACCTATGAAGACGTACAGTCCTTCATTTCAAAGAATTCTGCCCTAAATATTACCGAAGTGAGAGAAGGATGGCCACAGTATCAGTTATAAATAATGCCGCTGTGATTGGTTCATTGGGAAAATCCCCAAACTCATATTTAACGTTGTATAGGCAAAACAGTAAAATCAAAGTTAATAAATCGCAAAACAGATAAACATTTAATATTTAAGTCTTTTACATAACGTTTCTATTTTGAGCATATTTGCGCAGTTTTATCTATATTTAATGAGAAAACTTCATATTTAATAGAATATTTTAATGCTTCAATCACACGCTTGCATTAATTTTTGAAAACGGTAATTTAAATAAATCTATTTCATCTACAGATTCCAAAGCAGAGCTTATGAATAGTTTAAAAAACTAAATGTTTCTCTAAAACCTATATCACAAAATGAGTGCACACGTGTTTTTTTTTATTTTTAACACACAGACATGTCATTTAGCCAATATTTTGTTTTTACTCTTGTATTTTTAGTATTGGAGGTTTAATCTGCTTACAGTTAGAGGATGACAAATCGTTTTCAGCAATTTCTGGCACTCACATCTACGGTCCTCTGTATATTTTTGTAACAAGTATTTGTAAGTCTTATGACTTCCAAAGTGGGTAAAGATGGCGTGGCAGGTATTCATACTTCTGTAGGATATCTTTCCCAATACTTTATGTTAATAAATCCTGTAAATATTGGTATTAATTTGGTAAGATGGTTAAGGGTACCTTAGGACTGCCCTAAAAATCATGAATGGATAAGATCATCAGCTTTGCTGGGCTTTGAACGATATTATTCTTTTACTAATAATTAAAACTTTATCTAAATGAATACTCATATACTTATCACACTAATATTCGCTAATGGTAAAGAAAATGAAGTCTCGCTAATGGGCAGAAAGATTTTCGAACGCTCTGTATCTTTTGGCCGCATATGCATAGTTTTGCCAACGTTTTTCGCCATTGTGACGTCTGGGAGTGGTATCTTCCCATGATTTGGACCTAACTACACATTTAGAGATAAAGTGAGATGTTAAGTATGGCCTATGGTCCGTGGCCTGTTGTTTAAGTTTTTCCTTCGGAATACGCCTGTTATTGATCGGAAGAAAACGTGGAAATGCTCGTTACCACGATGCCAACGTCTAAGTTTTATATTCACAGTTGTAATGCATTGATGATTTGATGAAGCAATGATTATGAAACTAGGAGTAAAACTAGGAGTGAAGTTAGGATGACAGAGCAACAACGGAATAAGAGGCAGGGGAATGGGTGGATCCCGAGAAAACCTGCTCAAACCCTTCTTTGTCTACTTTAAATTGCACATCAATTGAAGATTTGAACACCGGCCACAGTGGTGGAAGCAAGCGATCTCATCGTTACCACCTGAGTCGCACTATTGATCTAAACAAGCAAAGAGAACAGCAAACCTACAGAATTCGTAGCCAGGAAGTGGCGTCAACCTAAGCTCCTAAGTTTCTGTCGACCATCCCCCCCCTCTGACGTCTCGAAATCAGAATCTCGAGATTGTGGTAGCATGAGTTGCATACCCGCAAATGCGTATGGTGTTGAACACACAGTCGGTACACACGAAGCCTACATAACTAAATTTTAACACACAATTAAAAATTTTAGTTGGGAAACACACAAATACACACGAACAGAAATGAGAGAAAACTTTATTAAATCGTTTACGATGTCATAGTAATCAACTTTGTTTTAAAACAACACAAAACAAATATATTCAGTTGTATTTAAATAAAACAGGTAAAGTATATTCTTCAAACCATTTACTGAGAACTAGATCTTTTAATAGATACTTCTCGCACACACCTCCACAAAGAAATTAATTCAACCACATTCACTACTTAACACTCTCGCTCTCTCCGCCTCCCATTTCACTTTTACCTCCGCCTCCACCGGCTCGCATGTAAACCCAGGCCGAGAGCGCCGCTATTTGTTGTAATGTGCTCGGAGTATCTCCGGCCGCGGCAAATCTCTGCAATCGAAGCGCGCGTCATGAAAAATGAACTCCATTACGCCGTTCCGGGCGCGCCGCTCGCGCTGCGAGTGTCTGCGGGCGCGCGCGGAGCGTTTCGCGGGGCGGCCGCCGCCGCCGCCGCCTGCGACTCCGCTTGAAAACCCCAGAGGTGGCGTTCGTCGGAAATAAACGTTACGCGCGCGGTTAGCGGCGGCCCGCGCTGCTGGCGACGGGCTGGGGCGAGCTGTCGGAATGGCCCCAGAGACCGTGGTGGAGAAGGGGGTGATGCTGTGTGCAGGTGGGAGATGCGAGAATGACCACAGAGACGGTGGTGGAGGAGGAGGTGGTGGTGATGGTGAAATTGCGCGTGCAGCTGCGTTCAGTTTTCGCTGTCGGAATTGCCCCAGAGACGGTGGTGGAAGAGGTGATGGTGATAGGAAAACTGTGCGTGCAGCTGTGTGCTAGAGGGAGATGCGAGAATGACCACAGAAACGGAGGTGGAGTAGGTGGTGGTGATGGTGGAACTGTGCATGCAGCAGTGTTCAGTTGACGCTGTGGGAGTGATCCCAGAGACGGTGGTGGAGGAGGAGGTGATGCTGAGTGCAGGTGGGAGATGCGAGAATGACCACAGAAACGGAGGTGGAGTAGGTGGTGGTGATGGTGGAACTGTGCATGCAGCAGTGTTCAGTTGTAGCTGTGGGAGTGGCCCCAGAGACGGTGGTGGAGGAGGTGGTGATGCTGTGTGCAGGTGGGAGATGCGAGAATGACTACAGAGACGGTGGTGAAGCAGGTGGTAATGATGATGAAACTGCGCATGCAGCAGTGTTCAGTTATAGCTGTGGGAGTGGCCCCAGAGACGGTGGTGGAGGAGTTGGTGATTGTGATTGTGCATGTAGCTGGGTGCTGGTGGGAGATGCTGCAATGGTCCCAGAGACGGTGGTGGAGAAGGTGGTGGTGATGGTGAAACTGTGCGTGCAGCTGCGTACAGTTGTAGCTCTGACAGTTGCCCCAGAGACGATGGTGGAGGAGATGGTGATGCTGTGTGCAAGTGGGAGATGAGGGAATCACCATAGAGACGATGGTGGTGATGGTGAAGCTGTGCGTGCAGCTGTGTTCACTTGTAGCTGTGGGAGTGGCCCCAGAGACGGTGGTGGAGGAGGTGGTGAAGGTGAAATTCTGCGCGTGGTTGTGTGCTAGTGGGAGATGCGGGAATGGCGCGCATAGAAAGAAAGACGTGGAGGTGGAGAATATAAAGGGAAGAAAATCACGATTTTTATGACGTGCAACTTACGTGCTACTCTATCAAATATAGCATCAAAATAGTAATAGTCGTAGTCCCAAGGACGTTGATGATTCTGCTGAAGAAATTTGATTGTTGTTAAGGATTGGTGGTGGTGTAGAGATTGTGCGTGTGTAAAGGGGAAGAAAGTGGTGAAAGTAGAAACTATCAAAAGGATAAACTGCCAAGGTATTAAATAGATTGCATGCGAATCTGACACAATCATTCATAACTCTGTAGCAATGAAGCAGTATCTGAGGGACGATGGTGATTGTGTTTTTCTGGGTTGATAGTTTGTACTGGCACTACATCTGCATTTGTAGTACATCTGACGACAGTGTATTATGTCAGGTCTATCCGTCAACGTCTTGTTTACGATACCTGCACAGGGAAGCTCGAAATACTAATAATATTTGCGTCCTAGATGTTCTAGGTATCCGCCAAGTTTTATTAAGGGCTGATATTTTCAGAATGCAACTTATACTTAACGCGGTGTCTCTAATTTGTGAACCCAGAATGAGCTGTATATTCGGCACCGGATAAATTCAAAAGACAGTTATAGTTGCCTATTCTGTCAGGGCTGTTACTCTATTCTCACGGTTTTTCAAGTGAGTTTTATGATTGTTCGACAAATATTACAGAAATTTATTGTAATCTCTAAATAATCTTGTCCAATCATGACAGAAATACGTAAGTTCTAATGAGATATTTTTGTATTATTTTAGAATTTCATTTCTGGTCCCACATATATTTGAAAACTACTTACTGACGATTTTCAAATATTTCTTGATTGATAACAGCATCGGTTTTCGATAATTTCCTTTGAATATGCTTTTGCTCCTGAAATTCATCACTTTAAATTATGTTGGTGCATAAAAGTACAAGTATATTTGAATAACTGCGGTTGTAACTGATTGTCTTTCGTTTGATTCGTTAGAAGAGGAAGTATTGTAATCGTGCGCTGAAAAATCGACTGACGGCAAAACGCCTGTCTCTCCACCCGTCCGCCCCTCTGACAGTCCGCCTCTCTGACTGCCCACCTCTTAAAACTGGTAGCATTTCCCCAATCACGAATGTTCGAAACTCGCGAATAGCGAATTCGCGGATGGCGAGTACGACTGTACGTAGTTTTTCGTAATTTCTGCTTGAATTTAACGTAAAGTATAAAAAACATTTTCTCAAATACGGCTCCAATTTTTTGCTTTAATTTTTTCCACTGTTGGAGAAAAGGAAGCATTAGAATGGTACAGATGCCGTTTTTGTTAAACTCTCTAAATTTATGAAAATGACAAAGTTAGAAATATTGTGAGAAAGTATGTGTTGTTTAGGCATCACTAGATTTTTAGGCAATAAAGCACAAAGCTCGTATTGGTTGATGTGCGCAAATGCAGCTAACATCTTAAATAATCAAGAATATATTACTGAAGTCGTTTCTCAAACTACGAAGACACAAAGAATCTGCTGACTTCCTCTTCACTAATTATGTATTTTCTTTCTCTCTCCTCTCTCTCTCTCTCTCTCTCTCTCTCTCTCTCTCTCTCCCTGAACTAAGCTACTCTGTCATTCCACGACAAATTACTTATTAAATCTTCCTAATTGCTACTGCGATATTTACAATCTTCGTAGGGAGTTGATCCGCTTATCGAAGCAAATTCCTTCGTTTTCTCTCCCATTTACATTATTACGAAGCGTTTGGTGTCTTCTCTTCTACACTGATGTTGTAAGAAGTTTCTTCAGAGTAACCTGAATCGTAAGAGGATTCCAGTCCTCATTAACTAGTATCAGTAACCTTTAATGAAACGTACAAAATTCAATATCAGATTATAAACACAAGCTCAATTCCTTTACTAATTATTGTCAGTATAAACCGTATTGTAATTAATATCATTTGACTGCAATGAGGCTATAACAGTAGTGATTCCCAACATTCATCAATTATTTCCTCTAAAATGTACATATTGTATGTAAATCACACTGAAAGGTTGCAGGTTTTTCTTATGGTTTGAAGTAGCAATGGAAAGAATGTTAAAAAATGTAAAAGAAGCTCAACCATAAGAGAAGCATGTCTGCAAAATTTGACAGTTTCCTAATTAAAATATTATAGTGTAAGAGTCAAGATCAGATTGGCTTGTGATTAGCTCCATCACTCAGTATCAGGTATTAAAAAACCAAAATAATGTAAGTAATCAATATGTCATAAGGAGATTGTCGGTTATCATCACAACACGTTTACAGAATTATCTGTGAAGTTGACCATGTAAAAATGGAAATTGATGCAAATAACTAATTAGATTATTCCTTAGATGAAATGATTTTCTCTGAAGAAGTATTAATATTTAAAGTCAAGTTTTGCCTTTTGAAAAATATTGTTAATTAGTAGTTAACAAAAAGCAATTAATGAAGACTATCAATTAAAAATATAATAGCAAGTCAAAAGAAAATACGGGAATTTAGGTGAAAAAGTATAGAAACTTTTGGAAAAGATTAAAATAAACTGAAACAAATAAATAAAAATTAAAGATGCGAAAGAAGGATTAAAAATAATTAAGATTAAGTGGCAAACGTTAATAATATTTTCATACATTTTTATGATGTAATTTTTATTGAGTAGAAATACTCATACTACAAATCATTTTGATTATAGTACATTCATTCATCCATAAATATTTAAATCCATCATGTAATGTTGTTTCTCTATTTGTCAGAGATCTACAACGTTGGTTTATCAAATCTCTGAGAGGAAAAAAATGTTTAGTACCTCTTCAATCTAAATTATCTTCCTAGAATAGTTGTGAGTAGGAAAATGTTCTAGTGCAAGATACTACGAGCTAAATACCCAATGCTGCTGCACAAGCACGAACCATCCGAATAGAAACGAACGAACGAAGAAATATATCAAACCCATCAGCGAACGAAAGCGTAAATACCCATAAATAATTCCTCTCCACCCCTTCATGTGATGCGCACAGCGTTCCGCCACTCGCGCACTTTTCTCGCACAGCGGGTGTTCCCCAAGGTTCCCGGCGAGGGCGTCCCCCGCGCCGGCCGCCCTGCGCCCCGCCCCGCGGCGTCCGCGCGGCGCGCCCCTCGCCGGGGGACTAATGTGACGTAATGCGGCGTGCAATCCGAAATCACGTCACTCGCACTTCCACCCGCTTGCGATTAATTTGCGTTACTTTCGGGGCGCGCAATTGAATTAGGCCGTAATCGGTCCGCGTGCGCGCGCGAGAGCCGCCGCGGGGGGCGGAAGCGGAAGCGGGCGCGGAGGCGGAAGCGGTGCTGGGAGAGGGGCGGGAGAGGAGGCGAGAGTGGAAACGGAAGCGGGAGAGGAGGTGGGAGCGTGGTCGGGAGAGGAGGCGGGAGCGGAGACGAGAGAAAAGACGGGAGGGAATGGTGGCAAGTGCGTGGTCAGAAGCGGGGGCGGGAGAGGAGGCGGGAGAGGACGCGAGAGCGGAAACGGGAGCGGGAGTGGGGGCGGGAACAAGGTCAGGAGAGAGGAGGGAGAGGAGGTGAGAGCGAGAATGGAGGCGAGAGCGGTAACGAGAACGGTGGGAGCGGAGACAGTGATTAGACGGATGAGGAGGCGGGAGAAGAGATAGAGTGTGAGAATAGGGAATGAGAGAGGTGGCGGGAGCAGAGGGAGAGGAGGCCGCAGAGAAGGCGAGAGTCGAAACGGGAGCAGGAGTGGAGTCGAGAGCGGAGTCTAGAGCAGACGTGGAAACGAGGGCGGGAGCAGCGGCAGCGGAGCGAGGAAACGTAGTTGGCCCTGGTGACAGAGGTGGCGTCGAGACCGGGGAGAGTGCTGGCTAGAGCAAGGGCGGGGTAGGCGTGAGAGTGGTGGAAAGAGCGGCGAGAGCTGTGATATCGGGGGAGAGGGGGAAACGGATGCACAACAGGCGCGAGGCGCGCGTGTAAATCCGCACGCGCTTGCACGCCCCGCCCACGCGCACCAACACGCGCGGCTGAGGCTGCCGGGTGGGGGGAGTCAGGTCGTTTGGGGGATTAGAAAACCGGGGACGTTGGAGGGTACGCCAAGAGAGAGAATTACGAGTACTTTAAGTAAAATATGCATGGGGTAGGATACGTCTAATGCACACCAAAGAAATAAATATTCTTTCAGACCAATAAATTTTTGAACAGAATATAACGACCACAAATGATTGTGAATGGAATTTCTTCTGAAAAGTACTCGTAGTTACTGAGACAAACACATCACAGTCAAAATGTGCAACAGTTATATCATTATAAACAAATTACGATAAAATGAGATCCTGCGGGAGAAATATATCTCTAAACATTTATTGAATCGCAATAACTATCTTATTCGGCTGAAGTAAGATAGTGAGAGCGGTGTTTATATCCAGAGTATAACAAAATTAGTTTCGTAGATTATTAGAATTAACTTTTATTTGGTACGCGAATGTAAATTGGAAATATTTGCGAATTGCACGTCTGTCGCCGTCACGCACCACGCAGATCCTCTGAGCAGCAAGATGGTATTGTAAGGATTTGGGTCGCTAAATGGGTTTATGAATTCGAGAACGACGGAATGTCAAGCAAGAAGTATTTTCCGTAAAATACACCAAAATTGTGCCACATAATCAGATATAATGTAATTTATGCATTGCAAAATATTTCATAGACAGAGAAACATTTTTAAAGGGTCATCCATAAATTACCTAACGCTAAAGGGGGAGCGAGCGGGTCTGAAGCAGCGTTACGCTGAGATAGGGAAGATAGAGATAGGGAAGTGGGTCACAAAAGGGAGGGGGTATTGAAAATATCCGAAATTTGCGTTACTTAATTTATGGACGGCTCCTAACCGAATTAAACGTTTTTCAACATAACAAGCTCAGCATTATCCTTTACATTTAAATAAATATCACTGATAAGAAAGAGTGTTAGGAGGGTCGCACAGCAGAAAAGAACGCATCGCAATTAACACAAAAGATAAAATATTTAAGGAACCACATATTAATAAAAACATCAAACTAAATTATTTTGCTCATAAACACTGAATGTGAAACTTGTTTGCATTCAAAATGAAAGGGCGATAATATTTTGATAATGCCTGCTATAATATGGGGGTTAACATTTTAAGAATACCTGCGATATTTCTTTTTCGTCTATACATACGAGTATTTTGATAGTTTTGCAATAAAAAAGAACAAAATAGACCATAATTGGAAAGTGTGTTTTTTCTGGTTTTTATTATTATCGGGTGAGAGACATTGAGAGAGCAACCCTGCTTGGAAACGCGGGAGTGTGGAAGGCGGGGGTGAGGGAGAGAGGGAGCGAGTGAGTTAGTGAGGGAATAAGTGAGGGAGGAAGGAAGAAAGTGCGGAGGGGAAGGCAGCGAGATAGGAGTCGGGCCGTTTAGAAGGATTAGAAAAGTCCAGCCGATGGGGGAAACGATAGGAGAGAGGGTGCTTTAAGTAAAATATACGTGAAACGGAGAAGGTCTTGTATATTCGGAGAAGAAATAAATACTGAGAAGGAAGTAATTTTAAAGTAACAATGATCTCTTACCACTACAAATTGAATTATTTCTTCAAGCTGGCCAATGATCTAAATATTTCATGTTGGCAAAGAATTTCAATTAAAAAATACAAATAAAACATTTTTAAGCTCTTCTGTTCTTAAAATAGTATAATGGGTTTATGTAGTTATTTAATGAAATCACTAGCGATTTCTGAACATTCTGACGTTGTTTAAATATTACAATACATTTAACATTTTGAAGAAAAAATACCACATTGGAGAAAACTGCACAAGCATCATTTCCTGAAAAATGGCCCTAAATACTTGTTTTAAAAGTGTAAATTTATATTATAATGGTAAATTATCAGAGTTTCATGCCTGCACTTCAAAACTTATAATCAAAATAATTCAATTTCATCAAATTTGGTTACAGTGACATAATCCCCAGAAAAATGTCATTTCGAGAAATGGAAAAATATTTCGATTTATAAGTAAATTTGATATACTTATCATTTTCACATTTCACAGGTGCAGGATATGTTGAGAGAAACAGAAGAAACAGTGAGAATTATACAAAATTTGTAGATATTTTCAACAACGAATAGGCAATATATATTGAAAATAATTGTTATGTTCATAACATTTATTCTCATGCGAAATGATTAGGTAGTTTTGTGTTATGAACTGCAGCCATACTTCCATCTCTGGGAAAGTGAGACGAAAATTAATACGTGAACACATGGGGCTGGAGGCTGAGTAGGGGAGTCGCAGTGTTAACAGGGATCGCAAAAGTGGCACCAGTTGGTGTAACATAAAAGGGGGAAGACTCTCGTAAAATAAACACAACTGCAAATGTAGTGGATCCCTCTCAAAATCGTAACTCTAAAGAAATGATTTTAATATGATTTATTTATTTAATACTGACTCATTTTATTTCTTTTACTTGCTACAAACTTAATATAGTGCCTGTGGCGGGTATTTTTATGTTAAAAGTTTTATTTTTTATGAAAATTAATAATAAAAATAAATATTAAACATGATGCATTTGCATGGTCTTTTTTCAGGAGGAATTAAAAAGTGTCATTTAAAATGGGTTTAATTTTTGTTTCAATACAAACTTAACAATCGTCAATCCAATTAATTACGTTGTAACAATTCGTGTTAAAGCTGTAAAGTATAGGCGATAGTAATTAACAGCTTTTCAGCGATATACTCGTAGTTATACTGAAACCTGATATTGTCAATATCTATACTACTTATCTTTTTGACAATTCTGTTACTTGTTTACCTTCTCTGAGGACATATTTTACACGATTTTATGAAATGAGACTCTCTCAATACTCCTTCCAGAAAACCCCCTTTATAGAATGGTGGACGATTTAATGGCCACCTACCAGAAATTCTAATTAGTGTACTACTCATATTAAAACCTAGCCCTTAACAACAGATTAGGTGTCCTTGAATGGACACCTAATATATTGTTAAGGGTCCACGATTCGTTATTTGAGATTGGTAAGCTTTACGTTTTGAAATAACGGCCGATTAACAGATCACCATCCACGTGAGACGTGCCATTGCCATTTGGACTGAACAAGCTAAAATCATCTCACTGAAGACGATATTTTTAAGAAAATTCGTTAAATTTAAGTGTTTAAGATATTTAATTAAATTATGTGTTCTACGTTACACGTATACTAATGCTATCTATATGAGTGTATAATTAATAACGCAAATAAAACCGCGATCTGCTGTGTTGTTTATTGCATTTTTGTAGAAGTACTGTTACATCATATGTGTATGAGTGACTCCACTGAATCGCAGGAGAATTAAATTTGTTTAAACCTCAAATTTATACCTGTGAGTTACACTGATAAAGTTAAGAGGACGTACTTAATCCGGTGTTAAAAAGCCCTCACTTGTCCAACTGAATGTTGTTACACAACCTCAGATTAAAAAAGTAAACAATTAATACACTTCTAAGTTGAAACATTCAAGCCATATGTCATTTCGACAAGTCACGACTGTGTATATTTTGAGGCTGCCACCCTCGCAATCTCCCACTCAAATACCTTAAAACATAAAACAGTTAAACACATCAATGAGCTCATACAAATGAAGTAAAACAGAATTAAATAAAATGTTTCTATATTATTATGCTAGTAACTTCATCAATCGTCGATGGCAATAATGCAAACATGATTTTGAAAGTGTCATTTTGATTTTACTTTTCAAGACAAATACGAAGAACTTCAAACCCGCTCTGAGCGCGTCGATGCCAGACCGCGCCATCGCGTTAAACCTAAAGGCGAACGGCGCGTAGGATTAGTTCCGCCCGCAGCCGCCTCGTCCCGGGAGCGCCACGTTCGCGCGGAGCGGGCGCGCAAACAGGCGATCCGCATGCAGAGGCCAAGGGCAGCGCGACCGGCGACGCGGCGCCCCAACAGCCGAAAAGCGCGTGGCACCGCGTGCAGCCGCGCCTCTTCACGACACAAACGCCAACTATAAAGAGTGCTACTATAAAGAGTGCCTTAGACTAAAGATTCTTCTACAAAATGTAGAAAGGTGGTCGAAGAGAATAACAAATTTTCATGAAAGCTTTTGTGAAATATCATATAACAAAATTATGCCTCAGCACATGCCTCGTTCTTCCCTTGGTCGATAGAAAATCATTTGTGTTGGTGTTTTCTCAAGTATATGTTCTGTCACAGTCAAAGATTCGTTCGTTCGTGTTTTCGGGCGCGTCAACTACTTGGGTCATTAGTCCCGTGCGTGTAGTGCGTGTTTTTTTTCGGGAGGTGGCGGTGATCTTTTCCCCGCTGGATGGCGAAATCTGGCGTGGGTCTATCGTCGACGAGCGGGGTTTTTCCCTCAACCAGGTATCTCCCACCAGCGGGGCACCGCCCCAGCCGGGACAAGCTGTAAGCTCCCAACCGATCTCCCGGCATGTGTGGTAGTGCAGTGCATGTTAGTGTAAGTGTGTGTGTAAGGGGAGAAGATAGGAAAGGGAAGAGGAAGGAAAGCTCGCGCGCGGTCCGTGGCTCATTTGTTAGGGTACTGCTCCGGCATTTGCTTGGTGTTGATCGGAGATACAACGGAAAACTACCGATCAGAGTAGCCGGTGGCTGGAATTCTCCTCCAGACAGCGACTGAATTGGACCTAGCTGACAAGCTAGTGTCGAAAATACTGCCGGCGTCGGGACTCGAATCTAGGACCTCCCGGTCAGAGGGACTGCAGTGACATCCGTTAACGCACTGAGCCATCTCTCCCGGTAGAGTCAAAGAGGGTTCGTGTAACTGTCAAATACTCGTACACTTTCGATTTACGAGATTTTCCAATACATGATCATCGACAAAAGCTATCACCTTCGTCCCCCTGCAAGCCCGAGAAGTTTGTGACACTCATTTTGAGACATTCTATACAGTGTGACTTTGAGTGGGTTGCTAAAACTACCTGCGAGCCAGGCAGAGGTTTTCCAGACTCGCCATTAAATTACTAATTTTTCACAGTACATTTTTACTCTGGTTTTCATTTATATTTTTCGTTTCTGCAAATTTATTCGTATTTAAGAAACGTTTTTCGTCTGCAGAATGCGAATGAAGAGTGTATCCGCTTTTGCTTTCACAAAGACTACGAGAGCGGAAAACATTATTCGTGAGTCCGATTGTACTAGCACCTCTGGTATTTCCCCGCTAAACCTTAAAGAATATGTGCTGTGAAATATACTACAAAGAAGTTACTCAGGTCTCATTTTCCCCTGTAAGATAGGCAACTCATCTTGCACTTATGTTTAGCAGGCTTTTACACTCTCCAGGAGATTTCGTGAATGTGTCAATAGTAACTTCGATAACTAAAATTCCCCACATTGTACGACTCACAGATCACATCGTAGAGACTTATTGACCAACAAAATTTTGATTCTGTGAAGAAAAAACAGAATAAAATCTAAACGATGAAGACCAATTGGATGATTCTAAACAACCACCAAGTATTTAATAAACACTACACACAGATAATTTATTATGAGAGACAACTGACGATTTGCATCTCTTCGCAGAGTTGAAAAATCACCTGAGCATTTATCAGTTTCCAACCGATAATCAAGATGTCAAGATAGGGGTTTGGAGATTCAATGCCTATTTCACTGATGGAAATCAACCTTTGGCGGTAATCATACCTAGTAAAAACACTTTATGCAGGCTTAGGTGGTTCAAGGAATCAATTAATGTCACTGCAGAGTCTCTGACCGGCAGGTTCTAGTGATAACATCTCGACGGTGGCAGGATTTTTGACACTAGCTAGGTCGAATTCTGACGCTGTCTGGAGGAGAATACTAACAGTCGGCTGCTCTGATCGGTAGTTGTTCGTGATTTCTTCGATCTACACTAGGTGCATGCCGGAGCAGTGCCCTAACAAAAGGGTCACGGAGCGCGCGCGATCTTTCCATCCGCTTCCTTGCCCTTTCCTCACCTCTCACTTACACGCACACACACACTTACATGCACTAAACTACCACACATGCCGGGAGACCAGTCGGGAGCTTAGAGCTTGTCCCGGCTGAGGCAATGCCCCGCTAGCGGGAGATAGCTGGTTGGGAAAACCCTACAAGCTGATGGGTAGGTCGGCGCCAGATCTCACCATCTAATTAAGAAAGATTACCTTCACTTCCTGTGATAAAAGAATGAACTACACCTGCGGGACTAATCAATCAACAAATAATTGGATTCCGTTGTAATATCTCATGTGAACCAGCACAAAAAGTGTGTATCAGTATAACGACCAGTTAAATAAAAGATGTATAGGAAATCTCTCGTTACATTTCTTCTGAATTATGTCTATTACAGGATTATTGCTGATGACATTTTATGATGAACGCAAACGACATCGAGATTTTCTAATTCTTCTCTTTTTGTTCAATAATTGCGTTGGTGAACAATGACATATTTTAATAAAAAGAAAACAGCAATAAAATGAACATTTTCTCTTTTAGAATGTTTGTTTCTAGAGGAAAATAATGCAATTTTAGCCGACTGCAGTGTAAAGAAGTTAACCTGTTGGTTGATTTAATTGGAACGCGATGCACCAACTGCTACTTAGGTTTCGTCAATATTTACATTGCTTCATTAGTCAAAAACGCGGCAAGTGGTGGAATGGATGGAGAGTTCAATACTTCGACACTTGTCATAAATACAATTAAAATTGCAATCAAGATCGGTCGTTCTGATGCGTTTCAATAATTCCTGCCTATATTGGCGTGTTATATTGCGTGTGGTTTTGTAATGTTTACGAAAATGTTTAAAATCAAATTTACATGAACAATCATGAAAATATAGTAAAATGCAAAGCTGACAAAATTACACTTAATTTGGAATAGTATCGCTGAACAAACTAATTTACAACTCATGGATGGATACATCAATCAAAAGATCAAAGAAATTTTGAAATTTTTTGACCTTCCTCTAGTAATTTCTATTAATCTCGAAGTGTTTTCAATGCTCTTTAGTATTTAGTACAACAATTCGGAAAATAAATAAGTAAATTAGCTCAAATTAAGCAATTAAATAAAAGAATACGACGAGAAAGATAGGTATTTTAATTTTCACATACCATTTAGTTTTTAAACGTGTGAATGTCAAAGCCTTTTTGAATGATTTCATGTGCGTGATAGAAGTTACCAAAATACAAATTTAGAATGTTTCGTCAAGTATTTCTGAAGTATTTCGTTTTAATATAATTTTTCCCCCTTATTATAGAACTTGGGAATTAATATCTAAATTTGGGTCAATAACTTTCAAATGACTTCACCAAAAGGCTGTCATTGGTCAGGTATCCAGTGACGTACCGCCATCCCGGAGAAATTTGTATCACCCTTATTTTTAAACTTCTCAGCAGTTGTTCTGGACACAGTGCCCGCGAATTCTAGTAGGCTTATTTCCTTGGCTGCAACCATGTCCGAATTATAACACCCAAATTCTAGATATGGGATTTCAAATGCAGCATATATAATATTATTACGTGTACTTTTCTAATAAACCACAATAATAGTAATAATAATAATATTAATAAATAATAATAATTAATATTGTTAATGTGATTATTATTATAACTGATAATCATGTAATAATCATTTAATAATCATAATAGCAATTATATAATAAAATATAATTATTATCTTTTTGCACAAAAAAATCCGGATAATCAGTTTTTGATGTAAACAAAGTAGCTATGTACAACAGTTAAAGATGAATCATAGCTATATTGTGCAGATTCATCATGCAAGAAATTCCAGTCTTCTATGAGACACGTCTGTTGCACTAGAGCGTTGATTTTCACTAGTCGAGTGTTACGTCAGAGAGATAATTTGTAAAAAGAATGTCTTTCTTTATATGAAATGTAAGCAACGGCTTTTGAATGTTCCTGAAAACATTAGTTTCCATCACGCATCCCTTCCATTACCGCCACGGGATAAATTATACATTTAAATGTTCTCGGAAGTGTCGTGAATGGCATTTGCGTTGCTAGAAAAACTAAAAACAGAAATTCCGTCTGCTTTTTGTGAAAAGATATGTCCGTGACATGCCCTCTACATCGAAATTAAAATGATATAAAAAAGATGACCCAATAATTCTCAGAAGTAACATTAATTATTTCATGTTCAATCATTTTCCAATAAAAGGGCGCATACGTTGTTGTTAAGTACCAAAAAATAAATGTAACAATTAACAGCAATCACTGCTTTCTATAATGAATAAAATGTGTCGCTTTGCAAGTCTGCCATACGTTGGTAGCTACCGTACAAAGAAGGGAACCGCAAGTGGAGAGAAGGAGAAGTTTACTGTGCATTTGAGGCTCTTCCGGCGCATTAAAGCCTAAAAGCCTCATTATTTCGTGAACATAAGGTACTCGCAGTCACAAAAAATATTCTGTTTATTAAATTCAAATATCCGCGTAGGTAGCAAGGAACAGGCATTCCGCCGAGGGGAGAACAGTGCGCTCCCTTTTAGTACGAAACGCAACAGAGACCCTCTTCCCCGTAGGTCTTGTCTCAGTGCTTGAATAATATATGCGGTTCTAAATGGTCCTGCGCGGCTGTCCGATGATGTTTGGATGAAATGGAGGAGGGAGGCTGGAGGGTTCGTGGATGTTCACTCATAGCAGGAGGACGATGTGTTCGCTCTCGTGGAGGGTCCTTGCCCGCGACAGCCCTTCAAGTTTGACGGCTTAAGCATGCCGAGTGCTTATTACTATCTGCGGAAAGTGTGGATTGTCTGGAAACCGCGCCCCCCGCGCCGCGAAACCCCCGCCTCTCTCTGTCGCTCTTTGTTGCTCCTTGCCGCTCGCCGGTTTACTCGTACACGCCCAGTCGCTCGCCATTTCATCCCCACTACCTACATTACTCCTCATATATCACTCTCAAACATCATTCCCTCCACACTCCGCGTTTCCTCACATACCCTACATTTACTCGCAATTTCACCCCACATTCTCCATTTCCCGCCTCACTCTCCATATCCCCTATGCTATCCGTTTCCCCCACACTCTCCATTTTCTCTCCCACACTCTCCATTTCCTCTCCCACACTCTCCATTTCCTCCTCCACACTCTCCATTTCCTCCTCCACACTCTCCATTTCCTCCTCCACACTCTCCATTTCCTCCCCCATAATCTCCATTTACTCTCCATTTCCCCCACCCCACATTTCACCACCCTTTCCCCATTTTCCCCAGCACACCACCTGTCTTCCCCGCTCTTCATTCCTGCTCACCCTTTCATATTTCTCGCTGCCATTTCTCCTTCCTGGTCTTCGTCACCATGCTCTAGAGTGACGAGTGGTCAAAGACTTACCTTTCGTGCCACCACTCTTCCTTCCTCTACTCCATTCCTGCCTACATTTTCATCTCCCGTAACTTCCCCGCAACCCGAAATTCTTTCTTCCTCATTCTTCTACATCACATCACCTTCCCGCTTTGTTTCTTCAAGTCGCACACTGCCCACCCCACCCCTCCCAGCTCTTACTTGCGTCCTGTCGTAATCTGTCTCGACTCGTCAGAACGCGCCTCTACACACAACAATCGTCTACGATTGGAACTACCTAACACGATCCGTCACGACACTTATTGATCCGGCTGGACACATAACGACCTGGCACTGCTCTCGAGATTTACCCCATCCCGATCGTTTTGTCACTTCATCAGCCCTTCTACCTCCCTTCTCCTCACCGCACGGCGTTACCCTACGCACTGCAGGAATATTTCCTTTAATTGTTTCCGCTGCCGCAGATCCACATTCACCCCACGATGCGCAGTAAGGGGCGGGGTAGGTATGGAAGGAAGAGGAAAGGCATAGCGGGAAAGAATGGGCCAGAGTGGGGCGGGGCGGGGTGGGGGGGGCGGAGTGGGAGGGAGCGAGGGAATCGGGAGGGAACGGGGTGGGGGCGAGCGGGGGCAGCGAGGGAAGCGAGGTGATCGGCGAGGAGTAGGGTGGAGCGGGGTGGAGTGAGGCGGAGCGAGGTTGATAGAGGGGAGCGGGGCGGAGCGGGGTGGGGCTGGGCTGGGAGGAGTGAGGCGGGGACGAGCGGGGCAGGGAGAAGTGGGAAGGGGAGGCGCGGGGCCGGGCAGAGCGGGGCGGGGAGGAGTGGGGCTGTAACGAGTGGGGCGGGCTGGGGAGGAGCTAGGCGTGGAGGAGCGGGACGGGGAGAAAGGGGCGGGGATGAAGGGGCGGGGAGGAAGGGGGAGGGGAGGATGGGCGGGGAGGAAGGAGCGGAGAGGAAGGGGCGGGGCGGAAGAGCGGAGGAGGAGCGGGAAGAGGAGGTGCGGGACGGGGAGTAGCGGGGCGGGGAGGGGCGGGGCAGGAAACAGCGGGCGGGGAGGAGCGGGGCGGGGAGGAGCGGGGCGGGGAGGAGCGGGCGGGGAGGAGCGGGGCGGGGAGGAGCGGGGCGGGGAGGAGCGGGGCGGGGAGGAGCGGGGCGGGGAGGAGCGGGGCGGGGAGGAGCGGGGCGGGGAGGAGCGGGGCGGGGAGGAGCGGGGCGGGGAGGAGCGGGGCGGGGAGGAGCGGGGGGGAGGAGCGGGGCGGACCATGAAGGGAGGGGCGAGGGAGTCTCCCCCGCGGGGCGTAACGCCGCAGTCGCTCGGTAGTAAACCGCTGCTCCTGCCGTGCGAACTTTGAGGTCGCCCGCTGATGGTGAGAAACAGCTGTCGCGGCTGGCGGTACATCAGCGGGTTATTGTCTGGTCTGGGGGACGGTCTTTGGCAAGCCGCGGTGTATATGGTCGCTTGACTGTTTTTAATGAATGTTTGGGCTTTCTGCGGTGAGGGGTTTATGTTCGCAGATAGTTCCCGAAAGGGAAGGGAGCTGAAAAACAATTCAAAAACTTCTTCTAAATATCTTTCTTCTGATGACTATTCAATGTTAGTATTATTCAAGAGTAACTATATTTTATAGTGTAATTTCTGATTCTGCTCTTTATTATCTGGTTTATTCGATGAATTTACGAAAATATCATTTCCAAGAGGTCACATAATTTGACTTCTTTCAAATACTTGTCAAAAAATATGAATTCAGTCTATTGTAATATATGACGACTCCCTGATCTTTCAGTAAGGAAACTGATATTCGTGTCTTTCAACTACGTATGCGCAATAATGACTATCATTACTTACATGATAGTTTATTCGTTCAATTCGCGTTCAATCTATATTCTGGATGCGAAAGAAGTGTATGGAGCCGAATGTATACAAGTAAGAAATCCCCGATTCGTTTGTGTCAAACCTTCATTTACTTCCATTCACACCGATTCCACTCGACATACTTTTGTTTACTCTGCATCGCAGACCCCTCACAATACTCCGCCTACTCTTAGCATTTCCCTCGCACCAGCCCCGTCGACGCGACGAACATTCACCCTGGCCGCGGTCATCCACGTGCTTGCCGCGTATCCCCCTCACCCCACCTCTGCATTTTCCCCTCTCTTGTCACTGCCACTTCTCCAGTGTCCATTTGCAGCTCCCCAACCTCGGCGCGGCGCCATCGTCACTTCTTTTGCCCCTCCGGACGACCGGCAGCGGCTGCGCTTCCCATGCCCGTTTTCGTCACGACATTCTTCCTCTCGGCCACGCCCCGGCGCCGCCGGCCAGAGCGACGTATGCGGCGGCGAGGATGACTCTGACGCCACCCCACCACCACCACTGCCGACCGCCACAGCCACCCACGACATCGCCGTCACTTCTGACACCACTGGCACTGATTCTGCCACCCTCGCCTCTATTCCAGATCTCACCACCACCAGCAGCCCATCACCCACAGCGCTGTCCAGAACAACCTATGCGGTGGCAGCAAGGACGACCGCCACACCGCCACCCGCCACAGCCACCCCGAAACCACCGCCGCTCCTGACACCACTAGCACTAATTCCACCACTGCTACTTCCACCCTCGCCTCCATTCCCGCTCCCACCACCTCAACCACCATTGCCATTCAACTGTTGCCCATCCTCACACCGCAACCGTCACCCCCACAACCGCAACCATCACCACCACCACCACCATCACCGTCATCTCACGCGCCAGCATCCTCTACCGCTCCCGTTAACGGAGCCGCCGCCGCCGCCGCCACCGCCATCACCGAGGACGACGGCGGCGGTGGCAGCGGCTCCCCGCAGCCTCCCGCCCCCGCCTGCCCGCCCGTAGGCCGCAGCCCGCACTAATATAACTCGATATCTGCCTTCCTTCCGGTAATGTTGGCGCGCTTGGCTGCCCGGTCACGTGGGCCCGCGCTCATTTGTTCTCCGCCATGTCGCGGGACATCCCCGCCGCCGCCGCTGCCACGTGACTCGCAAGCCCGATGCACCGCCGCCGCGGACGCCCTTGGCTCCAGCCGAGCGGCACGGCGGCCGCCGCACCGCCCTTCGGTTAGGGCGGCGGTGGCGGCGGCTGGACCCTCGCCGCTCCCGCCCGCGCGTCCCCAATGCGATCTTAATGATTGCGGCTCGCTCGACCGTGTCGGTTCAATGTTCCGCCTGTCTCCGGAGCGGGGTAGAGCGGGGCGGGGCGGGGTGTGGCAGCGGGGCGGGGTTGTGCGGGATGCGAGGGCGGGAAGAGGCGTAGGCTGCGAGGGCCGTGAAAAATTCTCCGCTTGCACGGCCTCCTATATCCCCCAGCAGCGCGCTGACTTACGGCGGCGCCGATAATTGGAAAGTGATTCATCGCCTTCACATGTTTCACGGCTGCTAATACGCGACGTGCGAGACTGCGGCGTGACGCGGCGCGCGGGAGAGGCAGGGGGAGGCAGGTGTGCGAGGAATAGAGCGCGGGATGTGGCAGAAGGATGAAGAATGAGAGATTCTGTGATGCTGAGAGTTCGGTGGTGCGAAGTGTGAGACGGTTGTGTAGTGGTCGTCGCCAAGTGCGAAAAACCATAGCAGGTAGCTGCATTGGTATGTTCTTGGAGTAAATGAAATGTATAATTCGCACAAATAACGAAGGAAGTATTATTAATAGTAATCATATTTAATAAACTTGATTTTCCACTATATTTCGTTGTTGTTGTTTTTTTGTTTTGTAAGGTTACATTAACATCTAGGTCGTTAGCGACCACTATTGTGTTTAACGTTATGGTAACTGTGAACATGACACTTGGTGATGATAGAAAGTAAAAGGACGAACACAAATACAACCATGCCCGAGGTAGGACTCGAACCCGCGATCCTTCGGTCCGAGAGCGCTACGACACTGCTGCTTCAGCGATCTTGGCCACCGGAATCGGCATTTCGTTTTTTTATTCTCCTTGAAAGCTTGGAAATTCAAGCCTTATCTGCCTGAATATATTTTTAAAATTTCATTACACCATTGTATAATTTTTAAACATAATTATTTTTTTTCCTCGAAATATTTAAATGCACATGGTGACACATGTTATGGAAAACAACATGAAGTTCTAATTGCATTACTGCAACAGGTTTAGGTGAAAGTTTAAATCTACAGCTTAGTACAGCGTGCCCGTACGGACACGCTAGGCAGATAAGGAATATGTTTATTCTGTGGTTAGATATTTTCGAGGACAGCGCACACTCTTGCAATCGTCGCCTTCTCTTATTGAAAACATTTTATTTTTTATTTCAACTATGAAATCCGTTCCGCAATTTCATGTATACATCATTTCAAAGAAAATAGGCGATAGCTACGTTCTAAAGTTCTTTCTGTTAGATGATATCAATTTAAATTCATGTTTTAGTCTTTAAATATAAGTTAATTTTAACAGTTTATTGTTGTGGGCAACATTGAGGTAAGCTAAACGAATTGAGGGTGGAAAAGTGTATGTATTATTAATATTAAAGCGAAAACACCATGTGCGTTTTATCCCTGAACATGTATCAGCAAAGATGAATCACGTTTATTGAAGCTGCTTGTATCTATTTACATTTGTCAATACCTATCAATTCTCTTCTCATGGATCTCGAGGAATTATTCATGCATATAAGTAATACTTGAAAAATATTTTCACGGTAATCAACGAGCTGCGTGCTAGAAGAATTCTAGTAAAGATGGAAGAGGGGACCTCCATTAAATTATTTATTCGAGAGTGCTACATACATTGCAAGGAAAATAAATAATACATGCTGAAACAACACTGCAACAACGAGCGCTTTCTCTAATAAATCCTTCTATTAATTTAATTACATTACGCGTGTGCAACAAAAGGGACCTATAAATAACAGCAATGAAATGAACTGCAGCAAATTCGTTCTAATTTTCGCGATCATGAGTTTCAAAAGTATAATGAAACCCTATTTCCATTCCCTTTTCATTTGCAGAATTATCACAGTGTTGCATTTTACCAAAAGAATTATGATTACATGCATAAGTCTCAGTCTTCACGAGTGTCACCCAGTGTTTACACCGAAACATTTTTTAAACTTTCCATAAACACTTTGCTCCATTAATCATTGAAATTAGATACCTGATTCGATTTTTTCTCAGTCCAGAAGAGAATATAGAGCTTCCTTTAACTATTAGACGCCCCATAACTCACACCCTACGTCTATAAAAGCCAACGCGGATTAAATAGTATCGGCATTCAGTTGTTCTCCCGTTATTTACAATGCCATTTGTATCGGATCTACTGAAGCGGTGCCAAGTTAAGATAAACCGTATCGTAAATAACGTCCCTTTTCCTCCCGGTTAATACGAGCGAATGTCCCGCGGATATGGTCAGAGGGCAGAATTATGCGAGCTTTGAGTGCTTGAAACTCGGCAAGGGAGAAAAATGGAATGGAGAACATAATTTGGAGGGATGTACCCAGCTGAGAGCACTTCCCTCGGAGAGGCACGTGTAGCACGCGTGTGCGAAATGCCCTCGCACGTGCCTCCGGGATGGGGGAGGGAGGAGGAACGGGTCCACGTGTTGCAACGGCGGGAGGCAGGGAGAGAGATAGAGACAAGCAAGATGAAGTTAAAACCCTGTTAAAAGTATCTCTTCCGCTTGAAATGGCCCCTACGTTGCGTTCATGACGTACGTGTTTTATCACTAACGTGGCGTTATACTGGAAAAAGGAAATCGTTTCAAGTATGTTGCCAGTTAATGCACTGCAGGAGGATTCTATAAGTGGGACTGGACGTTATTTCTTGCAGTGTTTCTACATTTAATGAAAAATAATATAACTTGTGCAGGTTCACTACATCTACATAGTAACTAATGTTACATGTTTATGTATCTCTTTCTATTTTAATGAAAATAATAAAATATTCGATGTTTAAGAATAGTATCAAAATATATTAGTATTCTACATTTAACACAGCAATAAATTATTTAAGACATAAAATTGCACCTACTAGTTTTCATAAATCACTCATTTACATTAGTTTTAAATCAATTATTCTTGCTCCCTCTACATAAATTTCTAGTTCATTTGCTCTTTTCCCACATTCTAACAACTTTTTCGGAGTTCTCTCTCCCTTTTTATTTATCACATGTACTTCTTTGCTACAATATACATACAAGATTAGCTACCAAAAAAGTCTACCCTCGTATATTCAGTAAAGGGTTCAAGATATTGAGATGGAATTTTCACCAAACAATTTAGAACATAAGGGCTCATCAGTTGTAGTTAATAGCATTTTTGATAACTTTTCTTCTGGAATTTTCACCAAACAATTTAGAACATAAGGGCTCATCAGTTGTAGTTAATAGCATTTTTGATAACTTTTCTATTTTAAAGACGTTGAAATAGCTCCTTCTTTAACGGAACTCTATACTATTTTTAAACGAATAAATAGGTCTCACAAAGACAAATACATCAATACCTCATGAGTTGGTTTTTGATGAATAATGAACTTAAGAGTATGAAAACCAGTGTTGTAGGAATTTCACGTACTTTGAAGTTCTTGCGAAGCTAGTAGAGACAAAGTTAGGTAATGCTGCGCGAAAAATGGCGAACTTATGGCAGAAAAACTCTAATTATAGCCCTCTGGTAACGAAAAATGGATTAATACAACTGCTTCATTTAGAAAAAAACTTCTCTAACACTTGGTACAGCTAGAATCCGTCATGTTGATACCGAAAAATTTATTGATGGTAAAACGTTTGCCCGTTTATCCATCAGTCTGTCTGCAAACAACGCTAGCGTCTATACCGTTCTGCCAATTTTCTCCAAAAATAATATTCCCCAATCGATCTGGCTGATGTCGCAGCTCCTTGAATTTGAAACCGGTATTTTAATTCTAGGGAGTTCTTTACATGAAGCCTCTGGGACATTTTCCAACTTTTTCAAAAAAAATGGCTCCATCGTTTTGATTGAATTTTGTTAATGGATGATGAGAAGGACGTTCAAGAGAATGGTTCAGGTCTCATGTTAGTTAAAATGCCTGATTTTTCTGAAATTAAAAATTTTTAAAAATCTTCCTTTAAATACAACTTGAAGATGCAATTTTTTCTTAATGAAATGTGTTCATCAAAAACAGACTTTGAATATTTCGAAAATATGAATATTTTTGGGGTAATTTGCCGTCAAGCATAGGCTCCCATTTTGAATTTCCTGCGTTTCGTGAAAATAATTTGAGGGGTGTTTGGAATCTATTGCTATTTTTATAAAAGAAGGTAGATTGAAGGATGATAATAAATTTAACTTAGCAGGCTCAGTGGCCGAGATTGCTAAAGAAGTGCCATAGTGTGATAATAATGAATTATTTACTTTAATTTTGCTAGCTCAGTTTTGGGTTCGATACGATGACACCACGCTTACCTGCAGGCTGGTTGTTACCGGGTTGCCCTCTGTACAGAGAAGCCTGAAGTCTGAAATTATTTCTACTATTACGAAGAATTGCGTATAGATTTGGCACGACAATAATTTCATTTATTGAAATAACTTGAATTGTTTTTAACAATATAAATTCTATTGATTGCATGCAATTGCTAGCATTTAGTTAAATGATGGTACCGAATTCTCTTGGCGTTGTTAAATGAGGCCACACAGTTCATATCACCCTTGGCTTCTGCGCCGAAAATCTATCTTCACGCCGGTCGTCGCCGAAGTCATCTGCTTCTCTCTTGATGTGTGAATTTTGTCCCTTACAAAAATTCCGAATTCTCAGCTGCTAGGCCTATCATCTATAACTCTGCGTCACGGGCGGACGCCTAGCCACGAACTGTTCCGTTTCACATAAATTCCTGCTTATGTCTTTTAACCTATTTGTCAAGTCCGGAATTAAAATAATTAATCAACGTTCAACTAATGTTCCAAATTCTATGCTCCCTATTACACATAACACGGCGATGTCCCTCTTGAATCAATCAGACAACCTTCGCGCAGCTACCACAACGATGCTTCTCCTTCGAAAGCTCAGAGCCAAGAGAGCTTCTAAACAAAATTATTTTTCCACCAAACAAAAAAAAGCCCCCGCTGTACTTTCAACAGACGTCAAAACCACCCGCGCTTCTAACAAAAGCATCTCGCATTCCGATTGATAATGTCTGTCGTTCATTTCTGACCACTAGATAACCTGCTTATTTATGTTCCATGCTTTTTTTTGTGTAAGAGTTTATATATTACGCCGGGGAGACCTACAATCAGTTCCTTCGTACGTCGTGCATGTAAACAAACATTCGTCACCTAGTAACCGCTTCGCACCGTCCAGAGTAAAGCGCGTGTTTCCTTGTAATATTTTGTATAGTACAATAGCGATCTCGTACCGAAGGGACACGGGTTCGAGCCCCGTCTCGGGCTTGGTTGTATGTGTTCGTCTTTTCAACCCCTATCATCACTATATCAATTCATCCTCATTGATACCACAAAGTTAAAATCCAATAGTGATCGATAATGACCTAGAAGTTGATGCGACCTTAAATAACACACACACAAATTTAACTTAAAACCAACTAATTATTTTTTTGTTTCAAGAAATTTTGATGATTGTGGTATATTTTATTTGAAAAAGTTAGAAATTTCTACTGTTCCTGACTATCGAAATAACGCTGGTATGCACCATAGGCGCTTCGTTGGATTGGTTGGATTTGGATTATATTATCATTATTTCTAATACTTGTATGAAAGAAAAATTTGAACGAATATTTTAACTTTAATTTCATGTTACTATCCTCACTCTCGGGAACAATGCAGCGTTAGAAATTTGAGTTCATACAACAAGATAACATAATGCTAATAATATGCGAACAATAAGATAATCAAATGTCTCGAATTCTTCTCCTTATTGAACACTAACATGAACCTATTATGAACTGTTCATTTGAATCTTTTTTTAATTTCATTTCTTCTTGTTCGGTATTTCTGCCTTTCAAGGGTGTTTACATACAATTACATAACGTTTTAGGATGAACCATCCTCCGGTCTGTCAATACACTTTCTTTATACGTTTGTTAGAAAAAAGAGTTTGTTAATCAATCGTTGGTATTGTTGTGTGCGTGAGTGAGGGTGTAATAAGAGAGAGACCAACAGATTATACAAGGTGTCCCACCAACTATGGACCACCCCCATAACTTTTAAACGGTTCAGAATATCGAAATGCAGTTTTCGATTAACAATGCGGAATCATGGGGCAAGTAACATGCCGTAGAGAAATTGTCTATAATATTTTTAGTTTTCGAGAAATTTAATCATCTTTCATTTTTTAAATGGAACGATATTTTTTCAGCGGCAATGTATAGATCATGAAAAGAGGAATAAAATGATGTATCATATGCTAGTATTTTGATAGTAATTTGAGTATAAAATTAGATTTTCTGATATGTGATTTTGAATTAACGAACAATATTTCGTGAAGCAGCCCTTGCAACTTTTGCCTTCGAGAAAACATGACCTTCGCGGCGTCAAAACTTGGGTGGAGAGAGGAGACAGAGGGGTGGCAATGAGGGATAAGAGGCCTAACTAAAGCAATCCAGGGTCTTGTCACAAAGGTCACATAAGAAACACTAACTTCAACGATCAGAATAAGAGACTTTTCTCCATTGATTTATCTGCATTTAACTTGTCTTCTTTAATAATAAATATCATTTTCAAACTTGACAAGAATCCAACCACCATCTGTTCGTTGGTAAATTTAATTTTTAATTAAGATGATTATTCGTCCACTGGGCAACCGTACTTCTACTGCTGTTCATAAATGGAAAAGAAAACAATACACTTCTGTCTTCTGCCGTGGATTTTCAAGTTTGTGGCAGCACGTGGCATTATGAAGTGAGAAACTCTCCAATCAGTATTAGCAGTGGTGACTGCAGATGTGCATTTGTGTTAATTTTATAAAGTTTACACTGATAGACTGTCAAGAGTATTTCAAAACATTTATTGCTTTGTTCTTTTTGTACGCGTCTAAATAAGAAGTTTATTAACAATAATTAATAATAGAAAATGTCTACCTATCTATTATTTAATGAATTAATCGAGATATTACAATAAAATCTTTAATCATTCATTCCCTTCCATGTTTTAAAATGAGAGCTTTTTTTTCCAAAACACATTGAGCTTGATTCTTGTAGGTTTGAAAAGAACCTTTATTATTATCGTCCTTCCGCTACAAATTATTTTTATTTTGTTTTTTTGATTATCGTTGCTCTGGAATTTCATTAGAAGAATAGTTCATTTCAGATGAACAAATGGCAAAACTCTCTCATTCTGATCGTTAATGTTGATGTTTGTTCATATGATCTTCATGTCAAGACCATGAATTGCTGTAGTTACGCCTCTATCCCTCACGGTCGCCCCTCTCTCACACCTTATCTCATCGAAAGTCTCGACGCCGCGTAGCCATCTTTACCAACGGCGACTGTTGCAAGGGCTGCTACAAGAAAAGACCGTTTACTTAAAAACAACATGTCAGAAAGTCTAATTTTATACTCAAATTACCATCAAAATACTAACATATGAGACATCATTTTATTCCTCTTTTCGTGATCTTTCCATTGCTGCCGAAAAAATATATAGTTCCATTTAAAAAATCAAAGATGATTAAATTTCTCGAACACTAAAAATATTATACACAATTTCTCTTCGACATGTTACTTGCCCCACATTCGGCATTGTTAATCGAAAACTGCATTTCGATATCCTGAACCGTTTAGAAGTTATGGAGGTGGTCTATAGTTGGTGGGACAACCTGTATTTTCAGATAGTTAGGGAGGCTTGAAAATGTCTTTAGGGTAGCGTGAGTGAATTCTCTGTGGTTGGCTGTAATTTTTACCTAGATGGTAAATTGCTGTGGCTGGGGATTCTGGTAATAGCTAATAGAATTTTTTTTGAAATTTTGATAATGTACTCTCGAATAGATTAGATTTTTAATTCTCTACTTAGTTGTTCGTTACTTATAAACCACGGAGCTATGGTTATTTTTCTGAGACACTTATTTTGTATTATTTGGAATTTGTTAATGTGGCTGTTGGTTGCTTTTCTCCAAACGGGGCTCGCATAGGTTAGTGAGGGTCTCATTACTGATTTGTAGATTATTTTATTCATTCAAATCTTGAAAAGAAAGATTACATGTAATATAATTTAATCATTACATCTGTTTTAAATTGCTCCGAGTTAAATGTAAAAAATAACGTGATGTCGCTTTGCATAATAAGATGTGGAAATGATGACTAATGCTTGTGAAAATCGAGTAGTTTTAATGAATGCAACCACATTATATTTAATTATTATATTTTTTCTATCAATTTTCATTTTCTTGCTAGCGGAATCAAGAGAGCAAATTTGCAATATGTGTATCCCATAAGAATTAGCCGTAATTGTTGCTTGTAACACATTAATAAATTTTTTTTTTTCAAAATACCTGCTTAAGAACAGTTATTAAAGCCCCTTGGTTTATTTCAAATGTACAAATTCATTTTGAGTTTGGTATACTTCCAATTAAAAACTATTTCTACAAATTTCAGCAAAACTCTAAGGCAAAATTAATAAAATTCCATCTGCACTTCATTTTGAACTTGGTAAACACAATCTCCATCGTAACCGACTAAAACGTAAATTGTCCCAAACAATTCTTCGACCCCCCATAATAATCCTTTCAAATTTTGATTTTAACACATAAAATAGATTGTTCTTGATGCGTGAGCTTTTTTTTGTAGATACTTATTTCTGTTTGTAATGCTCAATCAGTTCGTCTTCTGCTGCCAAGGGCCAAACTAACCAAAGGCATGTAATTATTCAATAAAAAAAACTCCCCACTCACAACAGAAAGCGAAAATGACGGTCACAGTTCATTTACGTTAATATCAACTAATAATTTTATTTACAGCTAAAATATGCATCGCGAATCGTCGGTACATTTGTGTAGAACGTGAATGCATATAATCTAATGGCAGAAAGCTGTTTTCTTTTAAATGTTTGAATTTTTTAAAATATATGTAATTTTCACGCTACATTTGTTTAAGAATTTTTCAAATGGTAGTTCAAATGTAAGTCAGAAATTGTCCTATTACAATATAACATAGCCACTAACAATATCGCGAGAAAGTACGTACTGTTGAAGCCCCACTAGTTAAAAAAATAGTCATAAAATAAGTTTTTATGCCAAGACATTTCTACTTTACATTTTTTAGAGTGTCATATCAAACGTATGTAGGTTGGACTCATTTGGAACAAAATTAAGGCACAAAATCTAGAAAAATGACTAAAATGAAATAAAATCTTGGCCACAAAAGCAAATTAGGTATATTATGTCATTGATTTTCCTTCATTTTAGAACACAATGAACTAACTAATCGTAAAAAGAACCGAATCACACAAAAATAAAAATATGTTACTGTTACTGTGTTATTCGAATTGCATTCTGTTGTAGTAAAAATTAAGGAATAGGGAAGTTATTTTGTAAATATATTTTTAAATGCTTAATATGCAACAACGTGTTGTCATAATTAAAATACTGCTTTTTTCGTAATAAAAGCTGCTCGTGTGACTACTTATGAGTAATAATTTCAACTTTAACGACGTAGCAATTATTTTCACGCTTCATGTTTTTACCTTATTTTTTTGTCATGAAAAATTAAAATGTTCCTGAAATATTTGCAGCATTCGTTTATTATGCTTTCCCGCAATATTTGTAGAAACAACTAGGTCTCTTCTTTATTATCCCTCATACAAAAATGTGCAAATTAAGCCAGAGTGAATACGAGTAAAACACGCTCTTACAAATAGTTGTTTATTAAAATCCCTACGACTGTACCAGCAGAACCACAGGATATGAAAATAATAAAGTTTGTGTATGTTCTGTTATTCCGAAAGTAAAACTCTGCAAGAATATACGACAAATATTTCGCTTCCCGTTCGGATTTTATTGAACCGGGAATCAGTAATTCTGTATAATATTTTAATTCGTTTCAGCACGCTGCTTTTGAATTACGCTAAAAACGCGAAAAATTAAAACCTAATCACAATTTTAATAGAATCCAATGAGCGAGACTTGCATATTTCCGATTAGTTAGGGGATTCCACAGACCTTTGACAATCGAGGTCAGCATTTTGCATTTTTAGCATTTTACTCTTATATCAGATTTATATACGGTCCTTGGGTTAAACCGCATGAGTGAACACAGCTCGGTCGAACAGAATAATGTGATGCGTAGGGGACAGTTACCGCAGAAGCCTCTATAATTCATTTTGAATATATAGGGAGAATTACAAAGTCAACCAAATGTTTTCTACTCGTTACTTTCACATCAGCGGAGGAATTTTATGTAACTAATTCAATTTCAATACAACAATGTATGCAAGAATTCAATGCTAATGCAATAAAGATGAGTTTTCTTTTAATTGCTACTCAATTTTCATGAGAAAAGTACTACTCAAATTTGACTGCTTCAAGGCTTTTATATTTTTAAATATATGTAAGTGTATGCATGTTAATAAACGTAACTGATGTAAAGTACACATGTGTGAAATGTTTTCTCAGATCACTTGTATCACACATTATTGTGCACATTATCTGATGCTTCCCTAGTTTACTCTGCTAGATTCTCTGCAATAAGACTTCAAATCAATGAATTCAAATTCTGCATATTGTTTCAGTGAAGGACAAAATAATGGACAAATGAAGAACAAATAAGTTGACTCGACATTACAATTAATTCTTGAGACAGAAAGCAGATTATTTAAGCTTATTTGTAATTGTTTCAGTACAATCTTGGTAGTTTAGTCATTTTCTTATATAAGTTAATTTTTATTATCGAATAACCACCCGGAGGTGGCCCAAGGCATCAACTGAGTCACTGCAGTACCTCTGACCGGGAAGTTCTAGGCTCGAGTCTCGACGGATTTTCAACACTACCTAGATACCTATGTTGAGTTCAGTCTCTGTCTGCAGGAGAATTCAAGCGTCCTGCAGCTCTGATTGGTAGTTTTCCATGGTTTCTCCGATCAACACCAGGCGAATACCTGAGCAGAGCCCTAACAAACGAGCCATGAACTGCGCGCGAACTTTTCTTGCCATCCCTTGTTCGATCCTCACTCCTTAATTACACACACACACACACACACACACACAAACACACACACTTACATGCACTACACATGCCTAGAGACCAAAAAGAAGCTTAGAGCTTTTCCTGGCTGGGGCGGTGCCCCGCTGATGGGAGATATTTGATTGTGAATCTCACCATTCAGCGAGGAACGTCATCGCCACCTCCCAATGAAAAAAACACGCACTTCACTTACGGGACTAAGCTTGTCAGCTTTCTGTGGGGCGGTTCCCGGTTTGATTACCGGCCGAGGCAAAAATGAAGATGTAGCTTTCTGATACAAATCGTCTCAGTTTATAGAGCTGTGTGACGAAAGAAAAAACTCTAAAATAGAGTAAGAAAGCTAGGTTGGGTTATGGGAATACATACGCTCGCCTCATATCTCCCTGACCCCATGCATGGATAATAAATAAAAACAGAACTCAGTCCTGGGAATAGCGCTACCTGGCTAAAGTAGGATTAATCCAAAACCTAAAATGACAAATACACATGTACATTGAATAATCATTTATTTCGGTGAGTTGTTTGATTAAATCCGTACTCCTTCATATTTAAGAGCTTCAGTACACATTTCACAGCAGAACTTACTTCAAATAAATGATATCGCTTAAGAGGAAACCTCTATACACCACAACATCAAATATTTTGGACCAAATTGATTGTTTCACCGCACCTCATCTGTCCGGCTGGCCACTGCCACCGACTCACCAGAGCATCACCAGGCGTACCGCACTCATCACGCAGGCCCAAACCCCGCCACAGCTCCGCCACAACCCCCGCCTTTCCCTATTCCCCTCCACCACCCGCCGAGTCCCAGTGCAGCCGCCCTCTCGCAGAGCGACACTTTATCACTGTTTATAAGCGCGTTACAAACTCATTCATCATCGTGACACTATAATTAAAAAACAGCGCGTCATTCCTGAGCGTCTAGCGCGTTCACCCCCGGCTCCCCGCTGCACAGTGGCTCCAAATGAACGCGAAGCGAACTCGAACATACAAGTAAGCAGGGCAGTGACCAGCCATTACTTACAAAGCGACATTTTCTTTTTACATACGACTCACACAATTCAATGGCTGTTTTCACCTTCTGATGTCCATCATATGGTAGAGAAGTTGGAATTGGGCTACGTTATACTTGATGTAAGAAATAGGGAAAACCTGATTATATGATTAAATTCACTTAACTCGTGGTTCAAACGACACACACTTATTTGATTACTAATCAAGAGTGAAGAGACGGTGAAGAAGTAGACTCTTGGTCGAGGAAGCGATCGCTATCTGACTGCACTGCTAGTGCCATTGCTGCAGACAAGTCTCGTTTGGGGAAGAAATCTCTGTGCCTAACTTGTTCAATGTGAAGCGCGATGAATTCAACGGGAAGCTCTCTGGGAAGTATGAAAAATAGGTAGTAAATTAGGTTACGGCACCTAATTTAAAAGAATAAGCAGGTGGACGGATGCAAAATGCTACTTTTAATCATCCAAAGTGCATTATTTTACCCTCGAGACCTTCATGCACATGTGGTGAATGCACCTAAGGCAGGTCTCCTTTCTGATTAGGATATTCACAATTTGAGGCGTTCAGAAGTAAGTACTGGTTAATGACATTTAGGTGTAATCAACATTATTTATTTTTTGTGAAGCGAAGGTATCAGCTCTCTAAAGATGCCTAAAAATAAATGATACAAACTTCTAAGGTATGTAGGGGGTCGAAGATGCAATGGCACTAGCACAACTTGCCAAAGAATATCTGAAGGGGCATTAGATATTGCGCAGTTACACATACGACATTTGCTTCTTACTTGGCAGGAAAACTATAATGACTCAGGGCATCAACTGATGTCAATGCAGTGCCTCTGGACGGGAAGTTCTGGATTCGAGTCCGTCGGCGGCTGGATTTTCCAGACTAGCTAGTAGCTAGGTCGAGTTCTGTCGTTGTCTGGAGGAGAATTCCAGCGTCGACTGTTCTGATCGTTAGTTTTCAGTGGTTCCTCCGATCAATACCAGGCAAATGAAGAAGCAGTTCCCCAACAAAAAGACCATGGACCGCGTGCGATCTTTCCTTCCCACTTTTTATCATATCCTCACTCCTCACACTTACATGCACTACATTGCCTCACATGCCAGGAGTCTCGGTCGAGAGCTTATAGCTTGCCCGGCTGGGGCGGTGCATCGCAGGTGGAGATACCTGTTTGGAAACACCTGTATCCGAAGATAGGTCTGCGCCAGATCTCGCCATCCAGCGGGCGAAGATCACTCACCTTCCGAACAAAAAGTATACACCATACTTAGGGACTAATGTCGGCACGGAATCATTAATCAATCAAAAATCTCTAGGAATGTACCAGTACGTGATTTGCAAAACGCCAGGGAATGTTGAGTTGTCTACCAATCATAGGCAAATGTCAAATGCGTAACTTCGTTGTGCGATATTTTTCATGACACGTGCTTTGCGAAAAATGATCGTCTTTGTCCTTCTCTCCATTCCCTAGAAATTTGTAACATTTATTTTGATACAACTGTATAGTACATTTATTACAAATAGGTTCAAGTAGAGGCTACAAAACAATATTTCTTTGGGAGGTCATGATATGTATAGTTTGTTTCCTTGAAGCAGTAGAGTCTGTTATCAGTGCACCTAGTGGCTTCAAAGGAAACTACCAGAAGTACGCATGCTGTTAAGTGGCAGAACTGTCAAAATTGTAACAGCGTGTTAGTAAACAAATAAGCACTCTTTTGATCCTGAAAAGGAGTAGGAGCACAGAAAAAAGTGAAAATGTCAATAGATACAAAGACGACAAAATTTTTTGAATACTTTTTCTAACCCGCGGTTAATCGTATCTCAAGGATAAGTTCTTGAGTTTCCACACTTACCCTACTAATTTCTGTCTTATGGTGGAATGGTGAACTACAGGGGAGGTAGGGTATATTCTATTTTCCACCCACGCCACCTAGTCTCACTGGTGGCATTGCCATCCCTAGTTCATGGCAGTTATATCATCAGATTCTTGATCCAAATATCAGTAGTCAGTTTTGTTCGTTTCTCTTTCATTCTTAACCACTGTGCAAGGCTTTGGCTTCTCCCCTCTTTCTCATTCGTCGCTTCTCCTCTTTTTCTCTTCAAGCGGCGTTTCCCCTTCTTATAAATCACAATCCCACTCCGACTTATGAAGGTTTATGTTGAGATTTAGAGCGCCGTGTTTCCATTTTTAAAGACTTTTCTGCTCCATTATAACGTAATTATCGCTAACTTTACCGTTCGAGAAGAAAACTTTTTCGTCGGAAGACAATTATTTGTTAAGTCTCGACGTCTTTCGTCGCTTGTTTCCTCACCCGGTTTGCGTAGTGTTGAGATTTCTCCCCTGCACTCCCGCTCGGTTATTGAGATTTTGTTGATCCGCGCACCTATAAGGTTCTGGTGATGATATTACTCAAAGGAAATTCTTCAATCTATTTGAAAAGGTTTCGGCAAGGAACATATTCGATATGTCAAAGTACTGAGAGAGAGTGGATCGTAGATAAATGAACCCCTGTTTTCTTAATAATCGACACATCTTCTTTTAAGGGTGCGATGTTCTCTATCACTTGACTCAAAGTGGCTGATGTATAAAAAGTAACGGAAAGTTTGCGTGATGACAGTTATGGATGAGTTTGCGAAGGAAAGTTTCGCCCGTGTAACTTAATATATAACAAGATTTTCGTTATTGGATTTTTCTCAATAAACGCAAAGAAAATTGGTAAATCGGTGTTGGTTTCGATAGAGATTTGGAAGTCCGCCATTAAATGTCAAGGAAAAACAAAGATAATCTATGGGAACACATATTGCATTAAGGCAAGAAGTGTAGAGTTAATGATTTAAATTTATGTGAGAAAAGTCATCTTTCGAAAAATCCGTAAGTCCGTCAATACTTTTTTGGATAAAACAAAATGTTAACAACTTTCTGCCTATACCTTACTCTTAGTGCTTCCAATATTACTTAGCAATTTGTTTAATTTCTGGAAGCAGGGGGTTAAATTTAAAAATAATCATGATATTTATTATGAACCATATACTCAAGTTACTGGATGCAATATCTTGAGTAATTTATTTGTACAAAAATTATTATTAAAGATATTTATTTATACATGAATTACACAATTAATAAGAATAACGAGAATTAAATAGTAACGAGTAGTAAGGAGTATATAGTAACGAGAAGTAAAAGCAAATAAATAATAAGTAAAAACGAAAGAAGTGTAGCTTGTTCTAGCTTGTTTGTCGATCATATACCAATGTATTTGGTACCAAAATAACTGTGCCACGGATATGAACATTCAGATAATAAAAATATCAAGTACACCACACTGTTTCAATTTTCCCTGCAAGAACTGAAAGAATTTCAAATGTAATTTTTCAACATTTCTGCTCTCTACTTACGCGGATGCTTTCGACAGTAACATGGGTACGATGGCACATTACACATTTCACCATTAAACAGAATGCTTGCCGAAAACAAGTAAAAATGAACCCAATAATTCGAAAACAAGTTTTGAAAATGATTGGAGATTTGGAATAGTTTATCTTAACTTTATGATTTATCCACGCGTTTCTTTATTATTTAAAAGTGTCTTTAATCAAATTTCTTAGCTGTTTTCAGGAACCTAGAAATGTTACCCACTTGTGTACGTGCCAGTGTATCTGAGGCAGGTGGTTGAATGGGTCAAAACAGGACAAACTGGAATAACCCTAGTTGGATATTGACGATAGAGTGGGGTGGTTAGAGGAAAGCTGGAACGGGATTGGCAGTGTTAGCAAGCGCATTGCAAGGAAGTGAAGATAATGGATTGGGAGAGGAAAGCGTTTCAAACAAAGACGCAAAGGGTACAGATTTCGTGACTTGTTACGGGATGGTCAACGCAATGCAGACGAATATTCTAGAAGAACGTCGGCGTGTATTTAAGGCAGGGTAAAATCTGCGTCAAAAACAGTGGCGGGTTGGAAGAGTTTGGGACTAAAAGGACGATTGTTGAAAGACAGAGTGAGGGAGGAGGGAGGCATATGAATCTGGACCAAGAGCGAAGTGATGGCGAGAGAAGAGGCAGTTAAAGCGGCTGTGATGGTGACTAGAAAAGACAGCGCCTGCTATATACATGGAGACTGCGACGGCGACGGAAATATTTCTTTGGAAATAAAACCAGGTCATCTTAGCGGACGGGATGGACGGTGACTGTGTCGGAGTCGTAGTGATACTGATGGTGTCGGTGACGATGTCGGTGAATGTGGCGGTGACGTAGCGATGACGGTGGCGGTGACAGTGATAGTGACTGATGGTGGTAGTAAAGTTCACCATGATAGTGCCGGTCATAGTAAAGGTAACGGTCATAGTAACAATGACGGTGATAGCAACAGTGACGGTGATAGAGACGGTGATGGCGATAGTGATGGTGACGATGATAGTGACGGTGACGGTGATACTGATGGTGACGGTGATAATTACAGTGACAATGATAGTGATGGTGGGGGTAATAGTTTACAGTGACGGTGGTAGTGATGGTGGCGGTGATAGTTATGATGACGGTGATAGTTACAGTGATGGTGACGGTGACGGTGTAGTGACGGTGACCGTGATAGTGACAGTGACGGTGATACTGATGGTGACGGTGATATTGATGGTGATGGTGATAGTTACATGGGGGTGATGATAGTAATGGTGGCGGTGATAGTGACGGTGATAGTGATAGTGACGGTGACGGTGATACTGATGGTGACGGTGATAGATACCGTGATGATAGTGATGGTGGCGGTGATAGTGACGGTGACAGTGATGGTGGCGGTGGCGCTGACAACAGTCCCAGCAGACAGACCGAGTTGGCGGGGCCGCAGGCGGGAGGAAGGAAGTGGTGGCAGCGCGCCAGCGAGGGGCGCGCGCGCGGGGTGGGGGCGGAAGCGGGGGTGGTTTACATGGGGGTGGGGCGTCGCGACGCGTCGGTGCCTTGGGGCGCTCGTAAAATCGGCGTCGGCGGAGCGGTCACGTGAGTCGCAGACCGACGGCCGCCGCGGGGGCTCTAAAGCACGCGGCCTGCGCGCAGCAGCTTCGGCCACAACCCACCCTGATACACCAGATACACAGGCGCTTTCCAAATACACCACAAGTCACAAGAGTTTTGTTGAAAGGATTTCAAAGGGAGAGGGGAGTAGATTGCAAAAATAATATTAGAAAATGTTCAAGAAGTTTGAGGACAGGTTATTTTCCTACTTATTTACTCATTTACCCATTTACACAATTGCCCATTTACTCATTTACCCATATCTGTATACCCATTTATTCATTTACTTATTTATTTGGATTAGAGTCCTAACTGCTAAGGTCATTGATGTCCATGTGTAGATGATAGCGATCAAGGGCGATGATATGAATGATAAGGGAGAAATGGAATGAAACGGTGGAAACTGGAGTCCTTTTGTTTAGCACAAATGTCAGTCGGCTATTCCAAAAGTACAGGCCTCGAGAGAATGTGTAGGCGCTAATTATTGGACTACTCTATCAGCCACTGACGAACGGTAATGCAATGTTATGAATTAACAATCTTAACAAAATAATGGAACTTAATTCCCTACAGAGACTTGGAGAGGGAATTACTTTTCCAGGATGACACGTAATCGGCAAGAAGTAAATTGAAAAAAATTCTTGTGATTTCCAACTGCCCTGTAGGATCCAAGAACTCTTTTCGAAACCAGTTTACTTTCTCGTATAGTACGTGTATACCGAGGAATAGTAAATGTAGTGTAGAAAAAGTAATGTAAAACTATGGAAAATCGATTCCAAGATTTAAAAAATGCACGAGAAAATGTTTGTTTTAAACATCCTTCCGTCCGTCTGTCCGATTGTGAACAATACTAGTACCTACATTATTTCTAAGATTTTTTCAAAACCAATGTGCTATGGCCCAAGTTACATATTTGGCCCGACACAATACAATGTGCAGAATTCTTTAAATTTTGAAGATACTTCTCTTGAAACACCAAGACATTTTTAAATTTTCTCAAAAATATCTCCGAATTTGTACTTTAATTTTCTAAAATGGAGTGAAATACGCTTACAAAAAATTGCATGGGTTCGATTCTCATTTTTTACTCAGAGTTTTTGAAATTACGAAGTTTTAAATTTATTGGAAGTATACTATCGAAGATGGAGTTTTTTTCTTTGAAAGAATTTTATTCTAAGAAATTATGTTTCAGTACAATTTTTAGAAAATGTTTATATTGTGCATTAAAACATTTGATTGCAATACGGAGCCTTATGGAGTATTGCCCTCTCTTTTTGTTCAATACAAGTTTACATCAGACACTCTCTTTCTATCGCAAGCTGTGTTGCCACTTCAAGAAGTAAACTCGGGGTAGTTCAGCTCATCCATCGTGTTTCACGCACAAATATTTAACATGTTTACTCATCGATAGCTTCAATTGTGTTGATCTTAGAGAAGTGAATTTTTTATCAGTTATTCTCAGAACTCTTATAAATATGATGGTTATTTTATCATGAAGTTAAATGGTTTAATTGTGAATAAATTGATTATAAATGTTGGCCAACTATTTACTTCTACATTTTGAAGTCCTTAAAGTTTGACCATACAAGAACTTTTTTATCATTGAAGAAACGCACAAACATCCAGAAGATGAAAGAGACTAACAACATTCCTGTGTGATTCACGGTCATTGAGTTAGACGGCAATAAAAACAATATTTAGTGCGCTTGGAACTAACCCCACATGTCTTTCGGAGATCTTGAATTCTTCTCAGCGATTCTCAACTGGCGATGTGGAAGGAAAATAGACATTTTAATTTTGAATTTCACATATTAAAAACAGTGTAATACGTATAAACATATCTAAAAATGAATCAGAAATTTTACAGTTAATTATATTAATGCCAAAGTCATTCTAGCAGTAATTGACTTAAAATGTTCTTTCATACACAAAGATGAGGCGAGTTTTTAGCTGGATGTTCTAAAAGAATATTATGCATCGTCCGCACAAAGGCTTGCAATATCTGATACCTTACATCTCACCTTTGTGAATGGATACTTTCCCTTTATTTTATATAAAAAAGACATATGTGAATAAATTGGACATGTAAAATGTCTTGAGACTAAAAGTTAGTAACATTGACCCTGATATGTCGTCAATCGTGCAAAATAACAATTGAGGAGTTGGATGGAAGAAGGGTGTAATTCAGAAAACACAGTTTTGAGATAAGAAAAACTGTGTACAATATGTATTTCTCACATAAAATAAAAAATACTTACATATTACATGAAAAATCTTACTAGTTACTGATTGAGCTCATAAAATTAGCTAAAATGCTAAAATATGTGGATTTATATTAATTTGAAATGTTGAACTACTGCCACTAGGGTCGTGGCAGCGTAGTGGTTAGGACACTCGCTTGCTAACCTAAGGGACCCGGGTTCAAATCCAAGCATGGCTGGGGATAAAAATTTACAAATCGGATAAAAATCCCGATGATGTCCTATTCAGGGCGATCCTTAGGTCCACTCAGCCTTCATTCCAAATGAGTACCAATATTTACTGGCTTTATTAACAGTAAATATTGGGGAAAAAGGTGTCCGGTTGAAGCATGACGCTTGCCACGCCATCTTCACCCCACTTCTAGAGACACAACCATCTACTAGATACCCGTTACATTCTTCTGTACAGAGGGCCTTGGAAGTGGGGATAAAACCGGAAAAATGGCTGAAAGAGGAGTCCTAACCTCCTCTAACCCTAAGCAGGATAATCCTGCAGCACTAAAAGTGAAAAGGGTAAATTAAATTAATTAAAATGTTGAATTTACCATATTCCATACAAGCTAATTTTGAAATAAATCAATAATTTCCTTCAAAGAATATCTGCATGTATTTATTGATTTCATAAATGCACCTCGTAGAGGTTATTTTGAATATGTTTCACTTTCAAGTTCATTGCCGTAACCTAAACCTTGTATTACAATCATTCGTGCTAAATATATCTTAATATAAACATTCATTTATTAATCGTGGAGTGACAAATCATTCTAACTTTGCATTTACGAATTTTCTTGAACTGGTGATTCCTGAACGCAGTGCTTGATTTATAAAATCGTATATCCCCGAACGCGCTCGAAATTAATTATAAATTTTATATATATATATATATATATATATATATATATATATATATATATATAACATAATTTAATAATTATTCCTGAGGTACCGGAATGCCGTTCCGTTGCGTTCAGCCAGAAATCATGCCCTTATCATACGTAATTGCGAGTAAGCTTATGAAGATTTATCACTATCATCTGGATTCTTAAACTCACTATCATCCGCTGAAAAATCAGATATATCGAACAAATTCACATCTTCTGTATTCACAACCATCCTGTCCATGTTCTAAACACCTGGAAACGAAATCATGCAAGCTCGTAGCGGTAACGATGTTACGGAAAAAGGGTGCAATTCAATATTTCTAAAAGGCCTCTCAAACTATTGAGGTTAGCGCAGTACAATTTGGAGAGGTGATAGAAAGTCACCTAAGATGGTTTTGAAACGTTTTGCGGATAAACGCCATCATTTGAATTATGCTCTTATTCCATCCAACCCCTCAATTCAAGTCTCATTAGTGTTTTATGGATAAACAATATGTTTCACATGGAGTTGTACTTATTTTGCTATTGATATTTCAGTTTTAATTCTCATTAAAAAGTCTGTTTTTTACAAATACTAATTTAATACATCTTTTTCATTAAATTATATATATTTTTTAATATTAGGCTATCCATTTAAAATGTTTTGAAGTGATTTTCGTTAAAATTGTTTGCTAATTTTCTCTAGGCCTGGAAGTGGTTCGTAATATCTGAAGAAATGTTGAGACCACTGCCGAAATTCCGTGTTGCTCATTAATACAAAAGAAGGGAAAATAACTTTGGCCTCCATGACCTTCGCACTCACAGACGACTGACAAAATCCTGAGATGTCGATCTCAGTCGTCCATGAGCTCCCATTTCGCAGAAATCCGGTGTTGGAAGCGAATGCACCATAGATTCTCAGCATTTCACCAGCAGGTAGAATTTTGAATTGTTATGGAGTATTAGAAATAGTGCTTTAGAGACGTTTTGCATCAAGACTTTCCGTGACCTCCGCGTTTCCCGCAGCGAGCAAAGTTGCATCGACAGCACCAGAAACGTCTATCAACCGGCGTAAAAAATTTCTAGAATGTACATTCTTTCATGACTGATGACAAACGTCATATCCATTGTCTCTTTTCAGTTTCAAGGGCACTGTAACATGCGTTCTTCATATTTCTACCTACAACAGTTGTAAGGGTATCGTAAACCAATGCTATTTTTAAGAAAACTGAAAATAAGCTTACATAGAGTGCACTTGATGGCAATGTTACACATTGTTTGTACACTTTTTTATTAAACTCATTGTAGTAAATATTTTTTTGCTAAGCAAAAGAGAAATGTATTTATTTATTTGTCCTACATGGAGATAACATTTTCAAGGCCTCATTGCTTTTCAATAATTGTATTTGGATTATTCATACATGTATTCGATCTTCTCGTCTTTCCGAACCTGTCATGTAAATATCCATTTTTAACACCTTGCTTCATGCCCTCTGAGGCGACTGAAACACTGACGACACACAGATAGCGGTGGCGCGCGGTAATTTCCGCACTTCGACAGGCAGCAGGTCATGAAAGGTCTGAATACTAATTGTCACAAATCCACTACCTGCAATGCTGAGTAGCACTTAAAATTTTACACTTAGAGATTCAGAAAGATGCTGAACAAGCAGGTAAAATTTCATCTCAATCCGAGTATCCAGCACGGCGAGTGGTGCGTGTAAGCGCTGCTCAAAAGTGACAACGCTGTTCTCCACAAACGATGTACTTCAATCATTGGACACATTACAGTTATCGCGTAATTTTGAGTGAAATTTGGACATCATTCAAAATAAGAATTTCTCAGAAATGGCGCCACGTATTTTCTTTAAACTTTTTAACGGATAGTGTTAAATCCACTGAAAGCATGATATAAACGTCATTTTACTAATTCTTTTCATTAATAAAATATAGCAATGTGTATTTTATATTAAAATACCTTTATCCATTCAGAATCTGTTGACGCGTGTCAGGCAGCTGTGTGTCCTATGTGGGTAATTGAGGGTCTGGATCCCTACACCCATAGCATTAGTACAAGCACCGAGATGAGATTAAGGGATACCATGGGTAATATTTATAAGCACAGGTCAAGATGACCTCGGTAATGTTCCGGAAGTGAGAAGGTGCTCTTCACTGGAAATGTGGTAAAGAAATGTTTCAGAGTGGTGTGCTGTACCTAAAACACCCTGGTGTGAGATACAAAAAGCTAATGCAAGTGCTCTGTCAGACGGGGTTTACTAGGATCTGTTGATCCTGTAGTACTTGGAATTTCAATCGTTTTCACCCTTAGTGGGGCAAACAAACTGCTGGCAGACAATTGACGACCATCTAAACGTTTCGACTGGAGGAACCCCAGTGGATTCCAATAACAAGATTTTTAAACGAGCCTTGAGGAACGCAAGAATGATACTGTGTGCACTGTTCGACAAGCAAGACATGGCGTGAAACAAGATAATATTGCATGATACGAGAAACATACGATGCATGTTCAAGTAGTATTACAATACTTCGTAACCGTTATGCATAATGCGATCTATTACGTTATGCTGTTACACCACTAGTTAGTCTCGATCTCTGTAACACTGACACTTTTCTACATATCTTATAAATGAAGCGAATCAACAGATGTTAAAATATCTGTAAGATACAAATAATACTAACGTACCCGCGCGAGAACTCTTGCAAGCTATACCCCACCCTCTTCCTTATTTTTCCATCTCCCTATTAAGCCTGTAATATATTTTTCTTTGAAACACTCTTATCCTCCGTCATTTGTTCTATATTTCACCCTGTAATTGACAACAATATAATACATCCTTGACAATACAAACTATTCTTATTTAACTTTATTATTATAGAATAGGTACACCCGTGTAATTCAATCGCATAGAATATCAAGTAATTAGTATTTTCAGATACAGTTGCAGATTCTACAGGCTCTGAACAACTGGGGTAGAATCGAGAAATGTCGAACCGACTGAAATGTAGTAGAATGGTCAAGAAGATCTTCTTCGGTAGATTACGGTGTGAGGAAAGTTTTTTTTTTGGCCTTTGGCCTCAAATGTGAGAGCCGCAAAGGAAAGACTTCTGAAATAATATAGGAGACAATACAGATAATGTACATTGAATGGGCATAAAATCATATTTCGTGTGACCGTATTAGTCGAAATCACATATATTCCAGCACATTGCCAAATGAGAAATCTTTGAAGCGCCTGAGAAAGTATTGCTATACCCGCAACACACTAGTGTAGTATGGGTTGCATATACATAACTTTTGACATTTATTTTTCTTACTCGTTGGCTGTTGAAACAAGTTGATACGACTGATGCACAAGAATTTGTCGTGTCCAACTGTTATTCAGAAGGGGTTCGATGAACAAATTCACCAACGAATTTCTGCGCCGGTCATCTAATAGGCACGTCGAGTTACATGCCGTCGGCCGGTGTATGTAATTGTTGAGAGTTTTCCTCACTAGATAGAGACACATTTCATCGGGCGTCATTCTTCTTCGTACGTTGTTTATTCTGCATCTATGTGCTGACAGTTGAACTTTGAAACTAATTATCCTAATTACGAACAGGATGTTGCAGAAAACTAGCAAGAGAATTATGCAAGGTTAAAAGGCCATTCTAGATTCCGCAGAAACGTCAGAACGTCAAGTAATTGCACACTTAAACAGATTAAACACTTTCTTCTTCTAAAAGCGAGCTTTTAACTATTTAAAAGTAATTTTTAGAGCTTCTCCTTTCAACAAAATTACTTTTCCGTGGAAGGCTAAGAATGACTGTGCCTTGCAAAATACCTTTTATCGGCATCACTGTCTTCCAAATCATCGCCAATTTTGTACTTTACTATTCAGGTTTGCAACACCAAAACATTTTTACTACAAAAGTGGCCAACTGAGGTAAATTCCCACATTCGTCAGTCTGTTGTAGAAGCTATATTATTATTATTATTATTATTATTATTATTATTATTATTATTATTATTATTAGCGTATCGGACATTTCTGGCCGTGCTACACCTCTCTTCCGAGGATTAATCTTATTCAGTTCGGAGAGAGATTAACGTGTGTCGTGATGGGGATCAGCTTTTCAGCTGTATCCCTTGGTAAGACAATGTTGTTATGCCTTGAATTACGAATTATGAGGTGATAGGATGATGAAAGGTCAGAGGTGATCGTGACCTTTTTAAACCATCCTAGCATTCGCCTGTACGACCGAGGGAAACCACGAAAATCCCGGGCAGGATGGCCGGCCCTGGTATCGGACCCCAGCCTCCCGGCTGCGAAGTCAGCGCTATACGCACTGAGCCTCTTCGCTAGATATGTTGTTGCTATTATTATTATTATTATTATTATTATTATTATTATTATCAGCATTATTATAATATCTAATTTTCTTAGCATACTAAAAATTCCCGATATTGTTTATGAGTGATGTGTTCTGAAAGTTCGGTGGTTGCCAGAGATGAGGAAGAAATTGAAGGTTATTGATTTCGTCTTGGTTCCGCAGAGCTAGAGTTCGGCTGTGGTCTGCGGAAGGTATGGTATATATTGATTTAATAACTTGTGTACGTTATTAAAAGTTTTTGAATTGTGTTATTTGGATGCTAAAAAGAGCATCTGTATTTACGCTCAAAATGGGTGAAAGCAAATAGAAATATTAATAAAGTAAGCCCTAGACCCAATTTGAAGTGCAACCTCCAGAGAATAAAAGAGCACAAATATACTGGGTGTATCTGTGACACACAACCGTCAATTTACTTAGTTTGATCCATCAATTTACTGAAGAACGAGGATCTTTTGGCAAAAGAAAGTCATCTGAAAGATTTAATTTTATTTGGTCAACGCAAAAATATTGAAAAATTTGTGTTAGTATGAACTTGAAATGAAATTCTGGGAGACGCAACACGTAAATTACGTATTTTTCTAAGCTTAGTATTGTGTAGCCTTGCCTGTCATTTTTATTATTCCTCAAAGCAGAATTTTCCATTCTTCATACCGCGTCGACATTTCACAAAATACGTCTTTCAGTCTCCCGGGACTCCTTCGCTTAGGGGAGGAAAAGAGCAACGTCAAATGCACGACATCTGTTGAATAAACCGCAAAAGAGAAGGCAAAGGGCGCCTGTCAAATAACGCGCGTCCCAGGTCGCCCCGCGACGGGCGGTTCACCTGTTTACAGCGGTGGCAGCTGCGACAGAGCGGCAACGCTGGGGTTAGAGGGTGAGGAAGAAGCATGTGACGACTCTGGTTACCGTTAAAGATGATAGAAACGAGACCGAATAAAGAAGAGAAACTAGCAGTGGAAAAGACAAATTTTTGTTTGTAGAAAACAGAAGGAAAATGAGAGATTGTTGAACAGAAAATGGAAGAGTCGAAGCAGCTGAAGAGAGGTACCAAATGGACATGGTGGTGGATGTGAGGGATGAGAAACTGTGGTGGGAAGACAGGAAAGACGATTAGCAAGAAACTAGATTTGGGAGCAGGAATTGTGACGACGGCCGACAACTGTAGGCCAAGTGGACGATGAAGTAGTGGCAAGGGGTTGGCATAAGAGCAACGAGGAAAGAGACGTGGGGAAAATGTGCCACCATGATGGGGAACTGAAGAGGACGGCAAGAGGGATGTAAAGAGTGATGATGAGAAAAGTAATGGAGAAAGATGCAGTGAGAAATAGTAAGCGGCGCTGTGGTGGCGATAGCTGTGGTAGCAAGGAGGATTTTGCATAGCTTAGCAAAGAATGGAAACGTAGAGTCATTAGGCCAAAGCAAGGGTTGGTAAACCAGGCATAGGGAGGAAAAGAGGTGACGGGAAACACAAGGCCGTCAACTTAAGTTAGCACAGATGATAATGGGGAAGTGTTGTCAATGAAAAACGACGCCAATACTTGTGACTATGGATCGTATTTATACGCTCTAATACGCCATTAAACGTGTATAGATATAAGCAGTAAAACTTAGAAAATTTGCATTAAATCATGACCTTTTAAGTACATAAACTTTCATGCCGAGATGTTGCTTTCACAGTTTTTACTCTTTCGAATCATAATTTGCTCACATTTGTAAGGAAAACGTCTTTCTGACGTGTTGGATTTATCACATTGCAAGTAACGTGCTTAAATATCATCACTATTTGTCAGCTTACTAAATATATTTTAAAGATCTTATTTCTCTAAATGATAACGATTTTATTTTTAACGTGTACTGAAATTTGGTGAAAGCTACAACGAACTACATAAATACTAATTAACACATGAAATTTACAGACTAAAATAAATTAAAATAAACAGATGTAAGGATAAATGTTTTGAAGAAAAATATAAAAAGAAAATTGAAATTTACACACGTATGGTGCGTATTAAGAAAAAAACATATCAACTATTTATTATGTACCAGAATACAAAGTTCATATGATTGGAAATTTTGGGTACGCAAATATAGCCTATTCTCCTAATGAATTAAAGTGACTTCTGGCGTTTGATCAGTTAGGATACGGTTATACAAGTGAGACCTTCAATAAAAATAAGTCTTAACAAAGCTCCCGATTAGAAATCCGCGTCCAGCTGATCAAACGTCATAAGACATTGTAATTAAATTAAAGTACTTATTTCTGCTTCCTCACTTTTGGAAAAAAAATTAACCGAAATTCAGTCCCTTCTGATGACTATCTAGCCAGGGAAGATAGATCGACATAATGTGGAAAGGAAAGAAGTTGGGCTGTGGCAAAATATGGCAATGGAGGGAAACAGAGAAATTTAAATAGCAAGAAATTGACTGGCATATGAATTTCGTAAATACCTTTTTTAATTAAAATTAGGAAGGTGAAGATACATCAATTTGATCAAGAGTCGTATTAGTTGAATTTGAAGTCTCACTCATGAGAAAGAAAAGGTCATGGACAAGTATCTAATATTTATAATGGTTTTAGAAGTGTACGTAATAAAAATATCTGAAAAATAGAATGACGACATATCTGACAAAAATTAAAGATGACATACTAGGTAAAAGTACACATCAAACCAAGTGCCAGAGTAAGACGAATATTATCGTTATGCAAATAATCTTCATCTCACGCTATTCTAAGTTACTTAGACCGCACAATGAAAATCTTAATAGGAATAGAGAAATAGAATTCTGAAGCCACGACAAAACCATTTTATAAAAGCTTTCATTTCCACATTTTTTAATCAACGAGAATTTAGCCAGCCAACTGTTTACAAACGATCATCAAACTGAATATTTAATCACGTTTATACGTTTGATCCTCTAAACCAATATTTTGAGTAGTAATGCGGATCCCCACGTTGAGCTAAACGCGGTATTTAGATCAGAATTCTGCGCATTCTATGAATAATCCAATGCGGCAGTTCCTACTCCCAAACATATTGCTGTATCTATATGCTAATAGCACGGGAATACAATAGCTGGCAACTGCACCGCACCGAATACTAATAAAATAAAGCACGAGGACTACCCAAAACACTGCGTCGGGCGATGGGCCTCCGTCCTCGTAGAAACTCGCCACCGTTTCTCCTCTCCCCGTCCCGCTCCCAAATCGCGTCGTCCACCTACTCCCGCAAAGCCTTGCATTTCTATCTCTTTTTTCTTTTAGTTACAGATTCGCCATACTCATTTTCTTCTTTTCTCTTTTCCATCCTTATCTCTAAAACCGTCCCGCTCCTCATTCACTCACAAAGACCCATTACCATGAGATGTTCCGTTGTTTTTCCAGCTGTTACAATAACCGCCGCTACGTGCCGCCACTGCCGCTCTTCGCTCTCTCTGAACTCTCCCCCTTTTCTTCCCTGACTTCCGCGATGTTGCAACGAAAACAATTTCGTTTGCTTGAAACTAACTGTAGCCCTGAGAATCACAAAATTGAAATTATAAGAATTAGTCGCTGTGTCGGGCCCAGCCTCAACAGCGCTGCCCGCGGCCGGTCGCGCAATCTGTCTTGCACTGCGCCAGCCCTTTTCGGGCCCTTCGCAAGTGGAAACGTCTGGGCTGTGCACCAGTCCTATTTTCCCTATTCAAATGCAAATTTGACGCAAATGGAAGCGACTCAAGACGGGTGGCGCCGTTTCCTTAATTACCGTTGATTTAAGTTGAGGCTCCAAATGTGTCGTGGTTTTGTAAGCATCAACAAGCATGTGGAGATTCCAGAACAGTAGTAGTGCAACTTCATTATCGAAATGCGAGACTTCTGATTAGGCTACGAAATTGGGGGATTTACAAACCTCACTCTGAGTTGGAAACATCTCAGCCAAAGAATACCCGATTTATTGTTTTGTTTAACATGTTTTCAATCGTTTTCAATTGATTAAAATTCACTCGGTCTAGAAACTCACTTCTTGTGGTACGTAGGTCATTGAATTATTCCTCCTCAATTTCCAAATAATCGTGAAAAAATAACACTTGTCTACAAAAAAAAACTTTTTGTCTGCTACTGAGGAAAATGCACCTGTATCGCCGAAATCGATGCTCCGATTCCAGATCTGAAGTCATATTTATTCTAGTACACTACATTTTTAATTATAGCATCTTGAAAGGAAGTCCGATTCCCATTCAGTATACTACACCAGTAGAGTAAGGCCAAAAATAAATTAAACTTGGTGGGCATTTTTGCAAATTTGTATGTTAATTCATATTTTAAAAACTTTAAAAATAATATACATTTATGTACAATAAGCACTTAAACTCTTTTAAAAGTTCTTGAGACATTGAATTTTTCGTTTATATTGCCTTACGCTTGATCTGCGAAGATAACAGCAGATATCTCGTATTATGCAAGCACTTTAATGTCCTTGGTATCTGAGTCCATTGTTAATATTTCCTGGTGGAACCTCTCATTACGTTCACCACTGACAGCGCGGAGATTTGGCAATGCAGAAAATGTAATTTTAAAGGCCTAGATTCTGATGTGCTCTAATAATGTTATGTACTAGTTCTGCATAATTATCTGCTAAATAATTTCCCAAAAGCTTGGTTGTCACGAATACAAATGTGTGCAAGCTTCTAAGTTCTAAAGGATTACGTTTTGTTCTGTGTATTGTGACACATCAACTGTCATATTTCTAACCCCCCACCAAATCTAAACCTTTTCTATCACGACTCATTGCCTTTACAGAGCATTCGTGATTCCACGTTTAAACTGCAAGGGTGGAAGAAAAATCTTCTGCGGATCACTAGGGTCTTGTTCTTCACATTGTTTTCTCTATAATAGTGAAATCATGTCTCTGAGGACAATACAGCATTTGAAAATGGTTAATGTCACTATGGCTATCACATAATCATAAGAATCACCTAAAGTGACGTATGTACGATCCGAAGTAATGTCTGTAAGCGATTTTCACTTTATTTGTAAGTGCTTACGCTGATCAAGAGGAGCGTATTTGCCACAGTTCCAGCAGAAATTGTCTGGGTGGTTCACGCAACTTCTCCTGCTCATGATGTCAATTAAATTCAATAATTAATGGACAAATGAATCAAGGAGAGCTATAATCTTCAAATTTCATTTGAAGTCACGTAATTCTTGGCATGTGGGTTTATTAAATCATTTATTTTTAAGTAAATAGTAAATTAGTTAATTTACTTTACACACAATTAGGTTTTACAAGAGATATACAACAGCTTACAATACGTCACTTATGTTATTTCTTTAAAAACACATTGTGACTGTACTTGTAGGTCGGCTGTGGGGAAATTAGTGCCCCACGTTGGTTGCCGTTTATATGACCGAACGTGTAGGTCGTCTGAGGGGAATTTCGTAGGTAATTGGCTTTTGTGGAAATTTTGAGAAACAAACACAAAGTTGCAACCACCAACATATATATAATTGTGTCTTTAGAGGAAAAACAAATCACACATTTCAAAATTACCTTAATATGTACATATAAACAAATAAACACCAAGAAAAATATACATATACAAAAATATACAATTGAACAGCATAACAATATAACCTTGGAGGAAAAATTAACTGCAAGATTATTAAAACTAACCTTTCTTTTAATTGAAAAAAAATGAGGACCACTGAACTATATTCTGAGATCAAGTGCCATGGAAATCCAATTAAGTGCACAAAAAGGGGCTTCAGATAAGACGAGGAGTGCTGAGAATGCACCGTTATAGGGAGGGATATTTGTCTGTCAATTGCCAGAATATCTTACTGTTTCCTATAGGTGACAATTGCAATTAATTTATTCCTCAGCATACACCAAGTTAACACTCTCCTGTAATTTCGTGCACGAAATTCTTTGGAATTCCACCAAAAAGAATATCTGGTATTCACTTAAATTGCACAAATTATATAGTAGTTAATTAAACAGAATATTCCACAAACCCTTCTGTTTATACACATGAAAGTTAAAACAAATAGCTTGTAATCTCTGAAACTGATTAAATATCGTGTTCTGAAAATACAGAATGTTCTATTGAAATCCTTGTAGAACCTTACATAAATTTACTTCCTTTTACATTTATTCTACAACATTCAAATCTGATCAATTTCAATAGTTCGTTCAAATATGACTTAGTTCATTTTGATAATTGAAATACATGCCTTTCTTTCGACGTTAACAAGTTTTAACTGAAACCTATTCCGTGGGTACTCACGCTTCGTCGTCTTTGCGCGGGCGAATGACCTCTGCTGGTAATACTCCCCTGACGCCTGAAGAACGGGACGCACGCCGGAACCCTCGATGCTTTTGGCTAACCTCGCCCCACCTGGGGACGCGGTGCAGCGTCTAGGCAGCGCGGCGCGGTGTAACGGTAGCGCTTGACCTCGGGCGGCCAGCAGCTCTCCTTCGGTGCGGCCCGCTGTTGCGGAGCAAAGAATGGGCGGGCGACGCGGTGCGTCGTGATGCCTGGCCTCGTAGCTCTGCTTCTCTTGCTCCACGCATGCGGTCCGTCTTCGAGTTGTATCGGCAGCTTTGCAGTCCAATCGATGATGCTTCCGGAAATTTCTCGGCGAAGTCCAGACCGTTGGATGTGGCCTTTACGTAGTGGCGGGTCGGATTCTTCGTTCTGAGCGGGCGGTGTGTCGTCTCTTCACGAAATGCACAAAATGGCTTCTCTGGCTTTCTTTGTGTTTTCCGCAGGAACTTGCCGCTCTTTCGCTCCCGAAGAATATTGGCGTCACTGGTAATAAAGTTCTGTCCAGATTCCGTTACACGCGCAACGTGAATATTTGCGAGTTATTTCTTGGTGCTTCGCGTGAACACTTTTTCCGTTACACGCGCACACAATAACTTGCAGTGAGAACGTTTTATTTCTCAATCTACGTGGCGTGGCGGCCCGATAGAACTTCGGCCTTTTTCAAACGATACTTGAACTCTCACGTCGAACACTCCTCACACCATGACCGTTCGTGTTCGCTGCTAAGAACTTTCTTCTTCTGTCCTGCTCGGACAGTCTATTCGGTGAGTCTATTACAACTACCCTGCTCGGCGATTCCGTTACAACTGCCTTCTCCTTCGATGCCGTAGGGGCGACAACTGTTCCCCTCTCGCCCCCTCCAGCGACCGCTGATAAGACGGCGGTGTCGCCGCCGCCGTTACGCGATCCCTCGGCGAATCTCGGAGATGATGTTTTATTAATCGAATATTTGTTAGCGACTGAGCAAGCTCAGGATCGCTACAACATGAAAGCGCGCGCTACAGTGAAAAATCAACAATGGGAAGAAAGAGTCCTCACCGGGTAATTGTTAAAATATCTGACTAAGAAAATCATTAAAAATACAATTATTTTAATATTGGATCTCATTATCATTCGGCGATGCAAATAAACGAATGAAAATGCTATTATCTTAAAATTGTGACGTGATAGAGAAAAAACGAATTTCAGATCTGAAATCTAAATCAGCACACCCGAAATAGAGTTAGTACACTTTGGGTTAGTACGTAGTTTTTCATGAGTAGCAAAATGGCTATAGACCAGTGTAATTTAAGTCGGTCTCAAATCACTCCTTTTCCCCTGAAAATAAAACACTTCTGAAAACTCATAACTTAAATGAGGTACAGGTATGGGGAACATAATTCTTTCTTTAAAATGTACTAATAATGATATTATAAGATAGAATTCATCTAGATTATTAATAACTTATTATATTGTAACACAGTAACTTTTATTTAAATAACGTATCTGGATATGATAAAATAAAGGGAACTGAATTTTCGAGTATTTTCTCTGAGGTGCCTATTAGAAGTATATTTCAATTAGCGGGATCATTCGGCCGGTTGGTATATTCAATTAAGTCTAAATATGAAAACTGAAATTAACTTGTCATAAACAACTACTCATTCACATTAATGTTGTTAAAAGTGAATTGTTACTATTTTTAAATAAATGACACTTTTTTATTTATTTCATATTGAATGTCTAATGAACATTTTTATATGATGATAACTTCTGAGAAGTAGGTATTCCATTATCCCTTACGATTTCGGAGACATCACATTCAATAAAGATTATTTTGCGCAACAGAATAAAGTTAATAAATGAAGTTATTTCTTTTAGAACAGAAGCTATTTTTAAATTAACAACAATATTACGCTTCCGAAACAGAACAAAAAATTTATCTGACATCTCAGACATTTATGACCGCGCCTTACACAACGCAATTTATTAAATTGGGTCTACCAAATACTTTTATATAGTCCTCTCCATTTTCTTAAGAATAACTAATTTATTTCTTAATTCTCCCCAGGCATTAAAAAGCCGCATCCAGAACACACAGTAGATTGTTCAATCTACATTTAAAGAGTGCCTTCGCTAGACGTAATGAAACATGTCTGCCTTGTGTAAGCTTCTCTTGGGCCGTAATAGGGCTTCGCTCGCTCCAAAGGGGTCGGGTCACAGCTTCTGAGAGGCGGCGGCGGCGGCGGCGGCGTCGAGAGGTCGCGGGTTCAACGCCGCGTCGAGTGGCGATGATGGCGAGGAAAGAGGGCGACGTCTCGGGCTGAAGGCGGCGTCTGAGAGCAGCGGAGAGGAAGTTGCAACGGACTGCAGCGGTGGCGGCTGCGGAGACGATGGCAGCGTTGCCGACGGTGTCCGTCGAGGTGATTGCAATATTGTGTTGGTGTCGTTGACGGTTGATGACGACGATGAAGACGGTTAATAGTCTGTCGATGGCGCTTACAACTTGCGAGAGGTAGTGTGAGGGCGAAGGAAATGGCAATGAAGAGACGGAGACAGTGACAGTGTTAGTTGAGTATTAATAATGGCGATGATAAGGCGACCCCTTAGTTGAATATTAATAATGGCGAGGTGAAGGTTTTGGTGAGTGTATTAAGAATTGTGCTGGTGATAGTGATTTTGACAGTGTTGGCAATGGTTACAGCACTGACGATGGTGACATCGTTTGCTTTTTGAGGAATATGGAACCGGATTGATTACGGGTCTGGTGTTGAGGATAGTAGCGGGAATGAGCAGAAGTGTATGGCGAATGTGAAGCAGGGCAAACGGAAGCAGTAGGGATGGTTGGGTGTGGCAGACATTTTGGTATTTGTAGAAGAGGCGAGAGCTGGACATAAGACAAGATGTCAGAAGAGAACCAAGGCAGCCTAGAAACCAGTAGGGGCAATTCTGCCAGTGAAGCAGAGTTTGCGGCAGTCGAAGGAGCAACGGTTGATGAGACAGGGGAAGATTCAGCCGATCATTTGGGGCCGGGGGGCATCGTAGATTTTTGTTAAATAATAAACATATATGTTATTATATTGTATATTATTTATGTATTGTAGATATGGTAGTATACAATATTATTGTTAAAATAATTACATAATTCGAACATAAATAAATATTTAAATCAAGTTTGCCAAGTAAAGGAAGGTAAACGAAAACTCTAGGCCTTTGGGGGGGGCCATGCTCCCATGGCCCCCTGGATCCGTCAGTGTGCTGACGTCAGTGGCAGGAGACGGGCAGGGGTGCAGTGGGACACTAGTTTGTGGCGACGGTGACGACGGCAGCGGCGGGAAGCACAGTGGAGCACTAGTTTGGAGCCGCGGCGGCGGGCATTGCGAGGGCGATGGGGCGCGCTCGTTCTTTTGCTATGAAAGTGGGCCACATGGCGAGTGGGCGCCATGAAAATTCAAGCGAGCGAGCGAGCGCCTTTGGCTGCGCGCCGTCACTTGGCCGGGGCGTGGGTGGCGGGCGCTCGCCGCAGATGCACCGCGCGAGTCAAAGAGCAAAGGCGACCCCCCGTGTCATGTGAACTAGCGCGCGACCCAGCGCCGCGAGGGGTGATGCTCTTTTTACATAGCACAGAACTGTTAGTCGACGCGGGTCGCGTTTTCTAAGCCCGGGAAGCTGTAGTACTAAAAAACCGAGCTTGCTTAAAAAAATTGAAGAGAGATGAAACGTAGTTTGTAACTTCCAATTTACGTTTCAAATTACGTGAATGAAGCTGAGTCTTAAGAAGGGAATAACTACTAATTAGAGTAATAGAAACAGTAGACAGTTTTAATAAAAAAATTGACGGGAAAATGTATCTTATGTGGTTTGTATACATCAGTTTTAGGCATATATTATCTTCTTAGTTGACTAAGCGATAAGTTATCCAAGTGAACTTATGACGTTTTGGAGTGGGGGGCGCTATGAGGCGCACATACAATAATATAAAAATGAATTATGAATTGTAAGCAATAGCATTATCGTCAAAACGATTAGATTTTAGTAGTGCACTAACATACGAGTAATGAGTTGAATGAGATATAAATGAAAATAAAACTTTACAAAATTAAAACTCTGAACATATTAGTTTAAAAGTAAGTCTTTTTTGCAGAAAAGGATGAGCTATAGAAAAGCAAAAAGAATGACCAATAGAAAACGAATAAAATAATAGAGAAAATCAAGCAATAGATCCTTATTCCATGAATGGCAACGATTTGAACTCGCAACACTTCGAAACCAGAGTCTCTTTTCGATAGCTTTTCTAACCATCTCTTTCATCATTCATTTTATGAACAACATATAGAAACACACATAAACGATACCTGACCATCAGTTTTAATAAAATAATAATCTAATAATACAAGTGGGATTGTTCATGCAGTAATTCACAATAAGTCAACATTGCCATTTGAGCGATGAAGTGGTATGCAAACTGAAGCATGAAAAACATGGAACTTAGAAGACAATGTTCATAAAAAAACATTAATTCGAATTCATAATGTAATTCATAATTAGTGTGAACGCATATACTATCATTTGCATTGATACACACAGCTGACATTGTTCAGGAAAATAATCAGTAATATCTTGTATTCAAGCAATGAAATCATTTTTGTCCTTCGCCCTCATCGTCATTGACGTCCACGTCGTTCTCTCATATCAGCCCCGACAATACTCCCCACGCCCTCCTCCATTCTCGCCCTCGCTCCCCGTCTAACCGCACGCATTCTCCCCCTCACCCCCGCACCTTGCAAGCCGATCCCAAACGGCTCCATCCTCGCTCCTCCCACGCCGCCGTGAGGCGTGGTGTGGGGCGGGGCGGGGTGGAGGGTGATGGGAGGGGGGAAGGGGGGCGCCGGAGGGAGGGGGGCGCGCCCGAAGCGTTCACGGGGCGCTCGCTACTCTGAATATGCAAGCAGCACCTTGAGTGATTTCAATTGAACTGTCAGCCCCGGCGAGGGGCCCGACGTGCTCGGGCGTAGCGGGCTTCGCTCTGCAGCACGGAGCTTGCGTTCTACGTTGTCTGGTGCAGGGCTGCCCGAAAGCAAGAACTGCGGGCAGAGTGTCCGTGATGGCTCGCTGCAGTGGCTTGCGCCACTCGCCTTCCGAGGAAATGTACTGTCTTCAAGGTCAAGAACTGGAAGGAGAGGGGGTCACTGTCATCGAATCTAGAGCTTTAATACCAAAAATTTAAGTCGCTTCGAAACTCTCGATTGAATGGCAATGTGCTCCTCTTCTCATTCCACGCCGTGACCTTGAGGAGACACTACATTTAAATCTAGACTGCAACCGATCGCGCCCGAACGTCTTCCCTCCCGATGGACTGACTTGAAGTGCTCCGTAATTGCTGCGTCAGGGCATGCCAATTGGGCCGCTTGCTTGAGCAGCCCTTCTCTTGTGTTATCAGCTCTCAAGCAATTATGAATATAAGTGTTCTACCAACAACGATTAGGATACGATCCTACACGTTTTCTCTTTCATTTGTTATCCTTATGAATGGCACGCCAAACTTCTGCGTACCATTCTTCGCGTGAGTAGTTACGTTCAAGCGTTCGGCGCAGGAGACGGCCTATTTAACATGTCAGAGATCACAGGTATTGACGGCTTCGCTTCGCCTCTCGAGGGAGGGATAAGTGGCAAGTGATGAGCGATATCGTTGCAGAACTATGGAAGCAATACACATGAGGGACAGAATAACGTAGAATAACATTCCATTTATTGTATTTATATTTATATTTGTATTGTACATACGCGAGATAGTAATGAAATTCAATTAATAAATGTCTTATAGATGTCATTTCGAACTATGGAGCAAAACATTAATTCTATCAGAATCAATATTGCTATTTTCTAAAGATTTATGATTTTAAGTATCTTTCACTTTATGCACTTGCAGCAAAAGTACAAAATATACTTGCTATTTGAGTCACTATACGGTTTCATTCCCACTTGTTCACATAAAGTGGCCTCTTTTTTATTGATATTTCAACTCTTCAGAGTCTTAATTTTGTGCGTTTTACACTTGAAATCGTGCCTCATTCAGCAGAGTGACAAGAAGCGTAGCACTATTTTCTCTCGTGGCATCGTGGCGAGAGAAAATCTGAGACACTGAGCTGGTATCTAAAGAATTTTGTGTAAGCTGCCGCGGCGCTCAAACGGAATATTCTCGTGCAAAACTAGTCTAGGAGAAATTTAAAGATTTATTTATTTTTACTAATTTATTATATTATTATTATTACTTCGCCGCCGGGGAAGATGGAGGTCCGGTGACAATCGGCATTGGTGATAAGAGTGCCAGCGAAACGATATATGAATCCAGCGTCAGAAAAAACAAAGCTCTTGTCGGATGTAGTTATTTACGTAAATAGCGCATAACGTGATCCTTTGCCGTTCAAATAAAATGTTGATATTTTGAAATAAGTACGCCAAAGACTCTTTCCTACGAGTTGTGTACATTGTCATAGGCTCATTGTAATGATGCACTTCCCAAACAGTAAATAGTAAAGGTAAGTACTATTTTCCCTGCACGAGTGCTGAAAGAAGTATTAAAATTAAATTAAATATTTACATGATATCACACATAATACGAAAGTTAATTTATAAAACATGTTCTAAACAAATTTTACAAATAATATAAACGTCATAAAAATCAATTGGAGAGGACAAAAAGCTTCATCTATCGCTATCCAGGAATGTAGTTTTGTAGCCAGACTAGACGCAATAGAAAACATCGAACAAACTGTTGATATCTACGACCAGCAAACAATCACTACAGCGTGAATCACTTTCATTGAAGTGTTGCACGTCGGGGATCGCCAATATTTCTCAGAAATTAAGATTAAAGGTCAGAAACCGCGGCGTCAGTGATACTATTCACACCTAAAGGTGACACACTGGTGACAATCATCACACTGGCGTCTTCACATATGGTATTAAAGTAGACGACACGCAGTAATAATGTAGGAGAAATGCTGATTATTTAGAAACACTTTTCATTAATTAAATACGTAATAAAATTGAAGCAAATTGATAGAATGAAGACATTTTGTGAAAATACCACAAGATGTAAAGTATGTAACATTGAACCAAATATGTAAAAATATGTAACGAAAAAATTGAGTATTGTGTTAGGTCGGCGACAAATTTGGGAACGGTAAAAAGAAAGACTAAAAATATATAATTACATAAAAATCCGATCTCTAGTAATATTCAATACATGGATAAATAATATTAAAATATCGTCGTATAGGAAACATTAGAAAACTCTTCACTATTGACCTAACGTTTAACTGGAATAGAAACAAGTGTTTCAGAAGTGTTTCACAAGGAAACCCAGCACCCTATAGTTGCAAGACGCTTGGGAATCTCGACAGGCTCCGGCGGCATTCGATTGCACCCGTTGACTAGCGATGTCGGCACGATGGTTTCGGCGTAATTCAAACTACCCCTTCCTTGTGTGGCAAACCCAATACCTCCATGGCTGCACGGCGTTTGGCCCATTACGCCTTCATTTGGACATTATTGCCAGGAGAATTGACGACCCGACGATGACGAAATTCGAATCATCCCGAGTGATAATAGAAAATCCAATACTGTCATTGTCCTCGGCGTTCGGTTGTCTCCGCCTTCATTCGGTTGTTATCGCCGGCGGAGTTGGTGGACAAGCAGCGGAGTTAAAATCATTCAGTGTGACAGTAGCAAACGAAATACCCCCTTCTTCTCATGCCACTCGGCCTTCTTTGCCGTCATTCGCGCATTCTCGCCAGCTAAGGTGTCGGCCTGGCAACGACAAAATTCAAACCAACCCGTACGCCACTAGCAAACCCAATAACCCCTCCCCCATCATCCCATGGCACTCGGCCTTCTCTGCCGTCATTCGGCCATTCTCACCAGTAAAGTTGTCGGCCTGCCATCGACAAAATTCAAACCAAACCGTATGCCACTAGCAAACCCAATAAACCCCCCATCACCCCACGGCACTCGGCCTTCTCCGCCGTCATTCGGGCATTCTCACCAGCTACGTTGTCGGCCTGGCATCGACAAAATTCAAATCAACCCGTACGCCACTAGCAAACCCAATAACCCTCATCATCTAGCGGCACTCGACCTTCTACGCCGTCATTCGGGCATTCTCGCCAGTTAAGTTGTCGGCCTGGCATCAACAAAATTCAAACCAACCCGTACGCCACTAGCAAACCCAATAACCCCCATCACCCCACGGCACTCGGCCTTCGCCGTCATCGGGCATTCTCACCAGCTAAGTTGTCGGCCTGGCATCGACAAAATTCAAATCAACCCGTACACCACTAGCAAACCCAATAACCCCCATCACCTAGCGGCACTCGACCTTCTCCGCCGTCATTTGGGCCTTCTTGCCAGCCGAGTTGGCGGCCGGGCGCTGACGCGGCGGCACGTGGGTTCGGGGCCCCGGGGACCGCGATCCGGGCGGATTTGTATGCGCGGGAGGCGAAGCGACGTCGGGACCTCCGCGAGCGTTTTGTTCCCGAGCAGGGCGCCCTCCAAAGAGATTGCACGCCCCGGATCGCGATTCGCGGCAACTTCCCAGCTCTATGTGTTCGACGTGGAAGTTACAAGAGGTTGCTTGTAAGTTGGTTTATAAATTAAACAAGTTACACTGTGCAACTTGTTTAATTCCAGCTACACTGTGCAACTTTTTAACCGCGCTTCATGCCCATCGTTATATTTTCTTGGTTGAATACACTTTAAAATCTAGGGAAAGTATGTTTCTTGGGCAATGTTTCTTACTACAACACACTAATGTAATTGAGCAATATCGTGTGTGATATTCAGTACATAAATAAATAATTTTAGAAACGTATCCTCGTGTAGGAAATATATTAGAAAACTCTTCACTATTGGCCAGTGGCGATCGGTACGGAATTCTATTGGTGGTGCCAGTTAGTACTACGACATCGATAACAAAACATCGATATTCAAAATTAAAACATCGATGTTAATAAAAATGATCAAAAACCATCTACTCATATGTTTTTAAACATCGATGCGACGATTTCAAAGTGGTTTAATAATCTTTAAAATAAAATTCGTGAGCAAAGAAATTTAATTCTACAGTGACCGTGTTTATTAAGTTATAATGTAGATTAAACTGAGAAAACAAAATAATAAAAACAAAGAAAAATATTCAGCCTGAAAGCCCGAGTGCCCACAGTAATCTCAAGAAGTCACAACTTCCTGAATTCACTGAAGAAGAGTACTGGAAGAAGAGGAGAAGCCTTAGGCCCATGGCGTTGGCCGCCTCTCCATGTGCGAAACACAAGGAAAGACGTACAAAATATCAGGGTCAGGGTCATCCCTAGCGAGATAGTCTGCTCGATGAAGATGGTACCATTGGTGCACTCTGTGGAACAGAACGTGAACTACTGTGCCAGTTCTATTTTGGCAATGTCTTATCCAAAAGAGACGCATACAAACCAACACAGCGTTCTTTATACGGTATTAAATGAGCAGAGACGTTGTCAATCCGTAGGTGGCTCAAAGGTTTAAGAAGAGGCCGACGGATTACTCTAGGGACTGTGTGTTTCAAGAGAGTGTTGATAGAGCATCAAATGACTAAGCGCTTGTTCAAATGAATTACTATAACAAAAATATTTTGACAAAACTATGTTTTATATTTACATTTGTGGTGAAAAATGTATTTTCCTTCCTTTTCGTTGGTAGTGCCATGGCACATTGGACTAACCTACAAGCCGCCACTGCTGTTTGGCATAATGTTTAACTGGAGTGGAGGCAACGTGTTTCAGAAGCAAACCCAGCACTCTATTGCCCCAGGGCAATCCAGGGCTGCCTGCTGCCTCCGGCGCCATTCGGTTACACACGCTCACAAGGCAACATGGTTTCTGAGAAAATAGGGTGAAAGAAGATTAATAGTATCCCGACCACGAAGAGCGATCACGCCGTGCGAGCTAGGCGGACCCATCCTAGTGTTCGTAAATTTAAACACTCTGTTAAAAACTATTTTCATTTTAATTTCGCTGTAGTATTCCCTCGCCGAGAACTGAAAGCTATTCCATTGGTGGGCACAGCGCAGAGAAAACAAGCAATTTGTTAAAGTAAAATCAAAAGTCAAATACTAATTAGATTCTTTAATTATACAGTTCTATTAGAACGCAGATAATTTCTAGTTATAATCTTTGTATAATCCTAAGTTAAATATTCTATAGACTGAAATGGCCATGTTGAAAAAGAGTTAATGAAATGTCAATTTCACGTTATTTCTGAAGTAATTTGCAAGGATACATTCTAGATTTTGAAAGCCTTCGTTTTCCATTTTAATAATCCCAGTGATAAAGAGGGATATGAAAACAAAGTGTTATTAATTTCAAAGGGAATTATTAATAACCTGACTGTACAGATCTGTAAATTGGAAACAGTCACAAATAATAATGCCCTTTTGTGTATTCTTTTGTGTGAATAGTATACATAAGTGAAACTATTATTGTGTATGTGTAAATTTTATTTCAGGAAGTGCATTATTTGTTTTGTTTCATTGTCACATTCTATTATTATGACATGTGTGCGGTAGAACTTTTGTTCGTGTAAAGGTCACGCACTGAATAGATGAAACATTAAATATTGTTAATTTCGCTAAATTCAGTGTGATTTTTGTTTATATAGAATATATATTGTCATGGTTAAACTCATTTTGCACCTGATTTTTCTTATTTTTGGTATCGTAAAAAAATCAACCCTTATATCATGGAAGGAGCAGACTACCTGCTGTGGGAAGGGAAAGGTGACATCCGTCGATGTCACCTACTTATCGAGTGATAATAGTTCGCTCGTATCGCCTGATCTGATAGAAAATAGGAAGGTTGGGGATAGAGTGTAATATTAAATTGACAAAGGGCCGTGTTTTGGTCCTGTAATCAATGCACTTTGAGGTTCTTGTAAAAGAGAAAAAAAATATCAGGATTATCCAACAAAAATTCTTCAACACATAGCTCAACACACGTTCTGACACAAAATCTTTTTCCCCTCTAGCCTCACGCCAGAACATTTAAAAAACCGCGCTTACGAGCAACGAAACCTTTCCACACCGCATGCAACGCCAGCTTTAAAACGCCGCAGTCCCGGCAGCTCGTAGTCGCGCGCAGAACTGTGAAAAGTAAGGATTATCTCACTATTGGCGCAGGGAAGAGGCGCGGGATACTCTTCCGAATCACAAAGGCCGCTTTCCTCCAATAATCCACCTCATTTTTCTCCATAAAACGCGCAAACAGGGCACAAAGGCGCCATTTTCCTCTGCAAAGACCGGGGATGCAAAGCGCAGACCCTGGGGTGCGCCGCGCGGCGCCACCGTTTGTGGACCGAGCGGGCGGCAGGGTGGGCGGCGTGGGAGGGGGAAGGGGTGGGGGCCGGGGGTGGACGAACCGACGCCCTTTGCGACAGCTCCCGGCGGGACTCGCTCACAGGCTCACCTCCCGACGCGCGCTCTCTTGCCCGGCGGTTCTTAATTTTTCTTGTCTTTACGCTCGACGCTCTTCCATTTCGCGCCGTGCTCCTCATTTTCCGTTGGAGTGTCTTGCAATTTTCTGTCATTGCTTTACTCTCTCCTGTTTTACCTTCTCTGTCTCTCTCTTCCTCTAGGTCTGTCTCCGACTCTCCATACCGTCTCCACCCCTCTCCCTCCACCCCTCCTTCTTCATCCCTCCCTCTTCATCCCTCCCTCTTCATCCCTCCCTCTTCATCCCTCCCTCTTCATCCCTCCCTCTTCATCCCTCCCTCTTCATCCCTCCCTCTTCATCCCTCCCTCTTCATCCCTCCCTCTTCATCCCTCCCTCTTCATCCCTCCCTCTTCATCCCTCCCTCTTCATCCCTCCCTCTTCATCCCTCCCTCTTCATCCTCCCTCTTCATCCCTCCCTCTTCATCCCTCCCTCTTCATCCCTCCCTCTTCATCCCTCCCTCTTCATCCCTCCCTCTTCATCCCTCCCTCTTCATCCCTCCCTCTTCATCCCTCCCTCTTCATCCCTCCCTCTTCATCCCTCCCTCTTCATCCCTCCCTCTTCATCCCTCCCTCTTCATCCCTCCCTCTTCATCCCTCCCTCTTCATCCCTCCCTCTTCATCCCTCCCTCTTCATCCCTCCCTCTTCATCCCTCCCTCTTCATCCCTCCCTCTTCATCCCTCCCTCTTCATCCCTCCCTCTTCATCCCTCCCTCTTCATCCCTCCCTCTTCATCCCTCCCTCTTCATCCCTCCCTCTTCATCCCTCCCTCTTCATCCCTCCCTCTTCATCCCTCCCTCTTCATCCCTCCCTCTTCATCCCTCCCTCTTCATCCCTCCCTCTTCATCCCTCCCTCTTCATCCCTCCCTCTTCATCCCTCCCTCTTCATCCCTCCCTCTTCATCCCTCCCTCTTCATCCCTCCCTCTTCATCCCTCCCTCTTCATCCCTCCCTCTTCATCCCTCCCTCTTCATCCCTCCCTCTTCATCCCTCCCTCTTCATCCCTCCCTCTTCATCCCTCCCTCTTCATCCCTCCCTCTTCATCCCTCCCTCTTCATCCCTCCCTCTTCATCCCTCCCTCTTCATCCCTCCCTCTTCATCCCTCCCTCTTCATCCCTCCCTCTTCATCCCTCCCTCTTCATCCCTCCCTCTTCATCCCTCCCTCTTCATCCCTCCCTCTTCATCCCTCCCTCTTCATCCCTCTCTCTTCATCCCTCCCTCTTCATCCCTCCCTCTCCACCCCTTCCTCTCGCCCTCTTCAATTACATTTTCTGTGATTATCTCCCTTCTTCTCTTTCATTGTTTTACGTATCTTTCTTTTCCTCTTTCGCCCTTCTCTCTCCATATTTTTGTTCATTTTTTATCTTTCCTTACGTTCATTTGGTTAATTCTTTATCTAACTCTCTAAGCTCCCTTGTTTTCTCTTCTATTATTTCTGTCCATCTTTTCTCTCTGGTCTCTCCCTCTAATTCTTGGTCTTTCTCTATTTCCTTCTCTTATTGGTCTTTATCTTATCATTGCTCGCTTTCTCTACTGTTATTCCACTTTTGTTCTCTAGAGAACAAAAGTGGTAGAACAGTAGAGAACAGCTTATTTCGCAACCCATGACTGGTAGAGCTTGTTCTTGTTTTGGCAATTTGGCAACCGCGTGTCTTTGGCTCCTTTCAATACTGCCATGGCTGGCACGTCGAGACAGCAAAGGAGGAAGTGAGCTGCGCGTCATAATCTCCAGAAACTTTCCTCTTTCTGTGTTTTCCCATTCAAGGGCTTCGGTGGGCAGGTACCTGGCTCATACACCAGAATCTTTTCGCGCTGCGCAGGGTGGGTGGGGTGGGGTGGGGTGGGGTGGGCTGGGCTGGACTGGGCTGAGGCATGAGCCAGCCAATAAAACGTCTCTTGAGGCGATACAGTCCAGTATGCTTAAGAAACAGAACAGTAACACTGAAGATGGGGACTGATTTATATATATAACTGATTTATCGATTTATTAACAGCAACGTAACAATAATTATTATTTAATGAACGCCGGCTCACAGAGAAATCACAAAGATATCTCGTGAAACATCATCGTCAAGCTGTTCATTATTTATAACAATAATTATTTATTATTGCACCTGGAAATTATTTTAATTTTTATTTATTTTAATTTATGTCGCATCAACTACAAAGATTATTAGCAAGCTGGAAATTAAACAAATAGGGAAATCTTAATAAAATTAATAATTATTAATAAATTTTCCGGAAATTTTTATTGAAACATTTCCTGACTAAGGAAGATTTAGTGCCGAAGTACACTTCCACCAAAAATACACGTTGATCCTTCGTCAACATTTTCGAAGCGATTCTTCTTTCCTAAACGTGAGTTCCTACGATTATGAATGAAACGTGAATGAATAACTGCCAAGTACAGAATAAATGCTTGCTCTTTCTTTCAACGAAAATAGCCCCCTTCTCCTACCCAGGGCAGTGGGTCGTGAAAAGTGAAAGGAAAGCCAAAGGTATTTCACGCGTTGCCAAATTGCCAAAACACGAGGTTGTGCTCTGAGATATGGGTTGCGAGTTAGACTAAAGACCCGGGGTATATATACACTTATTTTTACATTTTATGTGATCTTTCCTTGATTTTAATAATCTTATTTTATTTAATTCAAGGTTTAGTACCAAAAACTTCAGCTCGAACAAACCTGCCTACCTTTTGCACTTCGTATGATTTTGTGTGGCTATGATTCGAAGTTCCTGGTGGACCCTCTCAGAGGCACACGTTTTCAACAAATCGACATACGTTAATCTTCAATGGGCTCTCTTCTCCCTCAGTGCCCTATATGTGCTACAAATATAATACTTTTTAACATTTAAAACTTATTCTGAATTCTGCAAAATAGAACATCATCCCATTTTTATAATTTTAAGTTATACATAAGTCACTGATGACGAAAATATACCAACATTGTTTTTTGGGAGGTGTTGCCCACGCACCTCTCGTGCAAATTTACTACACACAACAAATATGAAAAGTTGTGGCGCTTCTATCTTAAACTTACGAAACATTGAAAACAAAATTCCGGTGGTAATATAGCTTTGCATGGAGCCTTCAGTGGCAAATACTTTCATGTTGACATTTTTATGCGTGGTATACAAGTACAAGTAAAAAGAAATTGTAAAAGCAGTAAAGTTGATTGGCTCTTCTATTCTCTAAAACAGTGTTAGATGAAAAAGAAACGATAGAAGTACTTCTCAAATTCGGTGTTTCATTACATTAGAAGGTTAAACAAATTAAACTATCGCCTATACAATGATAAACTATCGTGAATATAATAATTCAAGAATTCAAGTTGTGTCAGAAAGACAGTATATAAATCCACAGCATTTCAGAACTGCAGGTGCCATAAAAATCTCCAAAACTTATCTTTTCTAGAACTCTTCTAAAATATTCTAGAAAGTCCTGTTAAAAAATGGATCCAATCGATCCGTCTTCTTGAGAGCAGTCGAAAGTTACCCTTAGGTGGCTTTAAAATTCCTCCAAAAAGGCGTATTATTCACTTAACATCATCCCCCACAACACGTTTTTTCGGTAATTTATTACAAATTTAGGTTTTAATTATTTTAAGTCGGTTGAAAAAATTTGTAAAAAGTCGTGCATATGATGGACAGAATTGTTGTACTAGACAGCGTTTCACATATGTTCTCGTAGGTGCATTCAAACCATTAAAAAACGGTATTTTTGTACAGTTCTTTTACTTTTCCCAAAGATAACCTGCAACCAATAATTGTGTCAATCTGTTTTCATTCTCGAAAGAAATCAAATTTGCTATTGATCACCTCTGGGTGCCGTAAATCACCCAAAACTTTGCTATATTATTTTGTTTTTTTGAAAAATTACACAATTGTAATTTTTTGTGACATTTCTCACGTTGTTAATGCATTTGTATACATTATTACATTTATGAGAACATGTGTTTCAACCCTTTGCGGTCCTTTCACTATTCCGTTTTCTTCGTCTGGCGGTCCGGCGTTCCGCGTCACGAGACTTCCTTTTTTCCTGGTTCTGGTCCTTTGTCCCGTGAGGCGGGACCTACATTTAACTCTGTGTTATTTCACTCAGGTAAATGGCACCGGTTTCCTGTACAGCTACGTATGTTCAGAAGAGATTAGGCTGTATTTCCCTTCATTGTAGCCAGACTTCGCCCATTTTATGTTATTTCAAATCACTTTGCTTACGAGGCTGCAGTTGAACTTATGATGGCATCGAGAAGTAGGCGTTCGAGATTGTCACAGCTTGAACTGAGTGAATCGGTAAACAATTCTGAGAGTTAACAATCTTCAGAAAAGTAAGAATTTGAAAACATTTTCTCGAGTCATTCCGAGGAGTGAGAAGAAAATGACAGTAATGATAACTCGTACTTCGTTCATATAATGCAACTAGCTAGTACCCGGCGCGTTGCTGCCGCAGAAGAAATAATTGAGTAAATATTCCTCTCTCCCCTCTCTTTTCACCTCCCTTTCCCCCTCTTCCTCTCCCTCTTTTTCCTCCTCTCTCAGTTTCCCCACTCTCTTTTCCATCAGTGTTTCTTTCCCCCCTCTGTGTCTCTTTTCTCCCTCTGTCTCTTTTCTCCCTCTCTGTCTCTTCTTCCTCTCTGTGTCTCTCTTCCCCCACTCTGACCCTTTTCCCGTTCTCTCATTTCCCCCTCTTTCTATTTTCCTCTCTCCATTTCCGCCTCTATTTCCCCCCTCTACTTCCCCCTCTCTCTATTTTCCCTCTATTTTCCCTCTATTTTCCTTCTCATTCCCTATTTTCCCTTTCTTTCTCTATTTCATTCTCTTTCATTATTTTCCCTATCTTTCTCTATTTCCTTCTCTTTCAATATTTCTCTCTCTTTTCCTCTCTCTATTTTCCCTGTCTCTTTTTCACTTTCCTGTCATCAACTTGCGCCGCCTGCTCCTTGTGTGCTTCTCAACCTCGCCCCACGGCACACGGCAACGCCCAGCAACAATAAAACGCATGTGCATTGGGAATTGCATTTAACTGAAATGCCATCATGTGCTCTAGCGCCATCTAGTGGAGTTACAATAATTGTAATATGCCTATGCTCTTTCCGCAAGTGCAAGCAATATGTTGACACATTTTATCGCAATTGGATGCCTGCTACTGCAGCGCATTAAGCACGAACCAACAAACATGGATTTTTATATATTAGATTAATTTTCTGTATAATAATTTTTCTAGCTGAAGAACCCCGCGTTGCCGGGGTATTTATCATAATTTTGTATTAAACAGAAAGAGGAATTCCATCTATTCTTGCCCTATGGCAGAGCCTTCTTCTATTCTACTGCATATTCCCTCCGCCCTATCCCGCCTCTTTCTGCCTTGCTCCAATATGGAAATACCTGGTCTTCCGTAAACACTAAAACACTTCTCACTAAAAAATATTTAAATTTTAGTCCTAATGGGGTTCCCATCCCCAAACTGTTTTATATTTATAACTGAAAATAATAAACAAATCTAAACTAAAAATTAAAATGCATGTACTTACGTATATTCTGTTTGTGGAATTTTATGTATTATATTCATACTTTCAGTCAATTGCCATATTATAAAACTTAATCATTTTCATATTTTTTCTTCTTGCATATTTAGAAAGGAAAGTTTTAAATTGATCTTTCCGCATCAATCGACGTCTAGAAATAATTAAAGGAATTTTAATTGAATTCTAGTACCTTTTTAGGATCCTTGATAAGTTGTGGCTGACCGAAAGGAGCCACTGAGCACTTATGCGATTATGATATCTCCAAAAACCCGAGTTCACAGTGGCTCTCGGCTTGACAACACTTTTTCTATTTAAAATAACAACCTTCAAAACCAGCATTGTCACACATTAAATTCCTCCAAATACCCATTTACCAATATTGTTTTACTTTAATTGTACTGCGGTTTTACTAATATAATTTATAACTTCTAATATTGCTAACTAATAAATACTATTTATAACTTCTATTATTGCCGAACTATCATCAATTTAATAATTCCTTCAACACCCAAAAGTACTCGCTACTATATTAAAACACTTATCTAAAACATGCATCCCTCCGTCAGTTTCAGAATAACACGTAAATCGCACTGTCACTTGCCCAACCTGCAAATACTTATGCTTAATTTACTACAACTAAACATGTGTGCACTCATACCTTTTTACGGCAATGTTAATCACATCCATTAGAAAATTATATCTTCCAAACATTTAGTCTCTTGTACACTTCATGCACTCACACCTACACGCAATTAAAATCAATATTCAAGTTACTTTAATAAAGCGGAAAAAATGCAGAATTATTTCGGGTTAGACAAATGACTGTGAAAAATAAACAAACAGTCCTCTAAATACGCAATTCTGTACATTGATGAAATCAGTGGAAGATCTCAGACCTCATCCTCTGGTGGCGCGCAGCTAAACAATTGACATTGATCCACTATTGAATCTGTGATGTAGAGCCAGGCGAAAAATGTCCAGAAAAGTAATTATTTTGTGAATATAGTAAGGTTTGTGCTTGTAAATCATAGCCTATGTTACTCCAGACCTTTAAAGGAAGCTAGTACAAAAGTTTCATCAGTATTGGTTCAGTAGATTCAGAGATTATCGCGCTGTAAGCCAGTGCAGTTCTGTCTTTATATATTAGTATATAGATATACAGGCAATATTCGTAATGGGGTGAAGCTCTCCGCACCAAATATTAAGTTACAAAATTATGTATTATGAATTAGGCAAATAAATTAAAATGTTTTGTTTGTAAAAATACGAGAAATAATTTGAAAGCTGAGTACAGTTTCTTACGCCGCGGCACGCCGGAGCGGTGCAACCACCTACCTGGGGATTTAAAGGGTCTGCAACGAGGAAAACGTTACGTCCCGCCACGCGGGACAGAGGACTGCAAAGGGCCAAATGATATCTTGTAAACGTTTCTCTCAAACTCGAAAGTCTTCTGTGAAAATGAGCTCAAAAATCCCCATTTTCAGAAACACGGAATCACCACTTTCCCGAAAACAGCTCCAAATTTTCTCTTTAAATGTTTTGAATGGATAGTGCTATAAGGACTGAATAACGTGACAGTGTTGCTTTCGTATGTTCTTTTGTTTTTTCCAAAATTACGGAAATATAATTGTTTAAAAATATTTTTCATGCCTTTTATAAGAGTTATAAGATTTTTTATTCAATTTTTCAAAAACAATATTTCTTTATACAAGAAACGGGTTAATTCTCGTTCCCAGAATTTTTCAATCGTGGTTGGTTCTACATTGTCCATGTCTTATTTCACATTCTTTTCTTCCAAGAATTGATAACTCAGATATGGTATTGTTTCATTACTTTCTTTCTGCTTATCGTTTTTACGCCTTATCTCCCTTTTCTTGCTTCGTCGCGTTTGTGTGTTTTTATTGCTGTTTTTGTGTGTGGGTTATTTAAGGTCGCATTAATATATAGGTCATTAGCGCCTACTATTGGTTTCAACGTTACGGGTAACTGTGAGCTAGATGAAACAGGGTGATGATTGGGGGGGGGAGAACAAATAAAAATAACCATGTCCAAGGCTGGACTAAAACTTGCTATCCTTCAGTTCGTGATAGCTACGCCACTACTGACTTAGCGATCTCGGCCACTGGATCGGCCCTGTTTTCTTCTTCGTGAGCACTCTTAATTTTGAATTTTCCGTCTTTCCCGTATTATCGTTTTTATGTGTTTTTTAATTCACCTTATTGAGAATTGGAAATGTTCCCACCTAGAGTTTCAAATGGATGATGAACGGAAGTAGACATAATAAGGGCAAATACATTTTTATTTAATTTTACTATCTGAATTTAATTTAGAGCCGTGACATTGTCTAAATCCATCAACGCATGTGTAATTGTTACCCATGATTCTTCAATTACTCAAACCATGCTCTGCAGTTGGAAATAGAAGCAAAGCACGGCACGATGTCGAGATAATGAACAAACGTGCTCACAGTTGAAAGTACTGCGGGCTTTATGTCACCACACATTTCCTTCGCTGCTGTCATCACCTCGGCACGTTGCGCCGTGTCCCTAGAGCGAGAACATTCTCAATGTGTAAAGTATTTGTGTGCACTAACCCTGCCAGGACATGGCAGGAGTATCCGCTGAAGAACTCAGCTTATGAGACTCCGGCGATGTATGTGCTCCTTCATGTGTTTTCAGAAAGAATGCTAAATAATGATCTCCTTCACAGCCATGATTATGTTCTTCAGTAGATCATACTAATTAAGAAATTTATCGCATTCTTGATAGAGGCCAACCTTTCTGGTTGAAGTGTTTGGTCTTTCCTATGCTTCCTTCAAATGAAGGCCAAGCGGAAGCAAAATTAAACGACAGGTGAACCTTCTTTTCCATCAACACAGATTTCGAGAATATATTAAGTATCTTTCGTGAAGTGTAGGGTTGTGCCCGCATAGTATTAGTCCATCTCTGAATTACATTCACATGGACGAGCAGTTAAAAATTGTATTATTTACAATAATTAATTTCCAGAAATTCAGGCATTTATTTTGTCTAAAATTGTCAGGAAAAAGGTATCTTCTTTTAAAAAAATAGGCATGCAAAATGGCACTTATTCTGGACGAAATAGGGGTGCAAAAAGACATACAAACAAAGAAAAATCACCATGTAAAAGGAATAGTTGCAAAAAATTAATAATTAAAATTATTCAAATTTTATTTTAGTTCCAAAACTTACATCAGAACTTACATGGAAGAAAACCATCATTCCTTTGTACTATTGATAGCACCCAGGGTAATGGCTATGTACTTGTTTTACTCGAGATGTCAGATTGGCGAAATACGTCGGTGCCTTTGTGTTGTCCAGGCTTGCAAGTACGTTTCTTGCTTGATCAAGATAGGTGCCAGATGGAAAAGTAAATAATGATGAGAAAGGAAGAAAAAGGCAAAATAAGAAAAAAACACCAAAATAGGCTAAAGTGGCTAAAATAGGCAAAAATGCCAGAATTAAATCTATTAAAACAACTCCAGAAGTGCAATTAAGTGTTACCTAATGTTATAAGGCATAAAATCATAACAATACACTAGTGGTGCTACAGAATGACACAGACTTTCCCGTATGTTTTCTATTTCTTTTGGTCTCGGCTAGCTATTCAGACTTGCCACATATTCTGATCAAATGCCATCTATCACCGTCTTAAGTACATATTTTTAAGTTCTCTTAGGTTTTTCTCTTTCTTAATAGTAGAAAAAATATTATTTTAATAATATTAAAGAACAGTAAAATTTTGTCCTAAATGGCAATTTTATTCGAAAAATTTGGAGCCGTTTTTAAGAAAATAGCGTTTCAGCGTTAATTCGAAATAATTGCAATAATTCGAAATAAGCAGTTATTTTTCACAGAAAAATTTTTGAGTTTACGAAAAACATCATTAGGAGCCATTTGAAGTACAACTCACAAATATAGTAGTGTTTACAAATTCCTGGAAATGTACATATTAATGGTGGGAGAAATCTTTAAAAAAATTACATATGTGTAATTTTTGAAAAAACAAAGAAATACCCAAAAATTATATATATATATATATATTACGCCATAGTAATGAGTGCAATTAGCCCTATCAGTTAGGAAAGTTTAAAGAAAAAAGTCGGAACCATTTATGAGAAAATAGTGGTGCTACAACAGCACATACTTTCCCGTGTAATTGGAAACAGCTATGTAAGATTGAAATATTGCACTTTCTGCGCTAATAACACTTTAGCTATTATTTGAAAACGTCCAATTCAACTAAGGAGCGAACAACTCACTGTTTCCATCTTAGTATTTTCAAAACGATGTGAATTCTACAACTGCATAAAAATATAATACAAAAGTTTTGTAAACATGTATAGAAAACAAGCCTTATACCGTACAGCTATATCAAGTCACATCAACGACACGTAATTCACAAAAATTCGGGACAGCGAATGGAATTCCATTGTTGCATTCCCGGCATTGTCGATACTCCCTTAAAGAGCTAGCAACTTTTATTTCCAATATTTCAAAACAAATAATTTACAAGAGATTAATGTGTAAATGTATAACAAAAGGTCGAATGTAAAACGAACAAAGAAATAATACACAAAATTGCAAATTCTAATTTACGACGCATCCGGCTATCTCACGCGCAGTGAATTTGCAGCGGGCTATTATGTTTGTCACGAAATTATAACTCGTATATTCAAAAAAATTAGTATGACCTTATCGCCGCTCAAAGTACATTTTTTTTGATATTTTCTTAACTTTTCGGTTGACTCATGGTAGAACGGAAATATTAATTTTAGTATAATGAAGAACACAAAAACCTCGTCCTAAATGGCAATTTTCTTTTAAAAATTTGTAACCGTTTTTAAGAAAATTAGGTTCAACTTCTACTAAAATTGCGAAATTTGAAGCTCTTTTTCACAGAAACGTTTTGAGTTTTCAAAAAGGATTTTGGAGCCTTCCTTACGTAAACTGAAGAGATTTGTCCTAAGACGCCAAATCAGACTTTATTTTTTTAAATTTTATGTAAGAAGTTCCATGTTCCCAGTTTTTGCAAATTTTCTCAATTTTCGGTTGCACTCCTCACAGGGGCAGAAGATAATGCCAGTACTACTCAAAGCAGTCGCTTGTTATTGGACAAAGAAATTATAAGTTTCAAATGCAATATACATGGCCGTACCTTTACAACTTCTAAATAGTGGTACTACAAAATGGCTCAGACTTTCAAATATTAGCTTTCTATTTCTTTGAGTGTGGGCTAGGTATTCGGAATTGCTGCATACTCGCGCCAGCTGCCATCTATCGCCGTCCGAAGTACATTTTTTTTACATTTTCTTGATTTTTCGATTTCCTAATGGTAGAAAGGAAATATTAATTTTAGAATATTAAAGAACACTAAAACCTCGTCCTAATTAACAATTTACTTTTACAAAATTTGTAGCCGTTTTTAAGAAAATGGCGTTTGAGGGCTACTAAAAAAGAGAAATTTGAAGCTCTTTTTCACAGACAATTTTTGAGTTTTCAAAAAACTTCATTGGAAGTCATTTGAAGCACTTACACTCACGTATATAAAAATGCCTACAAATTGCTGGTAATGTGCACATTAAAGATTTGAGAGACCTTAAAAAATTATATTTGTGTAAGTTTAAAAAAAAACAAAAAAACACTCCAAAATGAACTTTACGTCATATTAAAGAGTGCAATTAGCACTATCCGTTCGAAAAATTACTGCGTAAAATATTTAAAATACTAAAGTTACGTAAATGCAATTACCATTTCGATTAGAAAATGGGTTTCGACATTTCGCTTCAGAACTCTTCACTGTTGGCGCCCCTTTTCATCTTGAGCGTCAACTTACAGGGACATTCCGAAAAGTACGAGCGCAGGATCGGATTCAGCAAAGACGGGTACAAAAGACGATGACAGCCGCGGCAGCAGCGGTGGAAAGCGGCAGCGTTGGAAGCCAATAGGTGGCAATCACAATCATGAGGCCAAAGGAAGAGCCAGTACTACGGGCAGTCGGAAAAGGAACCAACGGGCAGACGGCAACCGCCTTCACTACCACTTGCTCCTGGAAGGTCGGTATGGAAGCAGGATGCTACACAAACGTGACGAGGTAGGGAATGGGGCTGAAGGTGACGGTGGTGGCGGTGGCAGTGGGGTGGTTGAAGTGGATTGGGAGGCTGCTGGAACGGAGGGGGTGAAACAGAAATGCTGCAACTGAGCGGGTGAAATGCAACGGAGGATATGCATTAGAGGAGGTGCCCCAGGAGAGGTGCAATGTAGGGAGTAGAACGGGGGTGCAACGGAGGAGGTGCAAAGGAGGGGTTGCAACGGAGGGGTTGCGTAAAAAATGGGTGCATAGGAAGGGATAAAACGGAGAGTGTGCAACGGAGAAGGAGAAACGGCAGGGGTGCAACAGCGGAGCGAGTGCAATAGAGGTGAGTGCAAGGCTGGTAGGTGCAAGGGAGGGGGGGCAACGGGAGGGTGCAACGGAGGGGCTGCAACGGCAGGGATGCAACAGAAGGAGGTGCAACGGAGGGAGTGCAACGAAAGGGGTGCAACGAAAGGGGTACAACGGAAGGGAGCCAACGGCGGGATGGAAAGGACGGGGAATGGCGGGGGTGCATCGAAACTGTAGGAATTGCCGCGGCAGCATCGGTATCGGCGGGGAAGGGGAGGCAACAAAGGAAGCCACGCAACGGCAGGAATGCAGCGGCGGGGACGTAACAGCATGGACTGCAACGGAGGGCCCGACATTGTCGAGGCGGAGGGACAGCAAGGTCGAGCGACGGCGCGGCAGGCGTCGCGACGCAGCGTGGCATGACTAGACGCGGCAGGGCGGGGTGGTGCAGGGCAGGGCGTCGCGACGCAGCCGAGCGGCAAATGGGCCGGTGCAGCGGCGGCGGCGTGGCCCCGGCAGCGAGGCGAGGAGCGCTGGCTCTAGCGCCCGGGGGCGACGGCATCGCCCGCCCACAGAGCGAGCGCTGGGCGACGGCACCGATTGACCCTTGCACCGCCCGCGGCCCGAACCGCACCCTGCTACAATGGCCGTATGTATACTGCGATTTCTCTAACTTTGCCCCTCAAGGCCCATCTTCGCGATGGAATGTCACACGACATTTCACGTCTTTCTCGGTCTTCCCGGTAGAAGTCGCATGATCGCTAGCATTGCTTGATACGGTCACGATCATTCTAAATCTAGCGGAACGACTGAGAAAGATGCGAAATACCGTGACATATTCCATCGCGAAGATGGGATTTGGGAGTGGCCTTGAGGAGCAACGTTAGAAAAATCGCAGTATAAATTGGGGAGCAAATAATCCCTACATGTTTTCTCGCGAAACTTACTAAATCTACATCTAAATTGGGGACCAAGCCAACTCAGGTAAGAAAACGGACTGATTGAGTAGGCAAGCGCGGTAAGTGGGTCGCCGCCGACGCGATGCTGTCCAGCTTTTCCTTGAGCCTAATTGAAATTCTTACAGACTCGCTATTCTATCCGAATGAAAAGCAAAGAAAGCAACAGAAAGTGTCCAAATTTCGTGTTCAATGTTATAGACTATTAGCTGAGAAAATGGAAGAATATAAAAATGGTAAGATAAGAATTCATTCAATTAACGAATGATTCGATTGAATGAAAATCAACTTTAACCCAACCATATTTACAAAGAAATATGATAGTCCTAGATATGGAATTTTTTAAAAAAATAATCGCAATGAAAATGTTTTTCGAAAATAAAGTGTCACCTTCCACTTTTATTTGGAAGGGGATGAGGTAATCGGTCCCCAATTTACTTATACTGTGATATACCAAAATATATAATATTTTGTTAATAATATTGGTTGTAAATGGGGTGGACAAAAGGGTATGCAAATGGCGATATACAGCCTTAGCAACGCCGGCGCAGTGGTTAGCAAGGTCAACAAACTGCATTCAGGCCTTGAAGAGGTGGGGGCGCTGGCTAGATAGACAGATAAAATAATGTGTGATTGGTCTGAAAAGGACTGACTGTCGGGGGCGTGGCTACTTGGTTTGATAAGAGATGAATGGATTGGCTAAGGGAGAACAGACTGTCAAATTTTGTAGTTTTGTTTTAAAAAAGAGGAACGAAGGACGGATACCGAAGCGTTGAGGGCGAAAGAACAGGGAGAACTGGACATTCTGATAGTTGTCGTCGAGTAGTAAAGATCGCTCGCGAGATCAACGTTAGTGAAGTATGACTTGTAACTTTCGAATGAGACTCAATAGTTTTTCGGAATCTGGAAGTTGATGTGCAACGGGAAGTTCGATTAGGGCTTTGAAAGTTTTTTCTTATATTGGGGTTTTAGACTTTAACATTTTACCACTAATTGGGGAAGACTAGGAACTCTGAATACCAGTTAAGAACCGGTAGATATTCTAGTCAGTGAGGGCTGGACGCGTCGGCAACGTCGCAAGATTAGAAGAGAGAAGCGGAACTTGGGATCGCCTACATTCAAGTGAGAAGAGTCTGCGGGGCGTCGGCGACCAAGACGGTAAATCATTACTGCAGTACAAAAGATATATATCTTAAAACGAGGTCATGACCTAAGAACAAGACAGTTGTTAATATTGTTAAATAAATTGTTGAATTTTTTTTCTTTGGAAATGAAAAGATTTTCATTTAGTCAATGAAAATTGTTAAATAGTTAGAAATAGATAATTATTCCTTTCAGATTCCTCGCCATACTGTACAGTTGGCAGATCAAGTAATCGGCTATCTAGGCGATAGCGATTATACATAACAGGACCCATTGACCCAGCTAGCCGGACATTTATACTTTGGTTGAAATTATCTGTGGAAGCATTGGTCATTTTTAATTAACGTAACCTGTTCCTGGCGCCCAAAATTTTAATATAAATTCGGAACGGGTCACGATGATATGAATGATGCAAGCGATCTCGTAAGAGTCTATGACGAGACGTTGTCGGTACATTTCAATACCCTTCTCAGGGTCGGTCCCCAATTTAAATATGGATTAAAGTCTTATTTTACTTCTGGTCCATAATTCAAATACGCTGGCGCCAATTGGCTCAGCCCTTGCGCATATCGTCTATTCGTCTTTCTGCTCGTAGGCTGCAATCATTATCAATCACTACTTTCATATTATTTTTAAGTGAAACTTGTAACGCAAGTAAGGCACATCGACCTGAACTCGACGAAAGAAGATATAATAATAGGATCACAAGGTTGGTATGCAGTAACCGCCGCGATGAGATGCAAACTTCATAAAATCCAGTCTGATTAAACGTTCATGATTAATTTATTTTCAAGAGATTCGTTTTTTAAGTCCATAGATTGAGAGAAGAAATCGTCAAGTCTAGATTAAGTACAATTCTTGACAATAATAATAGCATTTCTTTCCTTTTACGTCTGTTAATAAAATGCTCTTTAAGCATTACAATTGAATAAAGGAAGATTCGCAAAAGATCTCCATGTCAAACAAACGACAGTTAAGGAATAGAAAATAAAGAAAAGTATAGTCATGTATATAAAAAAATCACCTTAAAAGCAGATAGGGAAGAAAATTTCTTATTTAAAGTTTCTTCTTTTTACAGCATGATATTTGCCAATAAATCATTATTGTCCTTTCTACATTTCTTTTTTCTGTACCTCTGAGACTATAGGATTATTCTCTTATTGATTTCTGTTCATTTGTTACTTCATGCCTGACAGTTTCTCTTTTATTTTCTTCAAACTGTTCTTGAAGTACTTTAACACTTACTTGTTGCATGTTCATGTTACGTTTTGCTCTGGACAAATGTCTAATACTCAGTATCTAGGTACATTCTCTTTTAATGTAGATAACTCGCCTCTCAACAGTTCCTGTAATGGATTCTTCGTATGATTCATTTATTGAATTGGACACTTGATCTCGATTTGATGACGTCTCAAAAGGATGGCGTGTAATTGTAGTATCTCAAAATTTAATAGGCTATTGACATGATGAGACTTTTCCTATTCTGAAAGATTTTCTCTCCTTTATTGAAATACCTCAATAAATTAGACATCATAAGAGGAAATCAGGTATCATAACAGGATTTAAGTGCCAGTGCAGTCTAGAAACACGATACTTTCGTAATTTAAATTGCTCACAACACCTTTTTAATCGTAAAACTTAATAATAAAAGTTATTAATACGTGAGAAAAGGGGATGGAGTGAAGTGAGAAAGGGGGTTCGAGAGAAGCTGCTTAATAGATTATTGTAATTAATACAAACTCGGGAAAAGCCGGCTAATCAGCTACATAAAAATACTTAATCTATTTCTTTTGTCTAATAAAATGAATGATAAATAAAGCGCATATGCAGTTATTTGGCTTACAAAACATCTACAAGTATGCACTAACTGAATCTAAGAGCAACGTCCTAGGTAATATTCATTTAAAACAATCAGATTTCCTGGGCTACAAATTGAAGAACAAGTTTTATTTCTTCTTTTTTCTTCATTTAATTTACAGACATTATTCTTATACTTCATTTTCTTATCGTAGTCTCTACTCTTAACTTCTAGTTCCATATTTTTGTAATCATTCTCTAATAATTATCTTCATTTCGCGTCTCTCGTTTCGTTCGCAAGCGCCTGCTAGTGCGTGAGCGGGCACGCTCCTTGGCGCCCGGGCATTGCAGGTCATGCCGCACCGAAGGCCCCCGGCCGCAGCAGATGGAAGGGACGGGCGGTCCCCGGGCAGTCGCAGTTCCAAGGCTCAGATGCACAGTAATGCACTAGTTGCGCCGCCACGGGCGCTGTCACTGCACTTGCTCCCAGCAGCTGAGAGGACTAGCGCGAATTGTGCTCAAGGGAGGCAGACGCCCTTGTGTTTCCAAGTAACTACGCGGCAACTACAGAATAGTCACCTCACGATTATTCAGGTTTCACGATTATGTACAATTAATTTGTTTTAATAATTGTGTACATTTTAATGCGTATTTGTAATAAAGCTAATTACCTGTTCAAATGATAATGGAAATTGGTTTCTCGTTACTCTTTCTAAATCATTCCGTTTCTCTTTATTTTACAAAAAACAATGATATTAAGTAAAAAAAGGTGTTTACTTTCCACAGGAACATACGAAATTAAGATCGGATTCACATTTTGTAGTATACTGTAAAATTTAAATACAGCAATACTGATATCGTTCGCAAGCTCCATAATCGACATCTCGAAAATAAAGTTTTGAAAAGGTTCTCGTTTTCGTTGGTTTTGAAATGATGGAGTCACACGCTTTATAATTGGTAGATTGAGGATTAAGTCACAAAATTTTAAAAAATCAAAATTATTATTTTTCTGATTGTGTCGGATCAGCGGCTCATTTACGACACAATTTTATGAAAACGTGTTATTTATCAGTATCTTCATGCGATCCATAATTAATAAAAAGAAAAAGTTTTAAACACATGCAAATTAAAATAAATTAAATTGAATAGATACACCAAAAAGTAGAACATGTAATAAAAATTCCAAAATTAAATTAAATTGCACAAAACTGGTAAATCATTGCCCACAAAATTGTTTAATATAGTGTGTTAAAAATGTATACCCAATTAAGTTTCTTTTACTTCTTTGAAGCATCAACTTTGTACTACAAATTTCTAAGAAAAGCATTTGAAGACATTTAAAACAAAGTGTAATTTATACATTTATTAGTAATTCTTAAACATCAATATTCAAATGCAATTCTTTAGTGAAAAAATTTTGTGTAATTATTAAAATTACCCATGTATCTATTAAAAATACATAATTGGTTTTGCAAGTACATAAAACAATTTTAAAGAATTTTGTGAACACTTATTTACTAGTTTCATGCGTTTGAAATGTTATTTCTGACATTTAACATATATTTTATTTTCTACTTTTTAGTTGCAGGGGGAAATATCATGAGAACGATTATTATTTTGGATAAGAACAAAAATATCTGAGCGTCTGTCTTTGGATAGGAACAAATATAGCTGTCTGTCGCTTTAGTAAAATGTGAATTCTTGCAGCAATTGCTCAAACTTTACGATACTATCGTAAGGACACAGGACATTATGTTTTGAATTGCTTATAGTGACGCCCTATCCGAAAATTCTGTTTTGGTAACACAGCCTTAAACCATACGTAATAATATAAAAAAAACAAAAAGCGAAATTTCAAACTTGCTCCAGTTGCTCAGACTCAACGATGCAATCAGTTGGGAATCAGTAACTTATGTTATATAAGATATTACCAAGTTATCTTTCAGAGATATCATTGAGTTTGAAAAGACTATACTCATCCGAAAGATATTTGATAATCGCGGTTGGAGAAGTATCCACTGACATATCTGTCAGGCTATATTTTAAAAGTAAGTGGGCCGGGACAATTCTTCAAAACCAAAATTAACATGCACTATAATCTTAAATACAACTCTGTGCAAACATTTACGATGTTTTATTGTCAGGAAGATAGTTTGTCTTGAGTTAAAAGAACCCACTGAATATTAAGTTAATATTATTTAAAAATAAATTATTCTAACCTATACATTTTTTTAAAGTACCATTTTTAAAGTAATGCTATTAATCTTCAGAATCATTCTGAATTACGCGAAATCGAGAGCATCAGCTTCTTCAGTCCTCACCCCAGTTCTACTCCTACAACAGCAAAATGTAGCATACTAAACTCCCACAAAATTATTCCCAGCAACGCCCAAGGCCATTAAAAGCCTAGCGCTTTCCACCAGCGAGCAGAGACTTTCGCAGAGAGCAGATCGACATCCGCCCGGGGTGCGTCCTACTACACCGCGTGCCCTAATCTCCTGCAGAGCAACCTCGGCGCGCCTATTACAAGAGAGAACTTCAATTTTCGCAGCCGCCGACCCCGACCCCGCCCTCCCCCACCCAGGCTCTGCCGCCTTGTGTGCCTCGCCTCTCGACAGCAACACTGCTCGCTCCCGCCCCACCCTCCCCGCCAACGTCGACGCTTCGCAGGCTCCACCGTCTCTCCGCGGGGCCTCCCCGCCCAGTGTTCCACAGCTCCCGCCACCACCCCCGCCTTCCACGGCCTGCCCACACCGGCCCCGCCACGACCTGCGCCGCCACGCACCCTGCTGCGCCTACGCTTCCAACCGGTGCCGCTACCACCTTCGTCTTGGCCTCAGCCCAGCCTTCGCCCCCGCCAGCGCTCCGCCTTTTCCTCCTCCATCGGGTTCGTCTGCACAACGGCCTCCGCAACCGCCATCGCCTCCGGCATCCGCATCGCCTCCGCCATCGCCACTTCCATCGCCTCCGCCATCGCCTCCGCCATCGCCTCCGCCATCGTCTCCGCCATCGTCTCCGCCATCGCCTCCGCCATCGCCTCCGCCATCGCCATCGCCTCGGCAATCGCCTCCGCCTCCGTCACCGCCTCCGCCATCGCCTGCGCCATCGCCTCCGCCTCCGCCATCGCCTCCGCCATCGCCCCAACCTGCGACATCGCCTCGGCAATCGCCACCGCCTCCGCCATAGCCTCCGCCTACGCTATCGCCTCCGCCTAAGCCATCGCCTCCATCATCGCCTCCACCTCCTCCTCCTCCTCTTCTACTAGCGCCTCCACCTTCGCATCCGGCAATCCGCATTTCGCACGCCTTCGCATCCTTCCTCCGCCACCGCCTCCGCTGGTGCTGCCGCCACCGTCTGCTCCGTCATCACTACCCTTTCTTCTCTTGCCTACACCACAGCCACTTCCAGCGCCGTTGTCTCCGGCTCTACCTCAGATCTTGCCTTCACCCCTCACTCCCTCGTCACAGGCCCTGCAACTGCCCTGGAATCGCAATCCCTCACCGTCTCCACTCACGTCTCCACCATCGTCACCACCCAGCTCCCGGCAGCAACAGCGGTGCCAGCAACTTCCCGACGCTAAACGCAGGACGGCGCAAGAACGGCCATTTTCTTCCACTTAGCTTCTTCCGACGCCGAAGAAAACTCGCCCTTCACCCCCCACTCCCCTCCCCGCGCCGCCGAGCTCGGTTCCTTCGCGTCGTATCTGGCGCCCGGAACTTAGGCAAAGGAGCAAATATTTTGATACATAATGGGACAAGTCCATAACTTTTTCAAAGAAAAGTGAGGCATTTCCGCCACTGGTAACTTTTGTCGGACTGTGTGCTTCATAGCTCGATGCGTCTTTTTCCTCCCGCTCGCTGGTACTCCCACCCCGTTTTCCCTTTCTATTTGCTCTCCCGCTCGCTGCGCGTTTAAGAGTAACGTCTTCGGGGAATCTCGGATTTATTTTGAAAGTTTCTGGACCTAATTTTCGTTTAATATTCCAGAGATAACTGCCGTCATTTGTCGACGCTCCACGAGCCGCAGCGACGGCAGCGCACCGCGCGGCGAAAGGCGCAGATTCTTCGCGCCGCTACCGCCACGTTAATGCGACTCTATCGCTCCGCTAACGAATTTTCGCCGAGCGTATAATTGCGCGAATAGAGAAAACTTCCCTATGCTTTTTAGCACAGCGAAGGAAAATCTGCAAGAAGTCTGAATTGAGTTAGCTCGTTGGCGCAGGACGTAGTCAAGTTTCGTGATATAAAATGTGTACATTTTTTTTGAAATGGAATCGTTTTAAATTGCCCCTTTTATAAAACGCGTTTAAAAAGAAAGTAAGACACTTTACAGTTATGAAATTCGAAAATGCTCTCAAAACAATTTGTACAGTACATTAAGAGTTGCGTAAGGAGTTTTATAATTAGTACAAATTGTTGGTGCACTGGTATCATGTAGGCAAGGAGTTTCAAGTATGACTCACTGATTCTTAGTCAAATTTCAAAGAACTAATCATCTAGAGTACAAGAATGTTTTATGAATCTATTCCATTGCTTTAGGGGCATTGCTAATTCAGACGATCCATTGGTCTGCGCTCAATCTCTCGTCATGATCAATCGTCATGATCTCTCGTCAATCAATCATGGGCTGTCTAAGGGTACCACAATCCATTCATTTATTATTTATACAACTTCATTACATCAGTAACCCATTTAACCCGTAATTGGTGACTTGGTGGCTTTTAGTAGCCTTTGGGGAATGGATAAAGTTCAATTTAGAAGCGGAAGGGAGAGAATTCAGTGGTGAAGAGGGGGAGAGCGTGGAGACCGTATATGCGGAAGTTGCAGTGAATGAGGAACTGTGGAAAGTGACTAAAAATTGAGATTGTGTTGTAATATTTATAAGATGTGATTAATTGGTTCTCCTTAATTAGATTCCGATTCGCAAAAAACAATTTTACAGTTAGTCTGTGTATTGGTACAAAATATAGTTGGAAGAGTGCTTTTTTAGTGATTCATGTTGACATTAAAATACGTGTTTAGTTTTGATAAGTAACTGTACTTCTTGTTTCATTATTTTTGTGTTAATCCTGATAATAATGCACAAAATGTCTTGTTCATATCACCAAAACAGACATTTTTGTTATTTCAACACTTTTAATAAAGTTTTTGAGTTGGGGTATGTATTTTGAGTAACTGGTTATGTGTAGTCCCCACATCACCAGTTACGTGACAAAAAATGACCTCATCTGTTACGGGTCAATGCCAAATAAATTTTGTGCGCATAGCACTCGCTCATTGTGTTCGTTTGCTTTCGTGCGCGTAGTCATTGTTGTTGAAGCCCTCTGGTAGTATGTTTTTGCAACTTTTACTGCTAATCAGTTGTTATGTTGCGAAATTATACTACTAGGACGCTCTAAAATGCCAAACGGGGAGAATGGGGAAAATGTTATTTGAACATTTGTTTTCTACAAGAAGAAGCAAAACCGTTGGAACTTAGCAGAACTTCGCTGCGGACCTCTCTGGAGCGTCTTATCCTCTGTGGCAAACCACCCCTCCATACGCAATCCTTGACTTAAATAATATCATTGCAAACATAGTCTCCCAAATAATTACAACATTAATTCAAAAAATTCAAAATATTTTGAAGAACATGCTGCCAAGTGTCCACAATGGCTTTAAGTAATCTGAAATACTTGAATCTGTTAAATTTCAATGCAGAAGGTACCAAAAGACAGGAAAATTGCATCCGCCACTCGTTATTCAGTACATCCTATTCATGTTGCTTGCGTAACGGAAACGTAACTAATACCCGGTCAACGCTTCGCCATTCCACAAATCAAAATTTATTCTTAAATTATTTTTACATCTGTGGAATTCGCCTTACGGACCACATTCGCTCAAGGGTGTCCCAATAATTCATGGTTCATGTACATAAACTAAAAATTCCGGACAGGCTTTCAGAGAACCGGATAGGCAATAAATTTTAAAAAATTAATAATCGCGTGTTCAAATCCCATCCTTTGCTGGATGCTCATCTCTTGCATTCTTATCTCTTGCTTTTTTGAATGGTTATCTCTTGCATTTATGTTATCTTCAAAAATATTGCACTGCTGTTTTCCCTGCTGATGAACCCACTTACATTTGGAGATCGAAAAGCCAGGCGAAGAGTAATATGAATATTAGATTCACACATGTTTGTAGCACCGAATAAAAGTTTGGCACGAAGATTAAAATTATATTTAACAAATATGAAAACATGACCTAAATTTACCAGATTTATCAGTGCATTTCTTCTCTTCTCAGTAAATGCTAATAAATATCCTCATCTTACATATTCATCTGAATTGGTTTGAATATTGGACCATAACAAAACAACAAATAAGATTCTAAGTAATGATCACTATAAATTTCAAATGCCTTCATATTAGGATTCACGGTTCTTCTTACATTTCCATTTCTTTTCGCCTTCCCATTCTCTCTTTCCCCTTTATTTGCCCCACATTCATTTCAATGTTGCTGATCAGGCAAAGAAAAACAAACAGTGGCCAATTTTTAAAACGAGCGCGCCGATACATTGACCGTTGCCAAGACTCCTTTATTGCACGCTTCAGCGCCATCTATCACGTCTCGCGACCCACAAAGACGGTCTTCCCCCACCCTTTGCGCCGCTGTCCCCGCTGTCGCTGCCCCGCGTCCTCTTAACCCTTATCCAGTTGCCATTATCTCAACTCGCATCGCCGTTTCTGCTCCCTGCACCCACACGTTAGCATTGGAAACATGACACAGATCGCAATTTGGCGGCACGAAACTCGCCCGGCGCCTGATAGAACGGCTGGCGAGGGCCTGGGCGCGGGCGTGGTGAAGGGGAGTAAGGGAGAGCCAGGCCAGACGGTGATGGTCGAGAGAGAGAGAGAGAGAGAGAGAGAGAGAGAGAAAAGCCAAAGCGCAATGGGTGGCGTGGGTGGAGTGGCAAACGTGGGCGGCGAGCGATGAGCTATAGCAACACAGTGGTGAGAAGTGAGCAGCGGCAAACGGTTGCGTGCGGGCGAGTGGAAAGTCGGGCGGTCTGTCGCGCGGGCGATCTGTCGCGCGGGCGGTCTGTCGGGGAGGGCGGGCGGGCGGGCGGGCGGGCGGGCGGGCGGGCGGGCGGGCGGGCGGGCGGGCGGGCGGGCGGGCGGGCGGGCGGGCGGGCGGGCGGGCGGGCGGGCGGTCTGTCGGTCGGGGAGGGCGGGCGGGCGGGCGGGCGGGCGGGCGGGCGGGCGGGCGGGCGGGCGGGGAGGGCGGGCGGGCGGGCGGGCGGGCGGGCGGGCGGTCTGTCGGTCGGGGAGGGCGGGCGGGCGGGCGGTCTGTCGGGGAGGGCGGGCGGGCGGGCGGTCTGTCGGGGAGGGCGGGCGGGCGGTCTGTCGGGGAGGGCGGGCGGACGGGCGGTCTGTCGGGGAGGGTGGGCGGGCGGGCGGTCTGTCGGGGAGGGTGGGCGGGCGGGCGGTCTGTCGGGGAGGGCGGGCGGGCGGTCTGTCGGTCGGGGAGGGCGGGCGGTCTGTCGGTCGGGGAGGGCGGGCGGTCTGTCGGTCGGGGAGGGCGGGCGGTCTGTCGGTCGGGGAGGGCGGGCGGGCGCTCAGTCGGGGAGGGCGGGCGAGTGGGCGGTCAGTCGGGGCGGGCGGGCGGAAGGAAGGAAGGAAGGAAGGAAGGGAGGGAGGAAGGGTGGGAGGGAGGGAGGGAGAGTGGAAGGAAGGGAGAGTGGAAGGTCGGGTGGGGGGACGAGCGGTCTGGCGGGAGCCGCCGGGCTAGCGCGGGGGGCGGTGAGTGAGCGGATGGGTCAGCGGGCGGACTGGTGGGTGGTGGCGGACGGGTAGGTAGGCGGTTCTCGGGTGGGTAGTGGGTGGACGAGAGGCAGGCGGGTGAGTGGCGGGCGGGTGGGCGTGGAATGGGCGGGGGACGGACGGTGAGGCAGGCAGGCGGCGTAAGGCGATCGGGCGGGTTGGTCTTGCCCTCATGAATATTCCGCCGAGATTCTTGGACTCCGCGCAGATTGGACTACAAAGCGACAGAGAAGGGGTGGCATGAGGGTTTGCGATATCAGTGAGGAGAACGAAGGTGTAAGACAGGTGTTAGTGATGAAAAGCGGGAAAAGGGGAACAGAAGAGTGAATGTGGATCTCTAAATCAAAAAACAGGTAATACACACAAATATAGGTGACCTGTAAATATTAGAATGTTGAATACTATAATGGATGAAAGGATAGAAATGGAGGAATTAGGAGTGGAAGAAGAATTCGTCACAAAAGCAATGTCACAAAAATAAAAAAGCATTTAAGATGTGAAAAGAACCGAAATGAAAAAAGTGGATAATAAATGAGAAACAGTTTATCAAAAGAAAAGAAACAATCGTAAGAATAAATTTGAAAACAAAAAAATGGATAATAATATTATGTTTGAGATGTGAATGAAAGAGAAATGTGAGCAGTTAATAAAAAATAATGTCAAACAAAATATACACCGCACGAATTACACCTACGTTGATGCGAGTTACTCGAAAGTCAAAAAATTATAGAAGGTGTAAGGCAGGTGAGTTAGTGATAAAAAGCAGGAAGAGGGGAACAGAAGAGTGAATGTGGATCGCCAAATCAAAAAAAACAGGTATACACACAAATTTAATAACGAACGTACCAAAGAGAGAGAGAGAGATATGGAGAGGAAATGAATAATACGATAACCAAAGAATCTCACTGAAAAGCAAACCGTTGATGAAGAAAATCTCGCAGAAAGGGCACAAAAGATAGAGGGGAAGGAGTAGATGGGCTGTGAATGTAAACCTGGAAGATAAACGATGAGGCACCCATGTAGGGCCAGTATTGCGCATTAATTCGCAACGTGGAGAAACAAATTACGCAATATTTCTTAAAGGAGGAGGATTCTTGAGGTAGCTGCGTGAGTCCCGAAAAGATGTACATTCTTGCGTTAGCTTGGGAAAGCACTACGCCAATCTAACTTTCAAAATGTCTTAAAATAAAATAGATGAACTTAATGCATATAAGATATTCTGTACATAAAATTGTTATTAATGTAAACTTGTAAAGTATCAGTAATCCAAAACGTAACGATTTTTTATTCAATTCTCATTGCAGCCCATTTACACGAAGCTTACTCTAACTTTATGTAAGAGTAGCAACTCTGACTTGTGATACTTGGTGTGTTTTATGTGATTAAAAAAATAAAAATTTAAATGTACATGTTAAACCTCTTATCCTTATGTAGTATTTGAGTAAACTCCTTTAGCATGCGTGTGTGTGCAGTTCCGTCTCTCACGGCTAGACCACTTCCCGTGCACCAATCGAGACATATGAGGTGTCATTGAACGTGTCTCGGTCTCCTGATGGGGAAGTGATAATTTGTTTTCCGATCCAGCCATAAGATTCCAAGAAATTGCCAAAAACGTGTTTATTCGTGTTTTGGCGCTGCGATCTTTGTATGACGGGAATTAAACCAACACCACCTAAATAGATCTATGCAGGAAGCGTTGATTAAACCCCATTATTCCGTGGTTATTTTCAGTCTACGACACCGTAATTTTGTTTCATGATCAATATATACACACAATCATTTTTGCACTTAATATACTCTGGAGGAAATATTTTTCGCCTTAGAATTATGAGTTTCATGCGAAAACGGAGAGGCGAAAATACAGCCGACATAAATATCGATGATATACTCCTCCGCCGCGAAAAGGGTCATCTTGGAACGGCGCTCGTAACTTCGTTGCCCATCGAGTACCCGATCTCCACGCGGCCATACGTCTTCGTCGGGCCCAACACATTTTTTGCTCGCTCTGGACTATCTTGACTCTCCTGCGTTCATTGCCCAGATCCAGTTTCCAGGAAACATTACTCTGGTTCCTCAGATCGCATATTTTAGCTCTTACAACATACTACAGTTAGTGTATGAAGTGATTAGTTTCGAGGACGACTTTTGTGGAATACAACAGAATATTTATTATGCTACTTAGAAGTACATAGAAGTATTTCTGAAGTTATTATGTTATTTCGTTGATTTAATTAAAACTTCACTTAAATTAAAATCAACTACAAACAAAATGATTTAAAATCTTACTAATGACACGTAATGCTGGACTACCTATATTTGAACAAATGTATTTTGTCCTCTTGTGAGACTTCTTTTAAACTACTATCTGCATGTTTGTTAATCTTTATCAGATTTTGTAAAGATTGTTTAATGATTTGGAAAATATTATTCGTTTAGATTGCTTAATTGTGTCTGAAGAGGTAGCTTTTCCTAGCAATTTAATTATATTTTAAAGATGCCCCTCGATAGAACTCGTTATCTACAACATTAATTCACCGCGAATCATGCTTAACGGATACAATTGAAATTAATGTATTAGTAAAATAATCGTATTAATTTTGTGCTTACAGTACTGTCAATATAGAGATCTTGATATTTAACTCCTCCCCTTTACGGGGCTGTCACGAAGATGTCTGTGAATCTTGTTTTCATTTACATTTTTATCCCATGATATTCTGAATGCTCCCAGAATTTTTGTGCATCCTGTTGTATGTCGAACACACAATTCTAATTTATATTCTCTTTCTGGCCATTCAGTTCTGATATCTTTCCTGTACTTCCTCAATATATTAATTTCTCATGCTAGTAATACTAGATGCGATAAACATTATTTTTAATAATTTCGAAATGAAATGTTTAAGTACACTTTTAATTCACAAATTATAATCTTAAGAACTGCGGTAAATAATAACAATAGTTTGTGCTTGAAAAAAGTCTGCTAGTCGGATAGCGTAATTGAAAAAGCCGTAAAAACTAGGAAGAGGGGCAAACACGATGTCTACCTTTTAGGATTACATTTGCAGAGATTGCGTCGAGAAGGATCCGATTGCAACTGTAGACAAGAGCGAGCAACATTTGAATATAATTTTGGGTCTTGAAGCATTTCTGTTTGTTTGTTTTAGTTTTATCTGTGCAAATTTGTTTATGAATGGTATAATTCATGATTACACCAGGGAACAAGATTTTTTACTTCCAGAAAGGTAGAGTGAGCAACACACTCAATTTTATACGTAGATTTTGAATATCACAATAAAAACGTCATATCACGTCACAGTTTTTAAATACATCGTATCTTTATGCCGTCTCATAGCGTATTTTTTCTATTAATGCAAATACATTTAAATTGTACCTGTAAGGTATGCAGAATCAATACTCATAAAATCTATTTAAAAGGAAAGTGTTTTATCAGTTCATCTGCCACTTTCATGAGATATCAACAAGATTTGGTTTTCGTGTTTTTTTACCTTCATATTCGAAATTGCTGTCTTTATTCTCGCGTTTGGTAGTCGCGCTCAATTACGAGTAGGTCTTAGTGGTCTTAGTAGGTTTTAGTAGGTCCTAGTAGACCTTAGTGGATGTTCTGAAAACAAGTCACGTCCACCATCGTATTTCCTACTGCGTATCAGTCAGCGAAATATATTATTTTGACCCCTTACCTTATTGCAAGTATACAAGTATCCAACGGTTTGGGTGTCAGATTATGAGTCAGCCAGTGTCATGCCTAACTGTACTCGCAGTGCGCGTGACCTTCGTTTCTGTTTTGCGTGTGCCTCATATACATTAATACATTACACATTCTGTGTTTTTTGTAAAGTGAAATTCGCCACATGTGTAGAATTGGTTGGAATTGTATAGGATGAAATTAGTATTGGATTTTGTTTATTTCAAATACTAAATATGTTCATATCTTTGGAACCTTGCGTGATAGAAACTATTTATAATGATTTTCGAAATCAGCATGATTGTTTCCTCTGAAATCACCTACTTTCATCCTGGAGGTATGGAAAAAATTGTTGTTCCCAAGTGTTATTGATTCTGGACAAGCATAGGTAGGCTCTTGGTTTGTGGGTACGGTATAAGATGTGAATGAATTATCATTTCAACAAAAAAAATAATACAGATGCATTTGTTTCCGAGACAGACAGGCATTGACATCTGGTGTTATTGTTACAGACAGTTAAGTTGCATAACGTGTGTTAAGCTCGGCTCAATTTCTTGTTATATATTTCTTTGCTATATGCGTAGTTCACAAACTGCCTAGTCGAGAGGTACCATTAGACTATTATTTATTTACTTAAGGCTACCAAAGCAGAAATAATTAAAGAATTTGGACCAATTTACTGTACCAAATAGGAGATTCACAGGTGCATTTAGTAATTTAAAAGAGGTTTCACAGGAGGAAGATTCAAATACATTTCAGAAACACATGTATTATTTTACCAAAATCCTCGTTGTCAGCACATTTGTTCCTGTGTAATTAGAAAACTCTTATCATATTTCGGCCTGTAGCTGATTTTAATTTACCTGATGTTTTAATTTAAAGTTGAAAATATGTATTTTATGCAATATTTTAATTAATTTTTTCACGTAATTGTGCGGAATGAAAAAACTCGCTTATGTGTTTCGTTTAGCATGTCTGTGCCTACTGAAGAAATAAAATCCACAAAGTATTGCAAAAGAAGCAAATTTGAATTGATTAGACATGTGCATCCTCAAATGATGACGCCGGGCGTTAATGGGTTAAGCATCATTAATAAAAGGATACAACTAAGAAAGATGTAAACATAAACAAATTTTGAAATGGTAAACTTTAGGGCTCTACTCATAACGTATTGTATTCTATTATCGGAATACGAATGAGCAGCATGAAATGTATGTCAGTTATTTGCAAACGATAAATTTTTCTTTAGTTTTGTCAAAAGCAATGCGTAAGAACTCCATAAATACTGTTACATACATACTATTCAAGTAACATTTCATATTTGGTTGAAAATAATTCCAAAGAAACTAACTGTTTATTTAAGCTACGGTCTCTATGTCTATGATGAAGCAGAGATATGCATTGCAATCAGAACAAATTGGGGGTAAGAATGGCAACACTGTTTTCTTGAGTTCCGAGAGAAGGAAAATTGGGCAACGAGAGGTGGTGAGGAGATAAGAAGAGATAATAGATAAAACTCAATACGACAAGCTATACAATTATCATCAATATTAACTAACTGCGTAATATTTTACTATTGCACTCCAAATATATAATTTAATTAATTTTCAGATAGTACAAACTGTAGAATGGTGTCTCCCAGGCCAAACTGCTTCCTGCCTCCACATAACTACGCTACAAAAGTAACTATCCCTTCACGTATTCTTCAAGTATATCATTAGTTGTACGTAGAATAGCAGCACGACTGTGTACCCTTTTCGAGGCACACACTAAGCAACTGGCATGGAAAGCTATCAGTAAGAGATTGAAATGCCAAGTTACTTAAATAAGGGCGACCATTCATACAAAATAAAATGTATTAAGCATAGAAGAGATATAGCAAACTTCAGCTTTGTGAATAGGACAATTGACTGGAAAAAAGCATCTCCAGAAGTACTAGTGACTCTTCTCTGGAGCACGCAAGTTATGCGTTCGAAAGTTGCGAAAGTGCGAGCGCAAATGAAGAGTGAGGTGCATAAACTTACCGTTAAATGAGTAAATTACTGGCTACCGAGGAGACAGACAGTGAAGGGAAATGAAGTAAAGTGATGGGTACGGAGTTGAGACTGGCACTTATTAACTTTTTTTTATACTTGTATATTTGTGTTTTTATTTTATTTTTGTTTGCTTATTTGCATTATTTTTATTTTTTAATAGTAATATTGATTCATTTAATTTTAATTTTTGTACTTTTTTGTGCCACCTGCCATTGATCGCATGCCATTTGCAATAATAAAAATTATTATTATAATTGTCATTATTATTGTCATTATTATTATTATTGTCATTATTATTATTATTATTATTATTATTATTATTATTATTTCCGCCCTTGCGGAGCGTCCACAGCGCCCTACGCCTCGCTCTCCCATTCCGTTCCGCCCTCGCCCCCAGCCCCGACCCCACCCCTACCCCCGCCACTGTCCGCCGCCTCCGCCCCCCGCCCCTGCCTCTGCCTCTGCCCCAACCCCTGCCCCTGCCCGCCCCTGCGTCCTGCCAGCCTCTTGCAGGCGCTTATCTGCGGACGTGTTTTCCGCGCCGCAAGATTAATACGGCCGGCCGCCTCCGCTCGAAGATAGTTTGCAGGCGGCCACCCCCGCACGAAATATTTCTCCCATCCGCTCCGCCCACCCCCTCGGCTGATCTACTATCGTCGCTCGCCTCCTTGCGCTGCCGTCGACCCGTAGGGATAGGGGCTTTCGTGGTGTTTGTTTTCTCAATATCTTTTTTAAGTTCATTCTTTCTTGCTCGGCTTTTCAATGATGTTAACAAAAACTTATTGTCCAGGAGTGTTGGTCGTTCATGACTATTGTCAGACTCAAAAGTGTGTTTATGGCTAAACTTATTAGACTTATTCAATTAAATCCAATATGTTTTCTTTTATTTTCTTTAAATTGTATTTTATATTTTGTATGAACGATCAAATGAAATACTGAGGGATATTTCAATATATATTTTAGAAACATTGATTTTATACGTCTCAGCGATCGTTAATGTTGTCTGATGTTCAATGAAGTAGATATAAAGTTCTAAAATAATAATTAATTATTTTTTTAGACATAGATAATTTAAAGCAAGCAAGTAAAGTAACGTATTGTGTAGGTGTCAAGTTTCTCAGCGTCCGTTTGCGCGTTTAATTCCTCAATCAACTCCACTTTTACTGAAACCACTACCACTCCACTTTTAGTGAAATAATTCGTAGAAAAACGATGCAGGCTGTAAAATAGAACTATGTAATTGCAAATGAATTAAAGAAATCTCGTTATATGATTTTAGAGAGGCAAGGCTTTTCAACAAATGCATTGGCTAGGATGATCAAGAGTCTACGTATATTGATTTTATCTTGTCTAACAAGTGGAAATTTAAAAATAACTCACTGAAGCAAATGCTCTGTAAAGAAATGTAGAAAGACATCCGTTTGATTTCGCAAGGCACGTAAAAGATACGTTTGATGTCATTTAGAGCCGAAAATGTTTCTGCCAAAATAACTCACTTTCGAATGTTTCCTTTCAGAGCTGAAAAAATCACTTTCCGAATGTTTAAGACATTTTGCCAAGTGACCCAGGAAGAACGGAAATTGTGTATTTTTTCTTAATTTTGTAGATTTTAATGTATCTTTGTTCTCGTATGTATTTGTATTATTCAAAATACGTTACTACAATTTCATGTTACCGAAAATTGCCAGTTCCTTGAAATCACACGAACGGCATGTTAGCTTTAGAAATGGCAAGGAGATTTAAGCATACATCTTTAAACATTACTTCCGTGCGTTACTTATTCCAATTAAGTTCATTGTATAGTAGTCGACATGGAGTGAATGAAATTTCTTTAAAATGAAGATCATTGTAATTTTAAAAGCTCATCACGGGCCAAAGCCGGAGATGAAACTTCCCCTTTCACGACCCTTTCCCTTTATATGAGTATTCAAATACTACGTTTCTTCATCATAAAGTATCAAATTTTAAAATCTGTCGCATTTTATCTTATTAAAACAAGCACGTTCACAAATTACTCCAAACATCCGAAATTCTCTTGTTTCAAAAATAATAACTTTTTCTCTTGGAAGAAAGCTGTCCTTCCCAGAAAGAATCCATTTTATGTTCTTTGAAACGTGACCGGCATGAATCTGAGAAGTTTCACTGTGGGTCCCTATGCCTTCAATCTAATCACCCGCCACTTTTTTAACATTCCATGTTTGTTCCAATCTTTGTGGTATATCACTCTCCACACAATTTTGAAACTTCAGTCAGATAATGATTACCTCCTCATGTCTGCTTCTTTACTCTTACCTTGCGTGACAGCGCTCATCCTCCCCATTTCCACATGGATCGTCACCTCGTGATCGTCCATCAAGAGGACATGACCCGTCGGTCATCACGAAAAAAAGTCTCATAGCAGGTCACGCCTTCATTGACGCTCAAGCATTTCATTGTCACACACGTAATCATCCCTATCTTCGTTGTTTTTGCCGTTCACTTTCTCATCGCCACTCTCTACCTTATCGTCGACTGTTACCTCATCGCCCTCTTCATCCTCACCGCGCCGTTATCACCATCCTCACCGCGCCGAGGTCACACCTGCATCGCAAGTCAAAATAATTTCGCTAGCACCTCATCTCCGCCCACATCCTGATCGAGAATCACCCGTAAGTCGCACGTCCTCCTCATCGCCGTCCATGACATCACGCCGCCGACGTTCTCATCACAAGTTATGGCGGGTCCACGTTTTCATTGGCCAAGCCATTACCGTTGCTCACGTCCTTACAGCCACCCATGGCTTTACAGTCATCATATTTTTCACCGCAAACCAAGTCTCCATCGTAGATCATGTCTTCACCGCAGCCCACGTCTTCACCGCCACACACGTCTTCACCACAGCACACGTCTTCGTCGCAGCCCATTCGACCAGCCCACCGACTTCACCGTCACGAACGCCTTCACCGCCGCTCATGTTTCACCACTACCTACGCCTTCACCGTCGCCCACTTTTCACCTCTACCCACGTATTCACTGTCGCCCACGTTCTCAAATCCACCTGGGCCTTAACCTCCACTCTCATTTTCATCGCCGCCTACGACCTTTTCGCTGATCGCGCCCCTATCCGCATCTCTATCCTTATTCTTCATCGCTGGCCACGGCCTATATCTCCGCTATGTCCTCTCCTGCACCACCACACAACCCTACCTTCATCGCTAACCAGAATCTTCCCGCTAGTGGCGTCCTCATCGCTCATAGCGTCCACATCATCCGCTACCTTCGCTACCCACCTCATCTCTTGCCCGCGACCTCAGCGAAGGCGATGAGGACCAACATCGTGCACCCTCGATGAACGCCATCCACGACCTTTTCACTCCCCTCACGTTCCCAACACAGGTTGTGGCACACCCACATACTCATCGTCACCCATAGCTCTACCACCGCCCACGCCTTCACCGCTGCCAACGTCCTCACCTCACCCCCATCCACGGTTTGACAGACGTACACATTCTACCCGCCGCCCACGCCTTCACCGCCTTCCACGTATCCACTGCCGCCCATGTCATCTCCACCCACGCCTTCACAGCTACCCTTTGCCGCCCACGTCTTAATCGCTGCCCACGTCTTTATCGCAACCCACGTCTTTATCGCAACCCACGTCTTTATCGTAACCCACGTCTTTATCGCAACTCACGTCTTTATAGCAACCCACGTCTTTATAGCAACCCACGTCTTTATCGCAACCCACGCCTTTATCGCAACCCACGTCTTTATCGTAACCCACGTCTTTATCGCAACCCACGTCTTTATTGCAACCCACGTCTTCACCGCCGCCTACGACCTTATCGCAAATCGCGCCAACATCGCATATAGTGAGCTTATCCCTCATCGCAGGCCACCCCTGTATCGCCGCTCCGTCCTCATCTGCACCACCACACGACCCTACCTTCATCGCCACCCGCAATCTCCCCGCTAGCAACGTCCTCGTCGCCCATGGCGTCCGCATCGCCCGCGACGTCCTCCTCGCCCACCCGGCGCGCCGCTTCCATTACCGGCTTACCGCGGCGCGGAGGCGAGGCGAGGCGGGTGCCGCCACCTGGCGCGGCGGCGGGCGGTCGCAGGCGTCGCGGCGGCGCCGGTGCTGGTGGCGGGGTTGCGGGGGCGGGAGCGGGGATGCGGCGGCGAGAGAGGGTGCTCGGCCGCCGTAATGAGGGCGGCCCGGGCACCTGATTGATGGCCCGCGTCATCCCTCGGCAATTAACGTCCGGAGGAGCGCCCTCTCTTGAGCCCGCCGCGTAGCCGACGCGACGGCGCGCAGTGGCTGCAACGCCAGTTCTTAAGGGGGCCCTACACGTTCGGGATGCGTTTTGCCTGACCGGGATTACGAGTGACGTGTTTAATCGTATTCCGAAGGCTTCCATATTCAAGCCGCCTACGTAATGGCGCATAGTGGCTACAACGCGAGTTCTACTCACTTTCGGGATGCATTTTGCCTAGCCCTACACTTTCGGAATGCGTTTTGCCTGGCCGGGGTTAGGATTGATCTGTTTAATAGCAGCCCGACGACGTCATGACACACATTTCTGGGTTAAATGTGTCTCGTGTTGAATGCGACTAAAATCACAGGTTTAATAAAACTGTACGTGACACAAATTTACTCGCAAATCTGTTAACCCGTATTCTGAAGTAAACAAGGAACTCACGTGTTTCGTTCGTGGCATTTCTATTCAGGACGGTGGCGATGACAGTCTGTACATACACGAATGGGTAATGCGTTTATAGATAAAATTACATCGGCTCCGATTGATATTGGGCTTCTTTAGGATAAAATATCCCGAACTTTTCATTATTGCGTTGTTTCAATCTCGCTACATTGCTCCTTTAAAAACACTTTCATCACAGTTATCAGACAATATATTCATCTCAGTTACCAACTTTACCCTTGTCACAAAAACATATTTATAAAACTATAATGCGTGATTGTGCTCCTTCCCTTCAGTGAGTCGAATTTACGTTCGGTGATATTTTGCATCAATTTAATTTTCTGGTAATACAAAGAATTTCTATTTACTTACAAATGACAATGACAAATGACAAATACAATGGATCATTGTTTCAAAAGCACGAAGGTAGTGAAAAGAAATACACTTTTTAACAGCTACAATATGAGTTTAACTGGCCCAGAGCGAGCGTTAATAAATATATCTCCATTGTAGAGCCGAATACATCATTAAATAAAATATATATGTAACAAGTTACCGATGACGGTGCATCATTTATGCAGTAACCGAATTTCCTTTGCGTGCAGGTAAACCCAACTAGTGTAGCGTGGCCCAGTGGTAATGTTTTTCCTGGAAATGCCTGATGCTCATTGCAGAACCAGATGCTCATCCAATATTGCCTTCCAAGCGATTAGGAATGCAATGAAATAATGACAGAACAGAATAAAACATCCTCCTGCAGAACAACTCGCAATAAGGCTTTGAACTTACGTCTAGTCGCTCGCCGAAAATAAATAACATTCTTGCCAGAATTTTATCTTCTTTAGTATGAGAAGCGGTGTAAATTTTCGATGAGGATGCCTTATAGATATAGATTCTAAATAACATGTTTCATGAGAATAAAGGTTTCTGCATACACGTTCTGATGAAAATATTGAAATACCACTAATATGTCACATGTTTTGCCCGATGAAACTTTGATCAACTGGAAGGTGTAAACGATTAAAGATAGTTTGAAAATTTGATTGAAAACTTTTAGGCTGACATTGACTGATCAATATATGATTGAATAATTGGCTGTCAATGGCTGATCATTATAAGGAGGACTAGCTGGCAGACATTGCCTGATTGATCATCATATGGTGAATTGACTAATTAATTTGTGATATGTTTGGCAATATATTTGTCTCAATCGTCAGGTGTTCCCCAAGAATTTTCAATGCACATTTTTTAAATCATAAAAGGATATTAATTGACTATATAGTTTTTAAAGTTTAGAAAAAATCTAGTAGCTTAGCATGTACTCGTCTTCTGACGGCAGGTTTTTCCCCCTTCAAGGGTTTTTACTTCAGCCGTACCTTATGGTCTCCTTTCCGCGGCTTTGATGCGATGAAGAGACCATTAGGAATGAATGCCAGAAATCGAAAGGTTAGAATGCGGTAGGATGTAGGTATTGTAATGGTTTAAAGACCTTCAGCCTAGCCAAAGAGTTAAAAAGAATTGCAATTACGTATAAATGTGTAATAATTACCTATTAAATAAATACAAAATAAATAAATAGTTTTTTAATAAGTTGTAATTGAATTCAGTCCTCTACTGTTCTCATTAAATTGACTGTTAACTCATAATATTATGTATTAATTTGATGATAAATTACCTCTCTGCCTAATATGTTAATAGATAGCTGTTAATTCGATAACTGACGTGACTGCGAGTTTATTCACTGAATGGCCATATAGAATCTCCGTTCCCCTACTGCGCGCCACCGCAGCCTTCACCGCCGCCGCGCATCATTCTGGGCCATCCCGTGCGGGCGCCTCTTGCAGAGAAGAGGCTCCGTGGGCGTGGCGGGCAAGGTCGGGGGGGGGGGCGGGGCAGGGTGGGGCGGAGCGGGGGGTCAGAGGGTGGGCGCCACTCTAAGCGCCCGGAGCCGTCGCCGCCGTCGCCTGCGGAGGGGGAGGAGGAAGGGTTCCGGGCAAATCCTCCGGGGTCCTGGCGCCCCGTGCCTCTCCCCGCCCTTGCCCGCCTCGCCCTTCCCAGCCCTGCCCCGCCCCATCGCGCCGCGCCATGCCCCGGAGCCTGCCCTTATGAAAATGTGTTTAGACCCGCTCTTGCGCCCTGCCAGACCTCCCGCTTATCATTCTCAAGTGGGATGCCAAACGCTTGGGGTAATAATTACCTCTTACAGGTGCAGGGGCTCGGAGCAAGTTCATTTTAGAATAAAGTGTAGTGATACTTCTCGTTGTGTCATAGCACTTGCGAAGAATAAGAACGTCAATCTTCTCCAGCATCGCATTTTCCCATGTATTGGCTAAATGAAAATCAAATTATTTATAGTACACATGGCAGTGTATTCCTGTATTCAATGTTAGATGTCCCCCAAGAATTGCAAATGCTTATTTTTTCAATAAGAAGAGATATTAACATACATGTACATTTTTTAATAAGTCACTTGTGGACCGTGCAATGCTTTGCTATTGTAACTTGTAACACTTCACACGCTACTGGTCACGCGCTTATTAATCACGTTTTATGCTACGCTCTGCCAACATTTTAATAGATGAAAGACATTCTCGCGAGTGTGGGTTTGTTCTGTGTCTTGGTTTGGACATATTTGTCAAGTACTCTATTGTTAAAATGTTCTTACTCAAGTTTAGGCATGCATTCGCTATGACACTGTTTGGAGAAATTTTATTTACTCGTCCGAGAAAACGAGTAGCCGATATTTCACAGTCGCGGGTGCCGAATATCGAAGTCGTGATTAATATGAAAGTGAATATCGAAGTCGTGATTAATAGAGTGCGGTAGGTTGGATAGTTTCTGTTCAGGAGCGCATGAGTCTTAAACGCATAGATCATCAACAATGCCCTCATATTGCGTCTATGGGCGACAGACATACGCACATTCGCATTGTGCTATACCTATTCATCGCGCAACTACAAGCGATACGTTTTATCGCAATCGGAGGAATGATACGGCAGCGCGTTAAATACGAACAAAGAAATATTGATTTTTATATATTAGAATATTGAATTCAGTCTTATAATATCATAGTTTATTCTCTTCAGTCCTACTTTCTCTTTAAGTATTTTATCTAGAATTGTGCTTCTTGAAACCTATCCAACATTTACAATAACCCCCACGACTTAACTTTCACTGAGTCAAACGAACACCTCTCAGGGCTACCTTTAAGGACACCATCGCCTCCGTCACCACACTAGAAACTCCTCTTCCTCATTCCATCGACCACTCGGTCGTTGCAGTTAGCTTCGCCCCGGCGTCGCCATCGCCACAGGCCTCGTCGCCCACCCTCACCGATGGCTAACTCAATTTTTTGGGTCGTTTCGCAATTTGCGCTAAGCGAAAGGTTCGTCCTGCGCCTTCCTCCTCCGATTCGCCACTCGCCGCAGCGCGCGACGCGACGTGTTGCGGACAGGCCGACGAAATTCGCGGACATTCTCCGCCGCCCATTCGAGACCGTCATTAACGGCGAGTTATTCGAGGCGCTTAGGGCGAACGTGAAGGTGGCGGGCGCTCGGGCAAAGAGCACGGCAGCGGGCGGCGCGATGAAGTTAGAATGCAGGTGGAGAGGGGCTTTCCCAGCCGCAGCGCTGCAGTGGTCGTTCTGCACGAGGCTGTTTTTACCCTGGCCGCCTCTAACCCCGTCGAGTTGTAATTTCCCGACTCGTAGTTTCACACACCGCTGTTACTACGTCTCCGGAATTCCTGCGGGCGCGTCCCCGGCCACCACGGTGATGTCCACGGTGATGTCAACGCTGTCACACTCGTTGGCAAAACAGCTTTGCTGCTACCGTCCTCGCTTCACCTCTGTTCTGTTTATCATGGATCTTCAAGCCACTCTCCGCAACATCTCCCGCACCAGGGACTCTGTCAGTAACGATGACTCCGTTAACAGCCACCCTGTCAACAATGACTACCTAATAGTGCTCACGCGTAGATCGAACCCCAAACATGAGGTCACCAAAATGATGCCAACAACGACCCGGCCATGACCAACCTCATCTTCAACGACTCCACCATGAACGATCCCACCATGAACGATCCCACCATGAACGATCCCACCATGAACGATCCCACCATGAACGATCCCACCATGAACGATCCCACCATGAACGATCCCACCATGAACGATCCCACCATGAACGATCCCACCATGAACGATCCCACCATGAACGATCCCACCATGAACGATCCCACCATGAACGATCCCACCATGAACGATCCCACCATGAACGATCCCACCATGAACGATCCCACCATGAACGATCCCACCATGAACGATCCCACCATGAACGATCCCACCATGAACGATCCCACCATGAACGATCCCACCATGAACGATCCCACCATGAACGATCCCACCATGAACGATCCCACCATGAACGATCCCACCATGAACGACTCACCATGAACGACTCACCATGAACGACTCACCATGAACGACTCACCATGAACGACTCACCATGAACGACTCACCATGGACGACCTCACCATGGACGACCTCACCATGAACGACCACACCATGAACGACCTCACCAAACGATCTCACCATGAACGACCTCACCATGAACGACCTCACCGTGAACGACCTCACCGTGAACGACCCCGCCATGAACGACCCCGCAAAGAACGACCCCACAAAGAACGACCCCACAAAGAACGACCCCACAAAGAACGACCCCACCAGCCAACAACTATCCCATCAACAACGACCCCAGCAACAACGAACCTTCCAACGACTTCCCAACTAACAACGCCCCAACCAAGAACGACCCTACCAACAACTACCCAACCAACATCGACCCTGCCCACAAAGATAGATTCTTTGTTAATGAAATCTATTGAAAAATGCTCTTTCATTAACGTCACGTACACTTTTTCGAAAACATGACTATTTTTTATATAATTCTGTGCGAAATACCATAAGCCAGTAAAAAATCATTTTTAAAAACTGATCCAAAACGTTTCTTTTAAGTTTTTTGCCGACTAGATAAAAGTAGACTTACAAAACGTGCCATTTCACGCGCTTTTGTCTGAAGTGTATCTTTTACGAAATACAATGACAACACAATGACACCGCTACGACAAGGTATTTTCAAATTCAGAGAATTTCTTCTCATTATTAGGAGATATTTTTCTGTACGGAACGCAGTATTGAATTGCTAAATTTGAATTGATGTTTCAGCTTTAAAAGAATTTGTTTTCAGACGTAATGCGCTACGATTTACATGTGTAGGTTGATATTTGGTCTTGTGGACAGAAATTGTGGCATTATTTTTTTTTACATAACAGTTACTAATGCGATAAAATATATTATTTTGTAGGACCACTAATTTTATTGTGAAATCATGTCCTACTATAACTTCATTCCCTATTTATACGTCTTCACTTATCTTCGCTTATACTACATTCCCGAACATTTATAGTAGTAAATCTCCTTCATCTGATATACCTAAATCACTATCACGTCATCTGCACCACTACCTCATCGCACCTGCCCCTCGTTCATCATCAGAACTGCCATCCACAGGCTCCTACCCATTCACACCTCCCTCCTCCCATACCATCTCACAGCCACTTTCCGCTGGTCGCCATCTCGGCAACATCTCTCAGCCGGCCGTGACGCCCCCGCCGCCCCCGCCACCCCCGCCGCCACCCACCGCCCCATCGTCCCCTCCACCCCGTCGCCCCCGCCAACTCCCACTCCCGCCGCCCCCTCGATCACGCTGACTCCGCCGCCCCCACCGCCCACGCCGCCCACTCCACCCTCGCCGTCCACGCCACCCTCCCCTTCCTCGCCACCCTCACCACCTCAGCCACAATCTCGCCGTCCTCGCCGCCGCCACCGCCGCCAGTGCGTCTCCTCCGCCTGCGCCACACTCGCCGTCCTCAGCCGCCGAGGCGGGCCTCAGCGTTGCCCCCTAATTAGCGGGCCAACGGCAGCGCGTAACTGCGTTAGCGCGAGGCGCAGATTGCGTGCACGCACGCCGTCCGGCGCGGCCGAGTTCAAGTGCAGGGCAGGCCGCGCGGCCGGAGACGGACGCGTCCGACGCCCATTACGCGCCTCGCCAAGTGGAAGAGGCGAGCGCGCCCCGCGGCAGCAGGAGGGCCAGCGCCTCCGTTTATTCCGATCTAATTATTAGCGCGGGAATTTTCTCTCCACTTCCTTAAGGCAATTTCGTCCTGTGAAAATAACAGGTAAGGCATTCGGCTAATCTTTGTTTGTAAGTTGCTGATTTTTTGTGCGATGTGGGTATCTTTTGTTGATTTTTTGTGTGATGTATCTTTTCCGCCTCATTCATTGCCATTTTCTTCAGCTTATCTTCCAAAAGCCATTAAAGTAATTTACCCACATCAAACTGCCATAATCATTTTCACTTCATGTTGATATCTGATAATTCCAAAATTGAAGTTAGAAAGTATTGGTGAGGTGTTGTTTATTAAATTATTTTGTTTCTTAAGTTTTTATTTTGGGGTATGTCTATTTTTTTCTACATGCAGTGACCTACCATTTTTTTCTAACATTAATAAATGTATTACAAATTTCCATTTACACACAACACCATTTCCACTTTTACATCGTTACTGACGTCTCGCTACCTTATTAACTCAGATGACTAATTTGTTCATCGTCAAAGAACGTCAAATAACATCGTCATTAGAACTCTATATTATTGTTCTAAGTCAAAACGTCTGCGTTTGAAGGCACCCGTATTGCTAGTAGGAATTACTAGTGTTACGCACTATCCAGAAGGCAAATAAATGAACAGCTTCGAAAAGAAACATATATGATACCATATTTCTTAACAGCGCATAATTATATCAGTCCAGGAAATGAACTGTTAAAAAAATTTCATTCATAAAATTCAGATTACCTGTTACCTATCTCAAATGGGATTTTCCGAAATGTCAGGACTTTCACAATATGATGTGAAAGTCATAATAACAGTCATGAACCAGGAAATGCAGGCATAAGTATATTTTAAGCGTGTCCGTGTCACATTATTACTACTCGAGTTTCATTTCACAACAGTTTTCAAATACATGACATTCATGTCTAGACATTTACAACAAACTCTTAGGATGTGAAAATAATTTTCACATTTAAAGCTGAACTCATTTTTCACGAAACACGAGGAGTCTGAGTACAATATCACTTCACGTCGCGTGTATTGTGTATTTCGTGGGCTTCCAGACTTCCAGCAGAGCGGTAAAAATGCGGCGTTCTCTCCTTTCTTGCTCCGTCGCCGGCAGATGGATCACCGCGCCGTCGGCTAATAAGGCAGCGCGCTCGGATTTTTTGCGCGGCCGGAGCGAGCAGCCGGCCCGAGAAGTCGCGCCCGCCGGCCGGAACAATTGCGGAATCCGGTCCGCTCGCAGACGCGGAAAAAGAGAGGGGAGAGACGTCTATGGTGGTTATGGTGGAGGACGGCGCAATACGTCAGCGAGGACGATGTGCGGACGAAGGAGTTGGGGAAAGAGAAGAGACGGTACTGAAGATGGGGTTCGTGTATGCATTCTAAAAAACTATTACCACATACGAAAATAAATAATATTTTAAAAGAATTGCTGAACACATTATAATTAGAAATAATAATGAGGAAGATGTTATTTAACGTTATTTTTGTTATTCAGATTTGGATGCCCTTTCATAGAAGACATCTAATATCGATGGCTCATGTGTTTACAACTTTCAAATGCCCGTTTGACGAGGCTCATTGAACTTCTTCGTTTAACACATTTTATAACACTTTACCATCATTCAAAGACCATCTGTCATGAATATTTTTCATTAGTTGTCATCTTTATTAATTTGGTCTTTTGTAAGCATTTTGTAAGCTTTATGCAAGATAAATGCCAAAGCAATATCTTGGCTTGGCATTTATCCATATTGATTTTGATTCTCCAATTGTTGGCCCAAACTGTATAATGATTAAGATCTATTAGAAGTTTATTTCTAGACAAGAAGAATATTAGCTTGTGAATTAAAAAGTGCTGTATAATCTGCAAGAAGGGCAAATTTAGAAGAAGCGAATTTTATGGTCGGATTGATAAATATTGAATAGCAGGGGAGAATGACAGGAACCTTGAGGGACCCCAGCAGAAATATTAGATTTTTGAGAGAAAGGATTTTAACTTAAAGGTATTTAACCATGGATATTCGTTAGATATGAAATTTTGAATAATAGTTATAAGATAAATAAGAGTACCTACAACATGAAGTTTATATAATAAACTATCATGCCAAACTTTGTCGAATGCCTTTTCTATACCTAAAAATATTGCAAGTGACTGTTGTGTTAAATGGAAAGAATTTTCTATGCGTTCAGTAATACGCAATAGCTGAAGTGTAGAATGTTTGTGCGTAAATCCACATTGTGAGGTTTGAATAATGTTAGTTTGCGAACTGAATGTTTAAAGTCTGCGAAGTAATACAGTTACATAAATGATTGATAATGGAGAAAGTAAACTAATGGTCGATAATTTGAAGGAAATCTTGTGTCATTTTTTTAGTTTACAAATAGGGATGATTGTAGATTGATTTTGTGGTGAAGCGACGCCGCCTTGGACGCTTCCGCTTTCACTTCGCCCGGGTCGAGCAGGCATGGCTACCAGATGTGCGGGCTGACCGCCGCCCCCCGCCTCCCTGTGAGTGACCCGAACGAGGGCAATGCCACCCCCGCTGCCGCAGGGATGGACTGACCCGGCAGTATATAAAGGCGGCGTACGTCCGCCGAGATGTCGCTTGTTTACCGCTCTTCGTGAGCATGGTACTGATCGCCGGCGTCCCGACTCCACGGTTGCCTTCGGGTTGACCAAGTCGGGAATCGACGCGAGGCTGAGCCAAGCGACCCACCGCCAGCCTATCTGCCTTTGTTACCGCCATTGCCGCCGCCGCCGCTGCCGCTGCCTACCACCTCTCCCCCATCCTCATGGCAACGACCGACTGAGTACTGGACTGCGTAGCCTCTGTTAGGATGTGACTATGTAGGTGAAACCAGGGCTTATAATAAACCGATGTTAATTGCCAACCAAGAGTTCGTCTTTCTCCCGCCACATACTCCCTCCCATCCATGTCATCACGACAATTTCCAAATATTAGAAAAATAGTGAAAATAGTAGACCAGCGGCGTCAAGGTCTTCTAGTGGTGGCAGTGGCACGCGTCGAGGCACCATAGCATGCCACAAGCTTCTCTGTGCAACTAGCGTCGGAAAAGGGAACTATTACGAGTAGTAGTACCCCTGCCGTTTTACAATAGGGATGGCGTTGTCTCTGGTGGCGGGGTAATGGACTGGTGGAGGGGCGATTTCGTCTTGGCTCGAGTACCACGGACTCCCGCTCGTGGCACCGACCTTGATAACACTGATTTAGACCAATATATCTATCGAAAATCCATTACCGTCGAGACTCGAACCCTATCACGCGGGCAGCGACTTCACAGAAGCAACGGCAAAGACGCGCAACAGTACCGCGACGGGTGTGGCGCTACCACCCTTTCCGGCGCGCCTGCACCAGCGTAGAGCGGAGGGGGCGTTCAGATGGCCGGGGCGCGGGGTGGCGGTGGCAGCCCTGAAAAGAGAGGAGCGCGGGCGGAAGGAAGTGGCGAGCAGCCGGAGGCGGGGGAGGGGAGTGGGGGGCGTCTCCAGCGAGGCGCGCGCGGCGGGTGGCTGCCTGTGGCGCGCGGCCAACACCCACAAGCGCCAGGGGGCGCCACGCGGCACTCACTGTTTCAATACTCCTACATCCAACATTGGCTGAAGGAACCCGACATTGCATGAATGTTTGTATACGTACTTGGCGCGACAGCCCGTGAACGGGCTCAGACCAACCGGCGACGTCCCTGCCTCGCGGCCATGGGTTAAGGGGGTACGTGTGGTTGGCACTTAGACATCCCCACGCCGTATTCCGGTCTTCTCGATCTGAGAAGTGAGCTTTCTCATCGTCACACAGCAACATGTACTGGGACATTGCAAGGAAAACGCACAATATAGTCTTGCCTCGACCGGGAATCAAACCCGGGGCCGCGTAGTAGAAAACGAACACGGTGACCAAGAGCTAGCCGCGAGGTTGCATGAATGTTTACTTATCACAAATATCTATAAGCAAGGATGAAAATTAATTATATTTTTTAAAATTATTTTTATGTCGCATAAACTACACAGGTCATCAGCGACTAATACATTAATAAAATGCAGTTACAAATCTGTTAAAATATCAATACATTTTTAGGACATTGTATAATTTTTTCTTGGCAACTTAGCGATTATAAAATTGCATTGAAATTTTCATTTCCTAGGCAATTTTCATGGGGCATACCAGAAGGGCGTGGTGTATTAGTAGAAAAGTATTTTAGATGGTAGGTTGTGGCACAAGTAGGTTGTGGAATTTTTTCCATTAAAAATTTATGAAAGAATTTAGAATGATTTCATCGAATTCTTATATTAATTCTTATTAATATATTTTTTATTGATACATAATTACTTGTTATTGTCTTCGATACGGAACTGGATATATACTGCATAGTTTACCAATATCGAGAGAACGGTAATTACAAGGGAAACAGTTGAATGATAATACATGTTCACTAATGGAAGGAACTCTGAGAGGAAATAATGAAAGGGAATTCCGGGAGGAAAACATGAAAAGAAAAACGGATCAAGTTAACATCTAGTTAATTAGTAAATAAGTAAATGAGAATCATTAAAATTAGGTAAAAAATAAAATCTTATATGTACCACTGGAGATAACTGATTAGTATAACTGTTAGTAATGTAGATACTTTTTTCAATAAAGAATTAGACACTGATGTTGTCTGGTGACAATGATAACTGATTCTAATCTCAAGCGACAAAAAGCCCGAGTGCCAAATGCCCTCCGACTGTTTGTCGCCACTTGATCATTAGAACCCATTTAACGCCTTTGATGCATAAATATCTAAATTATAAAGGATCATGGAAAACTTGTATTTACATATCCGCCACTTTCACTCCGATACATTCCGCTTTGCCCAATTTCCGCACTACATCCCCCCTTCCCCCCTTCCCATAATCCCTACATTCATCCAATCCATTCTCCGCCCTCCTTGCCAGGCTTCACTGACATATCTCATAAAGTAGTGACAGATTACTAAATAAAAAACATCATGAAGTATGTACTTATCACATGAACGACAGAAATAGCTGCTTTTAGAAGCAAATTGTGCTGATTATTGTTTACTTTCTCCTTATTATAATGGTAACAAATTGTATTAAATTATGTGGAGCGAATCTATTAAATATTATTATTTATTTGTAATTAATACTTTGGACACAGAATAGCTACTACACAGAAAGGAAAGCTCCACAATCCGATCCACAATCGTTATATTCGGTGTGTGTATAACCACCAAAAACATACGTAACCCGAGGGGACGATTATAAATAGAAAACTAGTAGTGCTACAGAATGGCACAGACTTTTTCTGATTAGTTTTCTATTTTCTTGGGCCTGTCCTAGTTTATCGGACTTGCCACATACTCTAGCCAACTTCCATCTATATCCGCCCGAAGTACATTTTTTCGAAATTTTCTCAATTCTTCGGTTTCCATATAGTAGAGCCGAAATATTACTTTAAGAATATTAAAAGAAGAATAAAACCTCGTCCAAAATGACAATTTTCATTAAAAAATTTGGAGCCGTTTTTAAGAATGTATCGTTTACGCATGACTAAAAATGCGAAATTGAAGCTCTTTTTAACAGAAAATTTTTAGAGTTTTCGGAAACTTCACTTGAAGTCATTTAAAGCATATTAACTTAAAAATGTAATAGTGTTTACAAATTGCTGTAAATGTGCGTATTCACGGTATGAGGGATTTCTAAAAAAATACTTATGTATAATTTTTGAAAAAACAAAATAATACACAAAAATGAACTTTGTCATAATAAACCGTGCAATTAGCACTACCCGTTGGAAAAGTTAGAAGACAAAAATTCGAGCCATTTTTGAGAAAATTACATTTGAGCTGACGCTTAGGGTTCCTTTCCACAGTTTCAAGATGGCGGTCCGCGCTGCGCCGTGGCTCACTGAAAATCAATGGAGCAGCCCTCTACTTTCCTTTCTGTGTAGTATCTATTCTGTGCTTTGGATATAATTGTGTACAATAGACTTTCTGCCTTAGACGTGGAGTACTCTGTAAATGAAAGAGTAAAATTCAATGTTTTCGGCGAAACAGCACGGAAAGAAATTTGACGACTATATTGGAGAGTGATTATCTTAAATATGTATTATATGATGAGTAAAATGCAATTTACTCTGCGCAATGTTCAACAATAAATTCGCGAGAAAAATTCTATTTCAATTATATTCAAGTTAAAATATAATTGTATTGTATGTCTTTAACTCACCTTTCACGATAGTCTAGACATTCTATTTCAGGAAGTTAATTCCATGCTAGGAATTTAGAAAAGTGTATGAAATATCTTCAAATTACAGTGGTGCTTCTATGACTTGTGTGAAGGAATGATAAATGTGGGGCCCAAAAATTTAAATCAGTCAACTGCTCATAAACGCTGCCTCACTTCTACTAAATAGAACGTGTCGAAAATGTAGTACGCATATTCTCCAAACGCAGAATAGAATTTTCGAGGTCTAGATTTTGGAGTTATACTGAATATACTTCCAATTTTTTCAGTAGTATCTCTTATACAGACTTAAGATTCTGGACCTCATCATTACGTTCTATTAGACATTGTATACAGTATTAGAGTATTCATGCAACAGTGATGTATTTCTTCGTATTTTTTACTTGTTCGTCCACCACCATACATTATCTTTCTTAACCAGTTATTATTATTCTAGTAACATAAGAAAACTCCTGATATATCGAAATTATTATCTGCACGATTTCTCCACCGTCATTTGCATCACTTTTCCCCCGTAGATTTCATTCCCTTGCTCCAACACCGCCTGACTTCGCATTACTCTCCTGGCCTCCACGGTGTTTTCGCCCGAGTCGACTTCACTTCCCCATCTTCGTGCCTGCCGCCTCCCAACTTCCCCCTCCCCCTCCCCGCCGGCGCCTTCTGGGACTGACGCCAAGGCGGGCGGCTTCCTCCCCGCAACTGCTTTTAATTGCAATGTCAGCAGCGTCTTCTCCGCTCTCTGCGCCGCCCTCGTCGCCTCCGCCGCTACAATCTTCGCCTCCAGCGCGCCCCCTCGCTTCCACAGCCGTCGCCGCGAGCGCCGCGCAGCGCCGTTCTGGGAAGTCAGGGCGTCAAAACCTGCGCCCCCGCGCGCTGCCGCCCGTGACTCCACGCACCAACCCTGCCACGTCACCTGCTCTTCCGTCAATTCCCGTGTCCTACTTACACAACTTAGGTTACCCCTCGTCATTTATTTCGCTGCTCGTCTACGTCGCTGACGAAGTCATCACTCACGCCACCGTCACCGTCACCACCACCACTTCTGCCATTACCACTACTAGCACTGACGTCACCACAACCACTACTACCAACACCACTACCACCACCACTACCACTACCACCACCACTACCAACAAAACTACCAACACCACTACCAACACCGTTACCAACACCAACACTACTACCACCACCATCACCACCACCACCGCCGCCGCCGCCACCCCCCCACCGCTAACACGCTCCTCAAAGGTCATTTCATATTAGAATACAACCACCCAAATACATTTATATACACAGCACTACTCATATCAGGCTTCTCCACCACCCACCTCACATCTCATAACACTATCCACTCCACATCCTACGCCATTTCCCAAGCCATCATTCACGTCACCACACAAGTCACTATCTATTCCTTTATCCCATTATTCCTCAATTCACTAAAATAACCCACACCACCCTCACTGTTCTGACGTTGCACTCACTGTTCTGACCTCTGTCTGGCATCACACCCACTACCACATCGCCTCTGCCACTCCGAATTCCGGTGCCAACTCCAACTTCTCGATTTACCTCCGCACCTCGCAACACGAACTTATCTTACCAACCACCTCCACCACCATTCCGATTGCCTTCCGCTATCCACCTCTTCTTCCTCCGCTCTTGTCACTCTTATCACCAACGCACACTTCAACATCTTCCCTGTCACCACCTCTCACGCCAACTCTACGGCGCGCTGACACCACCTCCACGGCCTCCGCCGCCTCCAACACCTCCATCGCCGCCTCCGCCGCTTCCACCGCCTCCATCGTCTCCACCGCCTCCCGCGCATCCACCACCCCCTGCGCATCCACAGCCGTCACGACCTCCAACGCCTCCATGATATCCACCGCTTCCAACGCCTCCACAGCAACCAGCGCCTCCACCGCATCCACATTCTCCAACGGCTCCATCGCCTCCAACGGCTCCATCGCCTCCAACGGCTCCATCGCCTTCACAGCCTCCATCGCCTCCGCTGTCTGCACCACCTCCGCCGTCTCCATCGCCTCCGCCGTCTCCACCTCTGCCGCCTCCACCGCCTTTACCGCCTCTACCACCTCTATCGCCTCTATCGCCTCTAACGCCTCTATCGCCTCTACCGCCTCTACCGCCTCTACCGCCTCTACCGCCTCTACTGCCTCTACTGCCTCTACCGCCTCTACCGCCTCTACCGCCTCCATGGCCTCCAACACCTCCTACGTCTTCACCGCCTCATGCGTATCCACCGCCTCCACAGCCTCCGCCGCCTCCACCGCCTCCACTGCTTCCACTTCCTTCACCTTCTCCACAGCCTCCGCCGGCCCCCTTCCACCCCCTCCGCCACCGTCTCTGCCCCCGGGACCGGCTCCTTATCCTCGTCCGGGGCGGTTAGCAGCGTCTTCTTGCTGGGCGATACAGACCGCGGGGCGCGGGTGGCGCGGGGGGCGGGGCAGGGGAGGGTGATAAAAACAGGACTGCGAGCGCGGGCCGCCCGCGCGGGGGCGGAGGGGGCGTGCTGCGAGAGGGCGCAGGGGCGGAATCTGGCTGCGAAGCGCCTCCCGGAATTTACTAACAAGGCGCCCATCGACACTGGACCTTCTTTGGAGGGGAGGACAATCCCAGAAACCCCTTTTTGTTGCTTTGCAGAAAGGCTAATAGGGCTGCCGAGCATTCGGAGCATTCCGTGTCTTATGGTGTCGAGAGGTTTTGTTATAAACATGATTTGGGGTTAAATATTACATTCATTTATAAAGAACATAGAAAATCAAAAATTTTTATTGAGCAGTTGTTAAGTTGGGTAATAACACATTCGTCTTACAAGACTATTTCTGTTAAGCCGTTTTCATTTACGATGGAGAAACAGAACGTTCATAATCTCCATCTTATTCCATTTTTACTGGTATTCTTAATCAGATCAAACACTTGCTTATAATCGTTTTCTTTCAATTTACCAAAATGCCTGTCTATATCTAACAAATATTAATACAGGAACTACGAGCATAATGTCTACGACAATTAAACATCGTAAAATAAGAAACAAGAAAAAATAAAATAAAAACATATATTTTCTTAATTTAAACGTTTGGGACATTTTTCATATATAGTAAATTATGTAGACAGTAATGATTTGGAAAGAATGGAAAATTATAATCGTTGGTCAAGTCGGATTCATTAACAATTCATCAACATTACATTTCATCTCAAATGTTCTGGCACTCCTGTTTTCACCTCGGCGGTAATTGGGAAAGTGGGAACAATGGTGTTTTGGTGGTTTCTTCACCGAGTAAAAGAAGAAAACTTCAATGAAGGAGAGTCTACATACTGCAATATAAACTCCAAGGAAAGTCGAAGTTCTTTTCCGACACCACTTTCATTCCAACTAAACACGACCAGAGGCCCACAATTCGCCACCCCTTCGGTGTCTCTCACGGGCGATGACGTAAACAAACTCAAGTTTCCGCGGTTCCACAGGAGAGAGAAATCTGCTCCCCGCTTCCCAGTGGCCCACGCGCGCCCCGCCACTGCCCTCTCCACCCGCCCAGCCTTCCTTCCCGACATAGCCGCTCCCACCCGCCACCGCAGAGAGAGACCCTGCGGACTTTCTGCGCCGCGCTCACTTCCTTTCGTCGCCCCCCACCGGCTGATGTGTCTCAAGGCAACAGTTTTTACTTTCCCGTATACGTACGTATATACGGTGTAATATACGTAGTATAGGGAAAGGTATGTAATGCTGCGCGAAAAATGGCATTTCGGCAGAAAAAATTCCTTGCTGGGCCGTGAGAATTAAAAAGTGGGTGAAACCAGTTGCTAAATTAAGAAACAAAATCCCCTAACACGTGGTGTAGCCAGAATCCCTGTTTTGTGGATCCTTCATACCGAAGAACCAATTAAAAGCAAAACGTCCGTCCGTCCGACCGTCTGTCCGGTTTATGTGAACAATACTGGTACCTAAACTGTGCGTACGATGTTTTCCAAATTGAAGAAACCCCTGTTCATTTGGCCTGAGTCGAAGCTCTGAGATTTTGAGAAACATTTATTAATTTTGGGGGGTACTGTACATAAAGCCCCCGGACATTTTCAAAACTGTCTCAAAAACGGCTCCCAATTTTTGGTACTGTGGCATGGCTGACCGGGACGTCTTACTGATAGCGTCTTGAGTGTGGCGGATTTTCGACTCTAGGTACAGATGCTTCGAATTCGGCCGTGCTGTCTGAAATTCTAGCTGCCGGCTGCTCTGATCGATAGGTTTTCTCACCAATACCGGAGCAGTAACCTAACAAACGGGCCACCTAGCATGCGCTAAATTTTCTTCCTCGTCTTTGTTCCCTCCTGTTGCCTTGCTCATAAACTTACAGGAACCACACTAACACCTATTTAGGGATACTAGTCGCTTGCCCTCATGGTCTTGCTTTAGCTCATTGGTCAGTGTGCTCCGTGACACGACCCCGGGTTCTATTCCCGGTCGGGAAAGATTATAGAGTGCGTTTTCCTTGCAATGTACCAGTAAATGCTGTGTGACGATGAGAAAACTCACTTCTCAGGTTGAGAAGACCAGAATACGGCATGGGGATGTCTTCGTGCTAACCACAGGCACCTCTTAACTCATGGCCACGAGGTCGGGACGCTGTTGGTAGAGCCTGGCCCGTAATGGGCTGTCGCACCAAATACAGCATTGGGGAGCTTAGAGTTGGACCCGGCTGGGATGCTGTCCTGCAAGCGAAGATATCACCAATACGGAGAGGGGGAACCCCCGCAAGCTGACATGTAGGTCTGCGGCGGATCTCACGTTCTAGAGAGGGAAGAACATCGCCACCTGCGGATATAACATGCGCTACACTTACGGGAGTAATGACCGTAGCCTTGACGCGCCTGGAATCATAAAATATAATCAGTCGAACTCAGAGGCGTCTCTCTAGACATTCAGGCGTCTATCTAGGCATTCAGGCATCCATGGCAAGCATAGAATTTGCGCCCCTGTCAGGATACTTCGGATTAGGGTTCTTGTTATTTGTTTTAGCGGGTATACTCATAATAGCGCCCCTTGTGAGTGGCGCCCATGGCACGTGCCATGTCTGCCATACCGTAGATACGCCTCTGGTCGAACTTCGCTCCTCAACCAGCACATCGCGCGTCGGTTCAGATGTCACGCTCAACTACTCTTCACAGCTCAACGTTCTCGCATCCATCTCCACATCCTAAAGCACTTCTCTCTATGGATAAGATCTCCGGAAGGCCCTCAATTACCACTCACCACATCCATACGTCCCGCCTTCCCCTCCATCTCGCAGGGCTTCACGCCTGACGCCTCCGAAAGTCGTCGAGCCTCTAAACTCGCCTGCCCGCCACGCGCCTCCACGTCCCACGCGACATCACGCCTACAAGCGCTCAGTCTCATTTTGCATTTCACTACCATCCACATTCCACGAACCCTCGACATATAAAGCTTCGCATTTCACTCTTCTACATGTCATTCACCATCAACAACATTTCTAGCAGATTTTTCCGCAACCAAAATCCCCTTCACGTTCATTCCTTTGTTTTCCCACAGGTCTACACTGATGTTATTCTTCTACCCTTGTGGATTCACCTTGACCCTCTACATCGTCTCTCTTCACCCATTTCCCTCCAAGACACCGGCGTGAGATCCAGCGTGAGTCACGACATTCCATCTCCATCACAAACATTAGACTCCTTCCCAGACGCGCCCAGTTATCATCCCCTGCTCCCTACCGTACCGAACTCTCCCTCTTCTTCCACCACAATACCTCTCATTCCGCGTTTCAGCCGCTCCCCGCGCCCCTCCCCCTCGCTCCACGCCGCACTTCTCCCGCCCCCAGAGGCGTTCCCACCCGCACAGTTCGAGGCGGTTGGGGAGAACTCTCGCACAAGTTTTGTTTTCGGGCTCTCAGCGCTTCGCCTGGGGTTTGAATACACGACCACTCTTTCAGAGGCCGCCGCCGCCGCCGACGCCGGGGCTGCCGATATGAAGGCGTCGTCTAATGCATGTTCTCCGAGTTCGCTGCCGCGCTGCTGTTGCTCCGGGCAGGACGGGACGAGGGGGGACGGGACGGGACGGGATGGGATGGGATGGGCTTGCTTCGCACAGAGAGAGCACTCTAGGGCGAAATGGATTTCTGCGGCTTCCGGAGAGAAAGCGACTCGCAAAAAGACAAATTATCCCTTTAGTGCAAATGAGACGAATAATGTCGGCGTTATGCGAAAGACCTGCTTTGCGCGAATGCCGATGGTAGTTAACAAGTTGACGGATTTTCAGGATTTGGGCACCTGAAGTTTCCTGGGCGCTCAGAAGGATGTGAAAAGTGTCCATAATTACAGTTCCTAGAATTATATTAAATTTGAAATGAAACAGGAGAGAGAACTTCCAGTTTTAACTTCTTAGTACACAGTGGATTGGATTAAAGTTACAAGCAGGTGTTTTTTCAATATATTTTTAAGTCTGTTTTTAATCATAGAATCAAAGGATTATTTTTAATCAAAGTCCTTTATCAAATTGCTAGGGAAACAAATTCAACGTATTACCTATGAGTAAAATTCATTACCTTATGTTAAAACTCATCTTGTAACTCAACCTAAAACACACTTGACCCAAACGTTTGCCCCAAAAAGTAAGAAGCTAAAATTAAGAAATTCTGAATCTCAAAGAATATTTTTGAAGAACAGAGGCAAGCCAATGAGATAGAAGAAAGAGTAACTGGAGGAGGATGAAGAGGAGAATGATAAAGAGGACGACAGAGCAGTGAAGAAGAAAGAGCAGGAGAGAAAGAAGCCTAGGAAAAGGAATGAAGGACACGGAGGAGGAGGAGAAGAAGAAAGACTTGAATAAGCGAAAAGTGAAGAAGGAAGAGGAGGGAAAGAAACGGAAGGAGTAACAGAAGAGAAAGGAGGAAAAGAAGAGAAAACATGAAAAGAAGAAACTAGTAAAAAAAAGAATGTATTTTCTTGCCTGTACATTCACGCAAATTTACGCAAAAAATACTCAAATTTTCGAAAAATTGTGCAATACCTTATTTGAAAATTCATCTTTAAGCAACAGATTTCATTAAGGGAAAAATTTTCTATCTTCATATTTGTATTTACAGGAAGACGCCGAAAAACTTTTGCAATTCAGCAAAAATCAGTTTCAACGAAAATGAGACTTGCAGTATTCTCTTAAACGTCCTTCACACTATCCAACAACAAAATTTAATCAAAAACAATGGAACCATTTTTTTAGAATATTTTAAAATGTCCCAGGGGCTTCATGTAAAATTAAATATCAGTTTCAAATTCAAGGGGCCGCGACATCAGCATTATCGATTGTGGAATATCAACAGACAGACGTTTTGCTGTCATTCCATTGTTCGGTATCAAGGACTCACAAAACATGGATTCTGAATCGTTGATTGATTGTTCGTGTTTCGGGGCGCGTCAACTGCAGAGGTCGTTAGTCCCATAAGTGTAGTCTGTGTTTTTTCATCGGGAGGTGCCGGTCAAGTTTTCCTGCAGGATGGCGAGATCCTGCGCCGACCTACCGTCGACTAACTGGGTTTTCATTAACCAGGTATCTCCCACCAGCGGGGCATCGCCCAAGGCGGGACAAGCTCTAAGCTCCCGACCGGTTTCCGGCATGTGTGGTAGTGTAGTGCATGTTAATGTGTCTGTGGATAGGAGAACGAACAGGAAAGAAAGATCGCGGTCCGTGGCCCGTTTGTTAGGGTACTGTTCCGGTATTCGCCTGGTGTTGTTCGGAGGAACTACGGAAAACTACCGATCAGAACAACCTGCCGCTAGAATTCTCCTCCAGACAGCGATTGAATTCGACCTAGCTGACAAGTTAATGTCGAAAATCCTGCCACCGCGCCGTCGGAACTCCTAGGACCTCCCGGTCAGAGGGACGCGTGGATTCTGTCTACACCACATGTTAGAGGATTGTTTCTGGATTTATCTCAGTTTTCGTTACCAGGGCTCGGCAATAAGAGTTTCTCTGCCGAAAATTCGCCATTTTATCACGCAGCATTACATAACTTTCTCTCCACTGCGAAAGCGGTAGCTAGAAAGGAAAAGAAAGGAATAGAAGAAATAGGAGGAAAATGGGGAAGAGAAAAAAATATTCTCATCGGGAGCGTAACAAAACGTGAAACAAAACGCGCTTTGTCGGCCCCATGGCCGAGATCGCTAAGGCAGTAGTGCCGTAGTGATCTTGGACCGTGGGATCGTGGGTTCGAGTCCCGCCTCGGGCATGGTTGAATGTGTTAATCCTTTCACCCCCTATCATCACGATATCGTTTCATCCTCATACCATAACGTTACATCCAATTGTGGTCGCTAATGACCTAGTAGTTGATGTGACCTTAAGATCGCATAACAAAAGAAAAGAAAAGAAAAAGAAACGTGCTTTACTAGAAGAGAGTGCGCGTCAGCCACGGAGCGGGCGTCCAAGGTGCCCGCGATGCTTATCGCGAGCGCTGCGTCTCCGCAAACTGGTTGCGCGGCGCGCCTGGCCGTCTCCGGGTCAGAGGAGCCGCGCCGCGTCTCGCCCTGCTGCACGAAGCGTCCGCAAGGGCGCGCCGACGGCACGCGAAGCGTTACGAAACGAGTCTGGCGTGCTCGCGACTTGTCTCAAGGTGGACACACTTTCCGCAAACGCGGAATCGACAGCAGATGTGTGCAACACGCTGCCCCACGGTGTATTTTCAGCGGTCAAACGCGGAATAATGTTTAAATGACTTGGGAAATTTCAGTTGATCATTAAACTTCCATATATTTATGTAGGCACACTGGGATCGGGGAGAGGGCATGGTCCCCTGAAAATTTTGAAGGCTCTGTAGCCTTACGTAATTAAGCATTTATTTCCGTAAATATCATATATCCCTGATAAAAAATTACATTTAGGACGTAAAGAAACGTTTTAAACTTTACAGTGATGAACAATGGTCACATTAGTTTACAGCAATGGTTCATAGTTTCCTACTGATGGCAGTGGCACGCCTCGCGGCACCGTGCCATGTCATGAGCTTCTCTGCGCCACTAGCGTCGGGAGAGGAAAGTATTATAAAACGGCGGGGTTACTAATAGTGATAGCCTTGTCTCTTGCGGCGGGGTTATGAACTGCGTGGAGAGGCGATTTCTTCATGGCACTCGTGCCACGGACTCCCGCTCGTGACATCGACCTTGACAACACTGGTTTAGAGTTAGTTATAACTTATTGCTATTGTATTATTTACAGAAGGTTCTTTGGGCTAGCTATAGTTGTACTACTGTGTGCTTTAAATTCTTCTAAAAGTTTTTAACAATGTTCATTTTCTTCTATTTTACATTTTTCATTCATTCTCTCATCTAATATTCTGTATATATCGTCACCTTTTATTAGCGAAATGTTTATTTTCACTCCAAATATAAAGATAATTTTTGAATATATGTAAAAGTAAACAGATCTAAGAATGAATAATGTATCGAAGAATTTTGATTATTGTATGTAAATTGTTTTCATGTGTTAGAAATATAAGTATGAAATCTTGTAAATTAGCTAGTAGTAAGAAACAATAGACAGAGGTTGTATACCCATATCCCTGAAAGGCAAAACTGCCGAACAGGTAGAAAAAAATTTTTTTAAAACAAAACCTTTTATCAGCAGACGATTGTTGCTCACCTCGCGGTGGCGCATCTCCGCGCGATGGAGGGACCGATAGGCGATTGACGCGCGCGATTGAAGAGTGGCGCGTCCGCCAGTGGAGAGCGCCACCGGCGCTAACGAGCGCGAGCGGCATCGCATTGCAACGCGATGCCCCGCCGCGCCGCGCCGCGCCGACAGCACTTGAGATTGAACGCGCCGATTGCGCCACTCGAAGAGCGGGAAAATGCACGCGCTCGCGCGCACGCATGCGTGCACGCAAGCACGCCCTGATAATTGCCAATGCGTATCCAACACGATGGTCGAGGGTAGTGTGTTGGAAAATTGCAACACGGAGCGGCGTTTGCTGTTCACGGAAGAACTGTAGTGCGTTTTAAATCGTTAGTACTTTGTACTGGAAATCAGAGGTATGTGGGCTGCTCCTTGATTTGTGCGCTTGTGATGTTCTTCGTCAGCGAATGACGTATGTTAAGAATCACGTTAAGTAGTCTCCGACGGCCGAGATCACTAAAGCTGTTGCGTGGGGGCGATGTTGAACCGAAGGGCTAAGGGGATGGGATGGAATCAACGTCAACATTTTCGAAAGATAGAGAGAGGTGGCTCAGGGTGTCAACTGATGTCACTGCAGGGCGTCAACTGATGTCACTTCAGTACCTCTGACCGTGAGGTTCTTGGCTCGAGTCCCACAATGGCAGTATTTTCGAAACTAGCTTGTCAGCTAGGTCAAATACAGATGCTGTCTGGAGGAGAATTCTATCGTGGATCAACACCGGGCGAATGTCGGAGCAGTACTCTACCAAACGGTCCACGGACCGCGCGTGATTTTTCCTCCCTTTTCCTTGACCAATCCTCACCCCTTACTGAATCACACTTACACTAACAAGCACTACACTACCACACTGCCGGGAGAATGGCCAGGAGCTTAGAACGTGTCCCGGCTGGAACAGTGCCCGCTGGTCGGAGACACTTGGTGAGATCCGGCACCGACCTACCGTCGATTAATGGGGTTTTCTCTAACCATTCAGCGGGGTGAAATCACAGCCACCTCTCGAGAAAAAATATTGCACTACACTTACAGGACTAACGATTTTAGCCGTTGGCGCGCCCGAAATCACTAACAGTCAATAAATCATCGAAAAATAGTTTTAAGCACGTATATTAAAACCTACGTTTTAAAACAGCGATGTTTTCTTTGTGAATAAAAAATCCCATAAAACCACTATTTTGGAAAAAAAAAATATGAAATAATAACTGCTGGTACCACGGTCTGTTTATGTGTTCAAACCACACGCACCCCGGTTCGACAGCATTTCCTACGCCTTCCCTCGAATTTCTCACAGGGAGAGGCAGTCAGCTCATGCGAAGTGGCAAGCTCCCCTCCTCCCCTTGATCGGTGAACTGTGGACTGGCCCTTATGAGATGGCCCTAGGCGCTCAGCCTTTTAGGTTTACTTTTGTTAATTGTATTTATTTTTCAATTTTGTTTTTCCAGTTAAATACTAATTACAAATTAATAAATGCAATCCCCGTCCAATTAAATTCTGCCCGTGCAATTATTTAATTTTAGAGATTCCATAACCAGTTTTAAAACATCGATGTTTAAAAATATATAGCTAAAAAATCGAAGCTATATGGCCAGGTCGAATTCAGCCGCTGTCTGGGGAAGAATTCTATCTTTCTTGTCTTATCCTCACCTCTTTCTTACATGCCCTTACACTTACATGCGCCACACAACCACATACGCCGGGAGACCAGTCGTGAACTTCGAGCTTGTCCCAACTGGAGCGGTGCCCTGTTGGTGGGAGATTTCTGGTTGGGAAACCCCCGCAAGACGAAGTGTCGGTCGGCGCCGGAACTCATCATCCATATCTAGTCGGGACCGCCACCTCCCATGATAAAAAAGCACTACACTTACTGGACTAATGACCATAACAATTGTTAAGAGAACCAATAACAATTCCCATAAATTAATTATATCGTAACTCCTTCTTCAATTGGGTATACAGCCGTTGCAGAAACGGGAAGTGAACGGTTGCACTGCATGCATAAAAAAACAATCTTCATCGGTATAAAACAATTATTATTACTTCTAGATGCTGAGAAAGCGAATCTTGGATGAATTATTGTGCAAATAAACCTCGTCAGTCTGCGCATACCACGGTGTGCACAAAAAGTGTAACCGTAAGGTGGAGGAATCTAAGCATTCTAAGCGTGACGTCACAAACAAAGCTGGCCTCAGGCGCCAAGCTCTTAATATAGGTGGTATTGGGCAGTATCGATAAGGAAAACAGCAAAAATATATTTACAGTATTGTATTACGGTAAGGGAAACGTTTCTTTGCGGCCTTTGGACTCAACATTCCACGTTTTAAGGCCCTAGAACGCTTCGTTTAGGAGTTAATTAACTATATAAATTTTGACAATGCGATCGGATGTTGCGGGTTGCATTTGACGTGAATATTTACATTCTTTTTTCAACAAATCCTTCATATTTATAAAGTTGAAGTCCAATTCGTCACGTCTCCGTGAAACTCTCTTTCTATAGGGATTTATAAAGATTGGTTACGTGTAAGAACTCTAAAAGGTATGTATACTACTGAAATAATATAGGAGACGATTTACCCTCAAAGGTATAAAGGTTGTGCTTTTCACCTTAGAGGGTAACTACCTTTATAGGTAGACTTTCCGAGTATTTTCCCCGAATAACGTTCGCGCGAATTCGAGATTCTAGACCATTTCATTTTCAACGTGGTCACAAAACTTATTTTCGTTTAACATTGTATTCTGTCACTAATTTATATCCTACCTAAAACCATGAGCAGAAATGGAGCAATGAGCATTTAGTTCTCCACAGCCCAAAACCTTGAGACTAAAAAGTCTTATTTCAGTTCACTTCTGCAAGAAAATCTCTAGTTCACGACTGTTAAGAAGCGAACGCCGAGCTCTCGCCGGAAATTACACAGAAGACTCGTCGGAAAATCAACATAAAAATGGAAAGGCGCCGGAGTGGTGAGCAAACAATAAAACATCGTCCATTTTTGTTTCTTTCTCTGCCCGGAGTTCGTTTACACTCTCTGTTTTTAATTTAGGCCAACAATTCCGGACATAAATATATTTAAAATTGTATTTGCTGATCAAGTAACTCAAACAACACATGGAGTGTTATTAAATTCCAGGTGGAGCCTCGAATTATTTCGTGTTTGCTAAGTGCGCGTTATTTATTACTCATATTTGCGCGGAAATTGGATTTACCAGCAAAACTGACTCTCATGGAGAGGAGGCGCTTCCGTTGTTGGTTTGTTTCGCGGAAGCTCAATGTTTTGTTACCGTGAATCGGGTAATTGACATTTCATTCCTTGCTATGTTAGTTTCATTACACTTCACATGTTTCCATTTTTCTGAAAACATTCCCTGTAACGAATTACTGTTCACATTCACCCATGAAAACTGCTTTCAGATCAGCGTTTTCAAAATCACATAGTTTCAGACTCTGATAAAAACCGAATCTTTTAGATCTCTTTTAATGTAAAAATTGAACGCGAATAATGCGCGGTACAATAATTGAATTATTTGTCATATTCTCTAACACAACTAAAAGTCTACGACAAATTGAAACACGCGATGTTAGTGGCATTATAAATTGCAAAATTATGGCGATCTATGCGACTATGTAGGCAAGACTATGCAAGTCATGTTTTCGGTATATCTCTCAAATCGTGAATCCTTCGTAAGCTTCATATAGGTATGAAAGGTCAATTTACGAGACCGTAAGATAATAATAGTGTCCCTAAAATGTTTATGTGGATGTGGTACTTATTTAATTCAAGAGCTCAATATTACATTGAAGTCCATTTATGTATGGTGATTTGATATGAACGCGCATCTTAAACATACTTTAATTTGAACAATCTATTATAATTAAAAGACAAACAAAAAATATTCTTAACTCTTGCGTCATTACACATACCTTTAAAGCAACTATTCGCTCTCAAATAAATACAGAACACCAATATTACTAGTGATTCTACAGAATGGCGCAGACCTTCCCGCACAAGTTTGTTTCCTAATCTCTTAACATTAGGCTAGCTTCTCGGTATTACCTCACCATCTTCCCATTTACAACTTATCGACGCCTCAAAGATATATTTTTCCTATATTTTGTCAATTTTTCGGTCCCGGAGCAACAGAATGGAAATGTGAATTTAAGAATATTATAGACGAGTAAAACATGTCCCCATGTGTTAGAGGTAGTAATTTACTGTACAGTACAGGAGGATGAATTATCCGCTTTTCCGGTATCGGAGACCCACAAAACCAGTATTTTGCCGAAAATTCGCCAAAATCTGCTGAAAATTTTGCGTATTCGCCGAAATCTGCTGAAATGTGTATAGAAAACTAGAAAGTAATTAGTGGTGCAACAGAATGTAGCAAACTCTCCCGTACTAGTTTCCTTATTGATTGATTAATTAAGATTTAGAGGGCTCTTCAACTACTGAGGTCATTGGCGTCCATGTCAAGGTATTTTTCAAAAAAGATAATCAGATGTTGCAGATGCCCTAGTTTCCTTATCTCTTTAGATTATGGTAGCTTGTCGGTATCGCACCACCCTCTATCCAGCTGATATCTAACGGTGCGCAATACACATTTTTTCACGATTTCTCAACTTTTTGTTTCTCTAATAATGAAACTGAAATAAGGATTTAAAAATGTTATCAAGAAATAAACCCTAGTCCTAAGTACAATTATCATTAAAACGTTTATTGATTTTTTTCTGAAAATGCGCAATTTTGAGCTTATTTTCATAGAAAAATTGAATGTTCCAGAAACGTCGTAAGAAATTATTTAAAGCACTTTTACTCGCACTTTTCACTCACACTTTTTCAGCAGGGAGTATTCATTTTGGCAAAATTCCTAATAGTAGTTTAGGCGGTAATGCTGGTGACAGACCGCCAGTCAGACGGCCAGCCAGACGGCCAGCCAGACGGCCAGCCAGACGGCCAGCAAGACGGCCAGCCAGACGGCCAGTCAGACGGCCAGTCAGACGGCCAGTCAGACGGCCAGTCAGACGGCCAGTCAGACGGCCAGTCAGACGGCCAGTCAGACGGCCAGTCAGACGGCCAGTCAGACGGCCAGAACGACGGCCAGAACGACGGCCAGAACGACATAGTATTCAATCATGTTAGTACATTTAGCAGAAATATTCGAATACCCTTGGTTCTGTTAGTGATTAATCTGTGCCACTATTAACAATTTCATATAACTTCATTTCCTGTTTTTATGAGGTGGAAAGTATTTCAATGGCTTTATTGAAAGCTATTAAGGATAATTAGGAAGAAAGATCTATAATAATGCACTTCTATAGGAGAACTGAGAGGTATCAGCTAGTTCAATAAATCTTGTTTCCTGTAACCACGTTGGGTCGACATTTTTAACGCATTCAATCTGGAACGTTATATTTACAATCTGAGCGTGATTTAATTTTGTTTAAAATTGCAATCTTGTTTCCACAAAAAGATGGTCTTTCCAGTAATTTATTGCCTGCGAACGACCTTCGATCAACTAAAATTGCTGTTTTATATCCCTAAAACACTCTAAAGGCAATTTATATCTAATAAATTTTGACAGTTAATCAATTGATTAAACCCTTAAGGAAAGAATAATACATAATTCATCTCAAATATCGTCAGTAAAATTTCTGTGAATTGAATAATATTAATGTTTCATTATAGGTATCTTTAAAATAAATCACTTCCTCCGTAATTACCTAATAAATTTCCTTCTATATGAAATTTTATTTAATCCAACGTGTGTGGAATGTTTCCATATAGAATTATTCAGTTTCATTAGCATCAAGAAAGCAATACATTACTTATCACGCAATACCTCACTCGGACTCGTCACTGAGCAACATACAAAAGTAATTTCTTCTTCAAGTCATCATTACAATTCTTCAATTCATCATCTTCGACTCATCACTTCACCTTCATTGATTTTTCAATTCACCGTCATCGATTCTTCAATTCACTGTCAACCTTGTTCGAGTCTTCAATGCTTTTTCTTCTCCTGAAGTCCATTATTTAGTGGCAGCGTCATAGACAAATTTATTCGGCACATTACCTTGCCATTGAGATGAGCCTTAAGCAATTGCATAAAAGTGGATCTTGTGGGCAGACTCTTCCAAATAGATGGCTCCTTGCAGCCAGCCCCTCGGAATGGGTTTCCGCAGCAATTGATAAAGGGCGAGTTCGTGGTGCGAAAATGCCGTATTCCAAATCCAGGTCAGTCAGCAGAGGCCAGGCACGAACAGTCGACATGATGTTGATGACAAAGCTCGATAACGTGATGTTTGACTGGCACGTGTTTTAAGTGCTTTCTGTACGCTTCTCGCCGTCACATGATACCAGAGCGACAAGTGTCACTATACTTAAAAACGTTTTTCCTCGTAATAGTAATAGTTACAGTACTGTGTACTCGCGCTCATCGTCGCCGAAACATGTACGACAGAACATGCAAATACACAGTAGGGCCTATGGCAAGAAAATCCTAGTCAATTCTGCGCAGATTTTAGTTAATGTTTTCTATGAATCTTTCTCATCTTCCGTCTCAAAATTGTTGGCTTATGTTTGAAACTTTTCTCATCTTATCTCATCTTATGTTTGAATCTTTCTCATCTCCTGGAATCTTTCCAGCCCCTGACTCAATCCGCGTGCTAGCTCTGTCCTTCCCACAACCCCTTCTATTATGCGGTTCCCTGACCACCGCGTGATCGCAGTTGCTGTTTACACTTGCTTCGAGAATATTCTATAAAACTCGTTACATCATTGGATAGCTTTGTCCCTCTCTCTTCCTGACCTCGGTTCGAGAACATCTCAATGGATTCTGATCATACTTGTGATTATTTCTGAACAGTAGAGCAAGGCGTTAGTCGGGGTTGCACACTTTTACATGACGAACTGCTTTAAAAAATATAGAAATTAGGGTCTACAGGCTACTGTCGACTAATGTTCAAAAACCTCCTCTCCGTGGAGCGTTGTTTCTTGATAGGTGGCACTGTCCTTCATTGAGAAATGGAAGGACAATGGGTGGAGGTGGGTTGTGGCGCAAACGGGCGGATTTACGATTGGGGCCGTAGAGGCTCTCCTATTCAAGGCTCACGAGAAACGAGGTTGGCTCCCAGGGGGGTTTCAGACGCGGGACGTGTCAATTCGAAGTGAGGGGGCGCGAGGGCGGTGTTGCAATTTGTCCACAAAGATAGTGAAAGAACTTTGAAATAGTCACAAAGTGACTCCGAATTGAGTAACTACCATCCACGTTTTGAAACATCTATACGTGACACAAGTCTGTTTTCAATTTCAGGGACCCTCTAAACGTGTTTTGCCGCCATACAATCTCGAAATCAATTTTCTGCAACATTACATAACTTTCTTCATACAACGTATTTACTAATAATAAAGAGTCTCTATGAGAAAGTAAAATGAAAATTGAGAAAAAAAGAGGTAATATTTCATTGCCATACTACATATATACTCGTATTTATACTTTTCTTTCTTTTCAATCTCAAAACCGAAAAAATCCATCTAGTAGATCACAAATACCAACTTTAAATTATTTCTTTCTGGGAACGAGTTTACTGATTATAGATAAGTTTTTTATGATCCAATGTTTTCAAAATAGCGTGAAGTCGTAAAAATTAAACATTCAGTAAAAAGGAGCTTCATTAACTTTCATTTCTTCCTTTCATAATTTCATGCGGAGTGTGTTTTCTACAGGTTCATTTGTTTCATTGCAAAGTTGATAATTGAAAATAAGCAAAATTACATGTATTTTCAACTAATCCGCGGAAAAAGCACCATCACCTGCTGAAGCCACTACCAACGTTCGCAATCTTATTTCCCAACGACGTACTCCTTTCCGATCAATCAGCTAAAAGTATCTGATCGAAACAAGTAATCCTTTGGGCCAAATCCCAGAACATTCACAGAAACCCAAATTGCCAAGTAAACCTCGAGGCTGGGCGAACGTCTGGCAGATCTTCCTGGAACCGGAATTCCCTTTTTTAATTTGTTTTAAAATTGGTAGCCCGCAGCGGCCGGGTCGGAAAGTTTCTCTTTTTCAATTTATTTAGCTCCGGATATGGGCGTATCGGCTCATGCGTCGGCCGCCGCCACCGCCGCCGCTATTTACTCCGACCTCGGAGCCTATCAGACGAAGCGCGCATCTGAGGGTGGGGAGGAGTAGGGGCGGGGGAGGGGGCGGAGCGGCACGTGCGAGGAGTGATGTGGGATCTGGCAACGCAACAGCGCGAGATCCAGTATGTGAAAGAATAAAGACAGAGATACATGGGACACAAGGGCACATGAGGGCGGAGGCAAGGATAAAGAGAGACAGAGACATCGAGACTCAGAAAGTAACCACATACGCAAATACTTGGATTTTTATTTCTTGGCGTGTGAGGGCCTGTCTTCACGATGCAATATCTCACGGCACATCGCGTCCTTCTCAGTCGTGCCGTTAGATGTCGCATGATCGCGACCGTATCTAGCAGTGCTAGGGATCATGCGATCACGACCGAGAAAGACGTGGAATGCCGTGAGATAGTCCATCGTGAAGACAGGTCCTCACACGCCAAGAAATAAAAACCGAAGAATAGAAAGAAAATCGTACGAGCGGGAGGATAAAGGAAGACGGACGAGCGAGATGGAGAGAGACTGCGTTGAAGAGCTTGAAGGAAGCTGCAGAGAAGGACGAATTACAGCGAAGGTGTTGTAATGTTGGTAATGTAATGCTTGTTGATAATATCTCAGTTATAATGAAATGAGTTACACATAAGTACTAATGGAGACTGCCCAGAGAAAGAGACCACTAAAATGGTTTGTGGTTGTAATTCACTACGGATAAAAAAAATAACATTCGGATTAAAATTGTGGAGAAACATTTTATACGTAAGCTGCCGGGTCACGTTCTATTTCATTTTAGTCTTAGACCAATCAAAACCTCGATGGGACGTGAAAGCTTCGTTTCCATGAAGTCGCACTGTCTGTGAATATGTCCACAGTCACTATTTTACGGTGAAAGGGATAAGACAGAGCTCAAAATTCTAACAAATTGCTACAGGAATCGCAAAAGAATGGTCCTAATTCAAGAAGGAAAAAGACTACGAGGAGCTAGAAAATTAATAAAAATACCGGCGTTCTGAAATATATTATTTCTCACTTTGGGTTTTTGGAGATTCACAGAGGAATTGATTGGAACCATTGCATAATTTCGGCGTTGTAGTTTCTTGTAGTTTCCTAAACTTCTAATTTACCATTTCATTTTTACTGTATAACTAAATAATAAAATAGTTTAGTAAAGAAAGACAGAAGACGGTATTTTTTTTCAAATAGCCAGTAAGAGAGAAAAATAAGGTAGAACCGCAAAAGAGTTCTCAAAATTCTGTCAGGGCATTCGCCGAAAACTAATCCGAGAAGTCACTGAAACGACCAATGAGCGCAACCGCTAAATCAGGGATTCTCAACCTTTTTTGTTTATTGGTCCCCTTTCAAAGAATTGTTGGCTTCATCGACCCCCTTACTGTATTATATCATACGTAGTGATAATATAAAGAACTGAACATAATACCTTAAACGGAACACATTTCATTGCAATATTTTGATAAATATCTCGGTTTTTATTAATCTCCCACTTATGAGGAGTTGAATTTCTTCTTGGACTTCGTTTTTGTACAATTGTTACATAATGTTGAGCATTTTTAAATTGCCAAAATATTCTCGAGTATGCATTGCAGAGAGTATTTTTTATGGTAGATAGCAACAAAGCAGATAATAAATTAAAAATTAGTTCCTCTTCTGCGCAATAAAATATCGTTATGTAGTTATATTTTTTCAGTTTTCTAAATATCCTAAACATTTGCGAAACTAATTTTTGGGATGCAGAAATTCGCAATTGGGCATCTATCTGAAATGAACGTGAAATTAAAATTTTAAAATGTAATTAGTACACAATAATAACATGATTTGTGCAAAGGAAAAAATAAGCATGGAGAACAATTCGTTTTATTCTTTGCCGATATCTGTCCGCGGAGTTCTGCGGGGTATTCAGTTTCCCTTAATTTTGGAGACTGGTGCGGTGCAACAGTTGCACCAACCTAGCTACTCTCTGTTCCTTAGGACGAACCACGGAAGGAAGCGAAGCGAAGCGAATTTGTAATTTATATAAGCTGTTGCACTTTGTCAGAAAAAAATTAATTATCAAGTTCATTTAATATTTTTTTGTAACTAATGGTATCTTGATCTCTATAAATTGGTACCTATCGTATTCAGCCGGTTCATAGTCGGCAATAGATTCCCAATCGACCGGTTGATAATCACTGACCTCTTCAAAATGTCATCGACCCCCAGAAAGTCGATACAGACCACGTTGGAAACCCCTACTGTAGATAATCTTCAATCGATCCGACTCTTCAAATGGCGTGAGAACTTTAATTGATCCAGGGCTGCGGATCTGTTTGAAAGCTCATGTGCTATGTTTGTACAAAATAGTAATGAAAACTCTTTAAAATTGTTTGAAACTGGAATGGGCGCATGACACTCCGAAGGGTGCTCGATGAAGAAGAGCGCCCTGGCGGACGATTGGGCCGGAGGATGCAGGCGGAAGGGGCGTGGTTGTAGGTGGCGGTGGGGACCGGACGCCGGAAGCAGCGCGCCGGACGCCACGAGCGGAGCGCCAGCTGCGCCACGGCCAGAGCAAATATGTGCGCTCTCCACCCAGAGCCCCGCAACCGCCCAGCAACCTCGCCACCCATCACCCTGCCTGTTCAGTGCCTGCCCTTCCCAATACTCTGACCGCCCAGCACTTTCCCTGCCCGACACCCTGCCCGCCCTGCAATTTCCCTGTGCGACTCCCCCTCCGCCCAGCACTTTCCCTGCTCGACACCCTGCTCGCCCGACATTCTTTCCCATCCAGCACTTTCCCTACCCGACTCCCTGCCCGCTGCCGCCCATCACCCTTCCCGCCCAGCACGTTCCCTGCCCGACATTCTTTCCCGTCCAGCACTTTCCCTACCCCATTCCCTGCCCGCTGCCGCCCAGCTCTTTGCCTGCCCGCCCAGCACTTTCTCTGCCTGCCCAACACTTCCCTGCCCGACAACCCTGCCCGACCGGCATCCTTTCCCGCTCAGCACTTTTCCTGCCCGACTCCCTGCCCGTCCCCGCCTGGCACCCTTTCTGTCCGTCGCTCTTCCTGCCCAGTACCTTCCCTGTTGTCATCCTGCCTCCTCTGGCACACTGCCCACCCATCACCCTCCTGACCCTCCTATTCTCCACCATGCCCCATCTCGCTCCAATCTCAACTGTGACGCTCGATTAGTGAAGTGCACGCTTTGCAATACATTTCTGCCAACGGGTCATGCTTTGATGCGCTTTTCTGACTCAGCAAAATGCTAAACATTTTTTAAAAGTCAAAAAAAGAACACGAAGGAAAATATGAAACCCGAAAATGAAAGTTAGAAAAGATAGAGAAAGTGATGACAAGCAAACTCAAAAGAAGAAAGAAAGAAAGGAGGATAGAGGGAAAGGAGATAGGAGGGCAGGAACGGAGCTAGTAAGGAAGAAAATAAAGAAGGAAATGGAGGTAAAAGAAAAGGCACTTTCGCTAAAGTATGAAGATGAGAATAAAATTAAAAAGAAATATATCAATGTCTGTGAAATAATTTTGCTCGTCTGTAATAAAGAAGAAGCCATGTCTCCTGCATTCGACAGTACCGTCCACCGACATGTGTGAGCAAGGCTGTCGATACCAACAAGAAATACACGTAACCACCTCTTGCAGCAGAAATGAGAACGTCCTGACGCAAGCATGCAAGTTTGAGCATGTTGTGGGTTATGGTAATAGAACTTGAGTAGAAGCATGGAATACCCTCTGTACAACAACCGGCAAAAGTGACTCAGGGATTCAACTGATGTTATTGCAGGTCCGGGAGGCCCTAGGGTTCGAGTCCCGGCGGTGGCAGGATTTTCGATAAAGGCTAGTTAGCTAGGTGGAATTCGGTTGCTGTCTGGAGGAGAATTCTTGCAGAAGGCTGCTCTGATAGTTAGCTTTCCGTGGCTTCTTTAATACGAGGCGAATTCCTGAGCAGTACCCTAACAAATGGGCCACGGACCACGCACGATCTTTCCTTCCTCTTCCTTGTCCTATCATTTCTACACACACGTGCACCATACTATCATACTTGTCGGTAGACCAATCAGGAGGTTAGGCGATGCCCCAATGGTGGGAGATACCTGGTTGGGAAAACGCGCGCAAGGTAGGTCGACGCCGGATCCCGTCAGCCAGCGGGGAAAGATCACACTAACTCCAGCGATCAAAATGCACCGCACGTACGGACTAATGACCTTAGCAGTTGACGCGCTCGAAATCATTAGTCAATCAATGAAACAATGTACTGTGCAACTAAAGGAAATATAATGAAGCGCAAGCCCAAGTTTCGTGGATCCAAAGTATTGGAGAGGATTTCTTATCTTAAAAAAGAGTCATTGATCTCTACATTCATTTTTACAAGACCACTCTAATGGAAGAAATATTCGAGGAACGAATCATTGATCCTCCCTATTATTAAAAAATATTTCTCATTATTAAAAAGGGATAATTAATTCTGATGTGAAAGCATAAAAGGATACACAGACTTGTTTAAATATGTATCTTTATTTGTATTATAATTTAAAATATTAATATCTCCTGATTTACCTACTACTTTCTTGAAATAGTTTATAATGCACAATGAATTGTTGGAACAAAATTAGTGGAAAGGTTTCAAATGTATCATGAATTGCCATTGGCGCACACATAGTGGGGAACTCATGGAACTTCAGCCATTCCCTCTCCCAGAAGCCAATGATACGTATTAAAAACATATATTTTACTAATATTCTATACTTACGAAAATCATTCACTATACGAATTGTCTATGTTATACTAAATATTAACTAACTATAAGTTAACAAAAAAGAATACATTTTGTATTGATCGTAAATAAAATATTCTTTATAGCCAAACTTTAAATCTGTTGGACACAGCAGATAAACCTCCCCGCCCCCCCCCCCATCCTGAAAAATTCTAGCCGCGCCTCTGTACATCACTAAACCTATTCTTAACACAACATGAAATTCTATCATAATTCTCCACGAAGGTGTCAAAGATTTAAGAACGCTAGTTTACGTACCGCAAACATGTCTTATTTCTTCAAAAATTCCCGAAAGAAACTCTTTGTCTCATCTCAGTGACAATGAAAACATCCACAAATGATCCACGCAAACATTGTGTCATTCCCCCTTCCCAGCCGTACGCACGCAACGCCCCTGCCTTGTTTATTCTCGTATCGCTTACTGGAAGTGTCAGCGTTGACGCCTCGTCTGTAGGGGAGCGGCCTCCTTAAAAGGAGGATGAAGGGGAGGGGAGGGATGGGCAATGAAACGCGAGAGGAAGGAAAACACGACGTATTACAAGCGGGGACGACGAGGTTAAAAGGAATACTGACAAGTCCAATAGAAAGGCGGCTGCCTTAACGAGTGTTGGTTTTTTTCAAGGAATGTACACACAGCGTTGTTATTGAGGTACTGAAGATCGGACGTATAATGTTTCTTGATGGTTCATGACAAGCTGCAGAGGACACATTCTGAGAAATGATAACGATCTCGTTAGGGAAAGAAAGTGCATTTTGTTCTGGAATAGATTTTCTTTGCCTCGCAAAGATTCTTCTATTTTTCAACATTGTTCTCCTCCATTATTTATCTTTCCTTTCTCTTTTTACAATCATTCCATTGGCAGTAAAGCGTTTAATCATTCCTAAACGTATTATCGGAGCTTGTGTTACAACACGACTCTGACTCATCGAATGTAATGAATCGATCTTTATATACAGTGTGACACAGATCGTCAATAACCTCATTGATAGTCCCAGAACCAATTTAGAATGTTCCGCTATCTCAGCATAGATCATTTCTTTCATCTACAATTACTATGATTCTCCGAACTGCAATGTATATAGTCTTCCAATTTCTTACAAAAATTGTTTGTTCTCATTTCAACGTCAAAGCGCATTACTATTAACCCTGGAGATGTGGTGGTTGCCAGAGTTACGTTAGAGGTGGCGCAGGGTCATTTCTGACCCCTGTAAGTTATTTCTTTATAAAATTATATTTAAAAGAAATAAGTGCGAAATTAGTTATTTTAATAATAATAAATCATTAATAAGGTCGTATTAACTGAATGCACTATTATAAACAAACATGCAAATGCAATTGAAACAAATAAAAGGGCAAAATTATCATTTATCTTTCATTTTATGTAGTGACTCCATTTACATTTTCCTGAATATTTCAATGACAAAGGTATCAGAAAATTTAGTAAGTTTCATTTTCAAACATTGTCTCACATAAAAACAAACAATTTATTGAAAATTCTTCAAAGCCAATCAACACAACTTACAAAAAGTACGAAATTTAAGATGTTTTTATTGGTTTCACGAATATTTGTAAATGAATTATTACATATAAAATTTTGAAAATCTTTCAGAAAAAAGCTAAAGAATATGGTGAAAGGTGTGTGGAATGTAAAGCTTCTGTCTCGCAAAATTAGGCAACTGCAGCTAAGCAAAGATACGTGGGGTCACAAGAGACCCCGCGCCACCTCTCTCGGGTTAAGCGAGTGGATTGAAAGTAGGATAAATCAATAAATATGCAATGACCTAGTTTCGCACTCACATCATTTTATCGACATTTTATCAACTTTGAGAAGTTGTTGAAGGTGTCTTAATAATGAGATGGGATGAGTACTGAGAAAAAAGATGAGATATTAGGTACCTGGGAGGGGGAATGAAAGACAGGGGCACCGAGAGAACCTCGAAGAAATCTGCCGTAAACCCACATGGAGTAGCGAGGATCTGAAACCCTCTTACAGAGGAATTACTCTTAGAAGGGATCCGTTTGACAGGCCGGGAAACAAATGAACGTCATATAGGGCGATGGCATTGCAATAGAGAGTGATGAAGCCATTTACAAATGAGATAACTGTAAACGAACGTACTGACAAATTGAGTGCATGGGCGTAATCTGCTGTTATGGTGCCAGCAGTGGACAAGCAGTAGCTGTCAAAGCGGTCCCTGCTCATAGTAATCTCTAGGGAGAGGATTTTTATGCCGTAAAAAATCTTGAAATATGCTTTTAAAAATACGCATTTACGACCTAAAAATTCCGAAATATCCACTTTAATACACAATTAAAATTCACAATATTTAATTTCCTGTATAAACCTCTCTTAATAAAATTCAGAAGAAGCGTGCTCGTAATGAAAATATATATTCGTGCAAACGTAATATAATCTACCTGATTTCGCGAGAGAAATAATTGAAGTAAATATTCACTTTACTAAAGTAGATTGTATGTTTTGTTGCATTACTTCTGTCTGTTTTAAAAAATATTATATCAAGAAATATCCTAAATTTGCACAAATATTTTGTCATCTATAGAAAAAAAAAAACAACGCAAATGATGACAAGCTTTTTCCAATCAATGAAAGCTTACGAATAAATATATTCTATTAAAAATGAAACGTTTTAGGGATAAGTCCTTATTTTAACGAAATATGTAAAATATGCGCCTATAATTACACGAATAAGCCCCAACAGGAAAAATTGATCAAGTGTACACAAATATGCACTAACAAATTAATCTACAAAGCATTCAATTCTAACTAAATGTCAAGAAATTTCATTTAGCTATGCCCTGAAGCAATGCACAAAAATATTCACGATCATAGAAATCGGCTACCTAGTAATCTCTCTATAACAAGGGGAGGTATACGAGCGAGTTGACTGCTACGCTTCAGGCTGCTTGAGGATGCACATTTAAAACGCTGCACTTCCACTCTCAGTATAACGACTTCCAGGAATAGAAGCTTTCAATGTAACAATCCGCACTCAGTGCTTCCACATGTAGCGTGTAAAATCGCAATTAGACACCGTAACAAGTGCACGAAGTTTCCGCACCATCCGGGAGCGAATGTCAAATGTTAAGTGTGCTATACGATCATTTATATTCAAATTCGTAGACAAGCGGACTTGATCCGCTCGGCAACCGGATAATTATTTTTATATTCTAATTAACTTTTTAACCTGATCATTACATGAGTTCTGAGCATAGCTACATTTTGCCTAAGGCATTTCGGGTCCCCGTGCGTAGATGCGGATGTCTACGTGTGTTGGCTAAACACTTTCAATTGTAAAAGATTAATTATAATAGAAAAAATAGCAAATTTTGATTAATTAAATGGTTGAAAAGTAAATTATCGAAGAAATGTAATGGATTAATTGTAATAAATAAACCTTCGCTAGGGCAAAACATTGCACATTTTTGGTGTAATTTAAAAGAGGTGAAACATGAATCTGAACAGGAGTAGATTGTCCAAATTGTCCCCTCCATCCGTTATCTGGAAATATTTAAGCGGTAAATATTGAAACAGTTGCCACACTTTTTCCTGAATTTAGCTGCTTTCCACAGTCACGAAACTATTCGTAAACTTGAAGAAAGTCTGTCAAGTTTTACATTTTCCTGAAGCTATTACACTTTAAATTACAAACTATCAATCGAAACACACACTCACAGGTATTAAATGTTCACATTTAAATACAGAAATGGAAATCTTTCAGAGGACTAATTTTATAAGTTTGCTGAGAGCGAGACAATGCAGTGTTAAGAGAGGTCAAGTCAAAAGCGACTAGGAAGCAAACCGCATTTCCTTGCTCCCCTTCTGTACTCTTTATCACTTTCTACAAAAGAGTAATTCAAACTGACTCGTCAGTGGTGAGTTGTAAACTCGTAATTTGACACCAATATTTGGAATTCAACCCAATAAGATCAACATTAAGAAATATGTTTAGGGTAGAACAATCAAAAGGGGTTTGAAGACTTTGAAAATCAAAAAAAATATTCTTCAAGAAACAATCTAATGAATATGGTCTAATACAAATAAAAAAGAACTGCAGCATTGATTATATTTTTACGTGACATTTCTGGCGCAAGTTCTTTTGGTGATCATTGGCATACTGAATGAAATCCCCATTGTGGGGCTTCGGCCATTTTTCGAGGCGCAGAACAACGCACTTTGAAAGTCATGGTTCCCTTTTCCCACCGTCAAACTGGAAAATAAATTTCCTGTTCGGAAAAATAGACATTTTATGTACCATAACATAAATATTGCACACTAGCACAACATACACATTATAATAATTATTTACAATTCTATCGATGTAATCCCGCAGGTGTATTTTTACAAACTAATTCTGATTATGAAAGCCATTTCTTTATAATATCATAAGGATATGTAGTACAATACAACAGAATATACTTATCAGAATAAAAATTGTAATTGATAATAACTATTTAAAGATTTGTTATATCTTGCTAAGATATATTCAAATTCTCCAACTACCTTCCACAAATATTCGTACTGGTTCTGGAAATTTTCCCGACGTGTTAGCATAACAGAGACATAACATAACTAGAAACATGATAGTTCAAACGGACAGACGGACAGATAAATTTGAAAAAGAAAGAGTACTTTTAAGACGAAGTATTAAAAAAATACTTCATATATATTTCAATGACTTTTAACGAGGTGATGATGGCTGCATTTAAAATTCCCGTTAATATTGTGACGCAAACTAGTGCATAAAGCTCATAGGCTGAGCTGGGATAGGCTGCGCCGCGGCTCACCGATGCATGGCATCATGAGCGAAATTCTCTGATCGTTTCTTATTTCATCGACAAGGGAGCGATCGAGAGATCGTTATCTTCTGGGAGGTCTATCACTACTCACCGAAATATGTGATCTGTCACAGTTATTTGCAAAAATGTTTGTCTCAGATTCAATAATTTGCTATGAATCACAAAGATTTTAAGTTTCTGATACAAAATTGCATCACGATTATTAATAAAAACATGCAATTACGTTAACTTCCCAGGTTTGGACCTATTTATAACCGTATCACTTGTCGAAGTGTGACACGAAGCCCTTGCGACAAAGTGATACGAGTTGTATAAAAGAAATAGAACTGTTGTGAGTCCATCAGAGTTCGGACGAATATATTTTTTCGCAAATCATTGTGAAGTAGATGTATAACTAAAAACGAAAACAAACTTTTTTTATTGAGTTTTTGTTCTTTTCTATGCTGTCTTCTTTAGTAGGTTTTTTTCTCTTAAGAACACATCCCTTTAAAATTATAGACAGCAGGCAATTTTGAAAGATTTTATTCCACAACAATTTAATTTAATCTTACACCTAATTTTTCAATTTTTTTTCACCTTTTTTATTGAGACAATTAGTGTCAAAATAACTTTCTGTTGCTGGAAATTTCTGTACACAAACATTATATTTTAATCGAAAATGCTAAAACTAGTTTGAAGTTAAACCAGATAATTGAAGAAGAGATGGAGAATGTATTGCCGAAAATACTAAATGAGAAATTTGTCTACTTGAAAAAGAGATATTTAAGAATCTTGAATTAAACATTTTATTTCTTCCTGGTAATAAGATGGAGGAGGGAGTTCACTAGATGACGGAAGGTGCAGATGTTTGCAACATTACACATTCACATCCCGGTTTGGCTGAATGCGTTGCGGAGAAGAATACATTTAGGTAGTCTGGGTGGAGTGATGCGTTCAATTGCGGGTCGGTGGCAGCCTTTCGCAGTCTGTTTGCTTGCCTGTGTACCTCTGTGATTGCTGTAGGACGCCGTAACACGTGCGCGCACGAAGCAACCGCATCCGCTGCGTCGCGCGGCCGGCTCACCCCCCCCCAGCGCTCACCGGATGTGGCTCACCGCGGAGCGGTGTCGATTCCGGTTCTGCTGCGTCGCTTTGCGGAATGATATTCCAGTGCCGACGAGCTTTTGTGTAGAGCTTCTTTGCTTTGCCTCTCGAATTTTAGTTTGTTCGGTGTTGTATGTGCGGGTCTCCGGTAAGGGAAGAAATATGTCGGCGAGGACAAGGAGAATCTGCGTAGGGTCAGATGGGAATCGAAGAAGGGTGAGAGTGAGGTCATAGTATGGCCAGACTGAGTTTAGAGTCGAGCCAGAGTGGGACCACTGTGGGGCGAGAGTGGGGCGAGAGTGGGGCGAGAGTGGGGCGAGAGTGGGGCGAGAGTGGGGCGAGAGTGGGGCGAGAGTGGGGCGAGAGTGGGGCGAGAGTGGGGCGAGAGTGGGGCGAGAGTGGGGCGAGAGTGGGGCGAGAGTGGGGCGAGAGTGGGGCGAGAGTGGGGCGAGAGTGGGGCGAGAGTGGGGCGAGAGTGGGCGAGAGTGGGGCGAGAGTGGGGCGAGAGTGGGGCGAGAGTGGGGCGAGAGTGGGGCGAGAGTGGGGCGAGAGTGGGGCGAGAGTGAGGCCAGAGTGGGGCCAGAGTGGGGCCAGAGTGGGGCCAGAGTGGGGCCAGAGTGGGACCAGAGTGGGGCCAGAGTGGGGCCAGAGTGGGGCCAGAGTGGGGCCAGAGTGGGGCGAGAGTGAGGCCAGAGTGGGGCCAGAGTGGGGCCAGAGTGGGGCCAGAGTGGGGCCAGAGCGGGGCCAGAGTGGGGCCAGAGTGATAGAGTGGAGCTAGAGTGTCAGAGTGGAGCCAGAGAGGGGTCAGAGTCGGGCCAGAGTGGGGCAAGTGCGGCCAGAGAGGAACCGGAAAGGAACCAGAGTGGGCCCAGCGTACGGTCAATGTAAAGTCGAAATGATATTGGTTTAGAATCGGAGAGATATCTCAGAAAGATCGGAGTGAGGTTGGAAAATAATATTAATAGAAATGTGCCAGAATGGGACCGAAGAGGTCGTAGTCTGTTGAGGGACCAATCGGAGTTCAGTCGATCATTCGGAGAACGATCTGTGTGTGGTCAGAAAAGGACGTTTTTGCACTGCATAGTGCAGAGTAATCAACTGCAATCGCAATCTTCTACGCTTACGCAGATGCACAAAAGTGATGCAAAACTTAAACTATGCATGCACAGAAGGTCGATAATGCTGTCGACTACTGCAACGCTTCGCCGTGCAATAACTCCCTAATTATTTAGTATCGACATAGACTAGCCGCCCTTCCACCCTCAGTGCTTCACAGCATGCAGTGCAGGATGCACATCACTCCGAACAACTTCACCGCAGGTGTGCACTTTTGTGCATGAGCTAATAAATCATCATTGTAAATTTGGGATTTTGCCCTGCTTATCACATTTCAATAACACTTCAGTCGATTGTCAATGCATTCTCGCTTTGATCGAGTTTTAACGTCGGCTATGTCGTAATGTGTATTTTTGACGCCGAAGAGTTCCACAATGATTAATGACCGTGATGTAGCAATCGAATTCCTAGAGAGCTTTTCATGGAGTTTGACAACAGTTTACCCGTGTATATTGATTTAATCACACCGTTTGTTTCGTATCACAGAATATTGTATTTTGAAGAAATAATCTCCGATGATATACTTTTTATTAGTATATAACAAAAGGAAATGATAAGAGTCTGTGCTATAAAATGCTCAATAAAGAAATGAAATTCACCTACTTTATATTTAATATAGGGGATGAACTAAACATTTTGGAAATTATATATATATGATATTGCCTCAGAGAATATGTCGTTTGAAAATTGCAATGATTACTCACATATCAGATAGATCTGAATACAGTGCTTATTGATGAATGAATTCACAATGTTTATCTACGTACTCGAATATCTATTCACAAATAATGTCTAAAATAAAGCACAATCTGCCTCTGTGTAATAAATTGTCTTCGTCTGTCCGATATGAAATATGTTGCAGTGCTTCATTATTAATACTGAAATGTGAATTATTGCTTGTGACATGTTCCTAGAATTGTTCATAATGGAATTATGTTTCATAATACCATATTCACTGGAAACAAAGTAACCAGCAATTTATATCGGAATTTCAAATGTGTTATTTTTGCTACACTCATAAATATTGATCTTTTTGGGATTCAAACGCATTATTTTGTAATTTAAATAACAGAGTAAGCTATTTGTAGCATGTAGAATACATTTAACTTAATTTTCTGTGCCAAAAGGAAGAATACAACGTTTGAGAAGTTGTTAACACGTGTGTTTAATGTCTATACAGTAATGTGAAACATTGAAATGCGACGCCGTCAAGTATTAGATACCGTAGGAAACAGTCCGTGATATTTACCTGATAACCAATATTTCAAAGCGTTTTTGAATTAATGGGATGTTTGCAAATTGTTCGAAACGATTGAGATTCTTAGTGTTGCTATGAATTCTTTTCCCAGTTAATGTCTAGTCCTGTGCCTTAGGGCATAGGACTAGTACGATTAGCCGTACTGCAATCTAAAAGCCACACTGAATTATTGGTTCAATTCACGAAAAATTATTGTTATAATCACCATTATGTCCTGTTTACGTGAAAGATTGTTCCAGATTTTTTTAACACATCTAGGCTTTCTAGCAAATAATTGAGCAACTTCTTTTCATTAATTTTCTGAACACTTTCGTTTTTCTTTCTTTTCTTGTAACAAACGTACAGTTTTTATTACATAAACTGAATAAATTAAATACATTTATTTAGTTTCAAGGAACTGCTTCTAACAAGACAGGTACCACCCAAACAGTTAAATAAAGATTAAAATTTGGATTGATGTTATATATACATACGAAATCATTCCGACATTGAACTTAACAAATCAGTTCTCCCACACAAAGAGGATTACTCAAGTTTTATATTTCAATTCAATCAGCCGGCGAATCATTAAAGAGAGACCATATACCAGGGAAAAAATACTCAATTCAGGCATCACTTCACAAATCTGCATTTTAGTAATACATCTGCTTGACTGACTCGCCATCAAAACCTTAAAACGATATTTACAATACACATTTAACGATGTACGGGTGTAATTCTTGATAGACTGCTTTACGTCTGATTTTTCATACAGGACTCTTTTATTCTCCAAGTTCTGTAGGCCAAATCTTTTCATAAGCATTACTAAAACATTCATCGAAGCTTAAATGAATTACATCGAATGTCCGAGTATTTGCATTTAATTTACACATGTTTTAACAGCAAATATCCTAAGAGAGAATTCACTTCTCATTTCTCAAACAAAGCGTCAACAAAGCTGCGGCTTTAACACTGGAGCAGGTCCCCTGCCTCGAAATCGATCCCTTGCTTCCGTCGGTCCGTGCACCCTGGTTTACTCGAGGGAAACAAGACAACACGAGAGAATTAACAAATACCGCGGGCGCGGTCTCATCCGCAAACCTGCAGGCTCTGATTGCGCGACCCGGTCCCCCAACTGGCAGGCGGCAAGTTCCATCCTCCAAACCCGCCACCCACGGCGGCTGTCTCACGGCCGTTGATTCTGTGCACTCCACCGTCCCGGCCCCTCCACTGCGGTGGCTATGTCTCTTCGCCTAGTTCCACCCCTCCCCATCATTCCACTCCACCCCCTTCCTCTCTCTGTCTCTCTCAGCTTGGCCCCACCCCGCCCCACCCTGCCCCGCTCCGTCCCACCCGTCGCATCTCGTCCCATCCCAACCCGCCTCACCCCGCCACTACCCATCCTGTCCCGTTGACAGCGTTTCAACATTCACGCCGCACCCTTTCCGCCCCGCCACGTCCCGCTCTCAGCTCCGCTCCGTCCCACCCCCGACCCGCTCCGACCCGCTCCGTACCGCTGCGCTTCGTCCCACCCCGCTTTGTCCCACCCCGCTTTGTCCCACCCCGCTTCGTCCCACCATGTTTCCCCCCGCTCCACTCCACCCCACCCCGCCCCATCACGCTCCCCGCCGCCCCACCCCGCTCCTCTCCTTCCCCCCCATGTCCCGTCCCGCTCCGCTTACTGCCGGTCCGACCCGCACCTTTCTGTCCCGCTCCTTTCTGTCCAGCTCCGCCCTACTCCACCCCGGCCCGCTCCGCCCCACCCTCTCGTCCCCCACGCAATGCCCCGCCCTACCCGTCCTGCCCGTCCCGTCCCATTGACAGCGTTTCAACTTTCACGCCCCACATTCACACTCCCGCGCTTGTATCGCGCTTACCTACCAGGAGCCATCGTTAACTCCCCCGCCTTTGTCACTGACCTACTCTCATACACCCGTTGCCTCATCCCGGAGTCGCCCCATTGCCAATTTTGCTGTCCCTCCACAGTTCAGCTCCGTACAAAGCCGTGACTTCTCAAATCGTTCGTTTCATTCTCCTGCCTCCTTTTCTTGTTTCATTCCATCACTTCCTTTTATTACTATGTTTTTATTCTCTTAGGTCGTCTTCTTTGCCAGGTCTTCTCTGCTCCTGTCTCTCTCCCTTAATAATTTGTTTTCCGTTTTCGAGTGTTATTTTCTCCTTGACTGCGTCTTCCCCAATGTGAATTCTTCCTCTTATACTTCCCCTCAGTGTTAATTGCAGAAAGACTTGTCCAACAAGCTTGTTCAACAAATATTCTTGCTTTCCGTCTCCACCTCGCCTTCGAACCACTGAAAAAACTACGTCCGCTTCTTTGTTCACCCATTCCTCAAGCGGCTTGCCACACTCTCATCACTTGCGCTTCTTTCTGCATTTTCTGATTTCACTTCCGGCGCAGTGGCAGGTACATCCGTGATACCATTCACCCTCCCTCGTTCGTTTAACCTTCACCAACGTATTCTAGTCTTTCTACCTTTCTCGCCCCTGGTTGCCGTAAGCACTGCTCACCCGAGCTCCCGCCTCGTCACTCAGTTCCTGCCCACTTCTAATATTCTCATCTTCCTTTTCCTCAGACACTGATCTGCGCGCTGTACCAACCTTCACTACCTCGTTTCTTCCTCCTATCATCTGCAACACAAACTGTGCCCCCGCTCCTATCCATGCCATAAACTGTAGCAGAAATATCGTCTCCGTCTTCTGCTTCCTGCTTTCATTTCTGCTTTTGCATACGGTGCCATTGCGCCTGCGTCACCATTGTTTCCGGTTTTGCCCTCGCCACCGACGTTACGCCAACGTCTCTCAATTCGCCAAAGTCTTTGTCTGCGTTCGTATGCAAACACCTTCGCCTGAACTATTATCTTCGTCTGTACTATCATCTTTGCTTGCACTATCTTCGCCTCCACGAACGTTTTCGCTTGCACTGTTTTCGTCTGCACTAAGGCCTTTACCTGCTCTAACGTCTTTGCCAGTGCCACCGTCGTATCCTGCACTAACACTTCCTACAACTCTTCCTCACTCTCTGCCTATTCCTCCACTTTTACCTCCTGCTCTCGCCTCATTTCCTTCTTTGCTCTTGCCCTCTCCCGTTCCTATTGTCTCCACTTCCGCCGTAGACACCGCCACCGCACCTGCTCTCTCCTTGCCCCTCTTCCCCGCCCCCGCTCCTCCTGCCGCCCTCGCCACGCCGCCTGCCCCGGCGCCCGTGGGCGGCCGGTGACAAGGGCGCACGTGTCCGATGCAGCGTGCTCAAAGGCGAACACGTCCTCTGGGCAAGCCACCCCCTGCCCCGATGGACAAGCAAGCACTGGATGCAAATGGCGAACCCCGCCCGCCCGCCAGCCCCATGCAAGAGGGAGGCGCCACGCGACGCGACGCGCCGGGCGATGGGAATTCGAACCCGCGAACTGTTGACAAAGCGTCTTCGCAAACGCGGAGCGGGAATGGATGAATCGCGCGACGGTAGCTTCTAAATATTCATAATTTCTACATTACGTAATGGCGCGCCATAACATACGGTGGCTGACATATTCGTAGTACATTGGTGCTATTTTTTTATTTGTGTATTTATTCCACGTTCTTCACAATGTTTATTTTCTATTGAAAAGAAATTAATAGTGTTATAATAAATACCAATAACGCTGTAACACCACATACTTTCACGAATTATTGGTAAGAATTACGTAAAATTATACTTCATCCAAATAACACTTCAGCTTAGAGGCGGCTGCTCCTTGAGAGCTCTAGAGGCCCTCCCCAGAAAAATCAACCTCGAGAAATGTTGCAGAAAGTATTAAAGCGACTCGTTTAATTTGTGTATGCCATTACTCGATAATACTCGAAAACGACTAATATTTAAATAACTGTCCGTGAAATTCTTTAAATATCTATTAATTAATTGTATTAAGAAATAATTTCTAGCTTCAGTGTTTAAAATGTAGAACAGGTTTTTAACCAAAATTTCGTAAAAGTTACTATAATTCATGTAAATTGTGCAGAAAAGTGCTCATAAAATGATATAAATATCTAATATTGCAAATTACTCTATATTATAAAAGAAATCATTCTTGAATAATGTAAATGCAGAAGGGCGTCGAACATTTTTTTTATCTTCTGCAATTTTCGAAAATGCAAGTGAAAATGCATGTGAATCTTACAAAGCATTAAACTTGCAGAGATGAACTAAGGAAAATCAAGAAAAAGGATTTGTAACGGAGGACGGACGGTGTACGGAGATATAAAAGAGGTCTTCAAGCTCTTTCACGTTTTATCGCATGCATGCAAGGAAATAGAAATTCACTTTCAAAGCGACAGTCTTATAGATGTTGGTAAAGAGTTTCAATAATAGTTCTGTGTACAAAGGCGGAGATAAGGAATACAAAGAATACTTTATACTGGAAAAAATGTTACTAACTACGGGAATCACGATATTGACTATTTGGAGAATCGTGGGTGATGTATCGCATCGGAAGCTATGCAAAGCTTACTCCATGCAATCGGCTAATACAGTCATTGGCGACGAGATCAAACAACAGTGTTAAATCTAATAAATAAGCTCGTAAAAGTGAACAAAAAATCTAAGTACTATTGCAGTGGGTATCGGAAAATGCCGCTTTGCACATAGAACTATTTCGGATTAGCGCAACTGCATGGAACAGCCCTAGGATCATGGCCTGAAAGTAGTAACACTGCAAACTCGTCACGGATTAGTTCCTAAAGTCAAACGACGCCTGCAGTGAATATAGAGTAAAATAGAGTGAGCCGGCAGGATTACGTGATGTACACGAAATGGGAAGGTGTTTGGGGGAAAATACATGCGAATTTTCATATAGCAAAACATGGAACATGAATCGTGAAAATATATTATGTAAAGCATTGAAAAATGAAGCAATTCACTTTTACAGTGCCTGATGTAAGCATAATTTTTACGATGAATGTCTACGATTACCAATCATTACAACAAAATTTTAAGAACAACTTTTTTCAGTTACACTGTGCATGTTTAAAAATCGATGAAAATATGTTAATGGTGTGGGTAACATTAATTTAAAAGATGTATACTTTTTATATTTTATAATCCCACCTCACAACACAAAAATGAATACAAGCAAATAATCCTGTTAATAGAATAAATGTACGAACTGCACTCTTTACCTGTGCCAGATATGAATGACACCGCTTCTCTCCAAAGCCCCAGGGCGACAAGTTTTTGCATCCAGTTTTAACGAAAATCAACAATTACACTAGTCTACAAATTTGAATGTTTTTGTGTCTGAATCGGAATGTGCCAATCCTAAATAAATCAGCACACTAAACACGGATATGACAATTATTTTATTTTATTAGTTGTTTGGGAATGTATCGTTTGTTTTTTTGTTACTTGACCTTCAGCTCTGATCTACTGCAACTACGACATCTTAAGATCCTCTGCATTTTAATATCCCTGCCGTAGAGCAATCATATAAGAGTGTCAGTGTCAGTGATCACAGCACTGCATTGATGCAACTCATATTTGAAACTGTTATTCATGTTAATCATTTACTGCACCCCCAATTCTTCGGGAAAAGACAATCTAAATGAGATCTCAAGAAGTGGATCTTCAAAAGCATAATTCTACCCAAATTATAACACGTGAGATGTTTTTCAAGGAGAACCTCAAAACAATTTACCATCTTATTTCCTAAAAATCCAATTGTCACCCACCGAAATGCACGCCATGCTCTCTTCTCGACGCTCATATGTTTGCCTTTAAATATCTCGTTCTAAAGAAGTGGAGATATGCTTATACCTTTTGAGTCTTTGTATCATTGAGTTTTGGGATTTTTTTACAAAGTTGCAAATATCAGCGTTTATTAGATTTAGCGCTATAAAAAATATATTCACAGGCCGAACCTGATGTGCATGGGGTAACAATATATTGTCTGATTCTTGTGAAGAGGAATGAAACACATCTTCCTTTTCGATCTCCAAGGCATATCTAGATGGCCGTAACTTCTGCACGTAATGTTACTCTCTGCTAACTCATTTACTTTTCTTACTCTCATACTCTGGTACGTAACTCATTTAATTCTGTTTCATTCCAAGCAGTAGCTCAAAGGTTAAGTTTCGCACATGTTGCCACGTGATCGTTAAAGTACCTGTACTGCATTTATACAAAATTCTTAAAATGTTCATTGTAGTACTTTGGCTTATCTTCTCAGGCCAAAATATCTTGTATATACAAGATTGTCCACACAAATTCCCACACAAATGAAACAAATTTTACAGATTTCTCTAATTTCCACATATTTTCCAAATATGAGTAAATTGGACGTTCTTAAATTTGATATTACAAGTTTCATAGAAAAATGTGATACCCTTGTTGCATGAAATGATGGGTCATAACGTACGAGAGAATTATCATTGCCATTTGTGGTAAATTTTTAATTCCACTTGCAATATACATTATCAGAATACCACTCCGTTGCCTTAATAAAATCCAACAAACCTGATTTCGCCCAAAATGAATTCGCCCAAACTTGATTTCGTCCAAACTCCGCAGTCGTTCTAATCGTTATAGAAGAACGAATCAAAACCTCTTAATTTACGTTTAGTTGCTGAATTTTATAAATCATATTTCATTGCTTATTACTGTATGTTAATGAAAAATATATTACAATTACACAATTGTGAGAGGCCGTTTCCCAGTTAGTGCCCCATCCTGCTGTTTGTTACGCCGGCAACGAGGCGCGAGGGAGGGGGTGGCAGCAGCTCGCCTTCCAGAGGGAGTGCGCCGTGGCGCGGCGCAGCGCGGTGCGACATGGCATTTCATGAGGAGGCGGAGCGGGGCGGGACGCGGCGCGACGAGGCGCGAATTGGCGGGGTGGAGCGAGGTGAAGGCGGGGTGGGGTGAGGCGGGGTGAGGCGGGACGGGGCAGGGTGAGGCGGTGGCGAGGCGGGGTGAGGCGGAGCGGGGTGGAGAGGGGAGGAGCAAGGAGGAGCGTGGTGGGGGGCAGAGCGGAGAGAGGTGGGGGCAGATTGGGGCGGGGCGGAGCGGAGCGGGGCGGAGCGGAGCGGGGCGGGACGGAGCGGTCGGGTTTGGTGGAGAGGGGTGGGACGGGGTTGGGTGGAGCGGGGTTGGGTGGAGCGGGAAGGGGCGGGGTTGGGTGGGGTTGGGTGGAGCGGGACGGAGCTAGATCGGCAGGGGTGGGTGGGGCGGGGAATGGCGGGACGTGGCGAAATGCGGCACGGTGAGGCGCGGGGAGGAGGTGGAGCGGGGAGGAGCTGGTTTGGGGCGGGATGGTGTGGCGAGGCTGGGTGAGGCGGAGCGGGATGGGTTCGGGCGGAACGGAACGGTGTGGAGCGGGGTGGGATGAGGAGGGGAGGGGAAAGGGGACGGGGGGGTCGGAGAGCCCTCGAGTAGCGGCGCCGGGGGAGCGGGGCCACGAGGCAGCAAATCAATTGCGTGGGCGGCCCCGCTAATGGGAACGCATCGCAGGTGGCTCTCCAGACGCGTGCCTGCCCTCGCCAACGACCACGCACAGTGGCGCGGAGGGCGGAACCAGAGGGGCCGCCTCGCCGGGAAGGCAGAGGCTCTTTGGTCAGACACGTTTGCCAGAATAGCGATCGCGTGTAGTGCGATTTTGGTAACTCTGTCCCTCAAGCCCCTATGGCCGCGATGGAATATTACACGGCATTTCGCGTCTTTCTCCGTCGTACCGCTAGAAGTCGCATGATCTCAATCACTGCTTGATACGGTCGTGATCATGCAATATCTAGCTACACAACTGAGAAAGATGCGAAATACTGTAACATATTCCATCGCGAAGTTGGGTATCGAGGGGCAAAGTTAGAAAAATCACAGTATAGCTCAGGGCTACGCGGCGGCCCTCTGCAGTTACTACGTGATACTCACTTTTGACAAGAGCTGAATGCCGGAGGAGCTCAAAGCCAGCATTGCCGTTGAATCTGCAGTGACACTCTCTGGAAAGTCCTAAGATTTCCAACGGTGGCGAATTTTCGACACTATCTACAAAACTACGTCGAATTCAATCGCGGTCTGGAGATTTCTAGTGGCCAGTTGCTCTGATCGGTAGTTGTCCGTGGTTTCTCCGAACAATACAAGGCGAATACAGAAGCAGTTTCTTTACAAACGAGCTACGAAACGATCGCAATTTTTTCTGTTTTTTCTTGTTCTAACTTCTCTCCTTACACACTCACACACACACTTGCACGCACTAAACTACCATAAATGTCGGGGAACTTAGCTTAGATCTTGTCCCGGATAAGATGATACCCCTCTTTAGGGAGATACCTGGAGTGGGAAATATCCAGTTGGAAAGGAACGCAGCCACCTCTCGGAATAAAACATTCACTACACTAACAGGACTAATTGCCGTACCAATTGACGGGGCCGGAAATACTCACTAGACTAGAGCCGATAGCTTCAGAGTGCCTCCCCTAACCTTCCGACGGGCAGACGACGTGTAGCAGATACGCACTCGGCCAGGGTACAAGTGGGGGGGGCGGTAGTATCCCTGGTTGAACATAAACGGCACAGCTTCAACTTCACCTCAATTACCATTTGCTTTTCAAATCATTGCACAATTAAATTCTCCTGACATGAAGAAGAAATTCAAACATGTCATTCATGTTTCACTGAAATTTTAATACATACTTTCCTCAGAGAAATCTGGAAGGGGGGAAATACATGATGATTGCGCCTGGCTACAGTTTGGAAAGAGCTTAGTAAGTCTGTGTGCATTCATCTTGGAGCGGAAGGTCTTTTTCCCCTCAACCGAATCACATGTCCCTTTCCCGCAGCTTTGATACAAATTCGAATATCGTAGGAGGTAGATATTGTTAATGGCCTTATGGCATTCGATGCGCAGTCATAGTTTTAAGTGATTTACCTTATATTTGCAATAAATTGCCTAATAAATAAGTAAATATGCCTTAAAAATTAATTGTGACGTTTTCGAGCAAAAGTGAAGAATAAATCACAACATATTTCAACTGCATGTTTTCATTGCTTTAAATTTTAGAATGCTTGTTTTGAAATTCTTAATAATATTTTGTTTAATGATGTGTTAACAGAGATATTACTACAGGATGGGACCGCTTTGACAGCTACTGCTTGCACACTTCTGGCAACAAAACTACAGGTTATGTCCTTGCTCTAATTTTGTCAGAGCGTCCGTTTACAGCTACTTCATTCGCAAATGGCTCCATCAATATCTCTTGCAATGTCATCGCCCTGCGTGTCATTCATTTGTTTCCCTGTCTGTAAAAGTGGTTCGTTCTTAACCAACTCTTCTATTGTCATTAGTTCCAACCGTCATTTCAGAGTTGTTATAACTGCGCCAGGGATTTTTTTACTCCCGAGCGTCAGCACAGTTATCTTGCGGGAAATTTCAGACGCGCTACTTGACGCACACGATACCCATTCAGGAGGTGTTTAGGTAAGTGTGTGTCCAGAATTGTGTACTTGAAATTCAAATGACGGCGCTTTCACAACCGCCTTAGATGACCATCTGCCGTTCAACTTCCTTATTCACAAATAGCAATTGTCTGGCAACTGAATTGTAGAGGAAACAAGTTACTAACTTTAGTAGGTTTGGTTAAGGAACGAATTTAAAGCAATCAAGGTCTTCTGAGTAGTTGTTTCAAAAGACTGAATTTATTACGATGGTGTAAAACTGGATCTTTTTCTGTGGTACTGAAAGTTTTTATACAACACATTTTATCTACATAAGGTAAAGTGTCTTCGTAACGAAATGAATTTAGTGTTTTCTTATTTGCAGTTATCATAAAAATGTCGATATAAACCGTTTACATTTTACATTTTTTCTGTTGATCAGCTTCATGAAAGCAATTAAATCAAGACAGTTCACATACCCGTATACAATGACATTTTGATACAACGAATGTATCAAATTCGAATTCGAATGAATATTACAAAGCATTACATTTTGAATATGAGCATATTGTTTTAGCACATCCATTTTATGGGCAATTATCTCAAAATTTCAAAGACGTGCAAACTAGTGCGTATAGTAATAGCAGTAGCAGTACATATTGATGTAATATAATCACTAATTTAACGGAAGAATGGGAAGAAAACAAGAATTTTTCTTATGCTGGCAGATATGAGGAAGAAAGGATTTTTAAAATGATGAGAGGCCCAAAGACTAGAGAAAAATGAAGTTGTGATGAGAGTTGATACGTGTCCTGAGACAGATTCACACACAAAAAATAATTAAAAGCAGAAATAGAGGTACAAGAAGTCGGAGGTGGAAGAGGAAAATCAGAAGAAGGAAACGGACGAGGAGAAGGAAAAAGAAAAGAAGGAAAAGGAGGGAGAGAAGAAGAGAAAGAGAAGAAGGAAGGAAAAAGAGAAGAAGGAAGGAAAAAGAGAAGAAGGAAGGAAGGAGAAAGAGAAGAATGAAGGAAGGAAAAAACGAAGGCAGGAAGAAGAAAGAGAAGAATGAAGGAGAATGAGAATGAAGAAGGAAGGAAAAAGAGAAGAAAGAAGGAAAAAGAGAAGAAGGAAGGAGGAGAAAGAGAAGAAGGAAGAAAGGAAGGAGAAAGATAAGAAGGATGGAAGGAAGGAAAAAGAGAAGGAAGGAAGGAAGGAAGGAAGAAAGGAAGGAAGAGATGGTGTAGTGCGAGTATAAAATCAAGAAGGGAAATTACGAGAACAAGAAAGATATGTAGTAGGACGAGGAGAAGAAGAAAGAGAAGAAGGAGAGGAGAAGAGAAGATGTATAATGCGGAAGGGAAAGAGAAGAGAAGAGAAGATGTACAATGAGGAAGGGAAAGAGAAGAGAAGAAGGGCGACTCAAAGGGACAAGAGAAAAAGAAAAAGAAGAATAAGATAAGGTTTTCCTCGTTTGATTCATTATAAATCCGAGGCTAAAAAGATAGCTATTTGTCCCCACTGTTGCCCACCGCGAAGCACAGTGCGCGCGGTGTCCGCCACCGACGAAGAAGCGCATTCATTCGCCACTTACCTCGCGCGATTGTTCATTCGCGCGGCTTATTATTACATACGGCGCGGCCGGGGCCATTGAATTAGGCGGCGGTGGCGGTGACAAGAGCCGCTGTTACACCGGATTAAGCCTTGTTCCGTCCGCCGCCCGCTGTTTACCGCCAGGTCGCGCTAATGGCGGCCGTAAATCAGAATGCAGGACGGCGGGCCCGCCCACCCACCCGCCGGCCCGCCCACCCACCCGCCGGCCCGCCCACCGGCCGCGGCCGCCGCGTGCATTCCTCGGATTCTGGAGGAGGCGGCTTCGAGGACCGCCGCGCAAAGCCGCCAACAATCAGTGCGGACTCGGTAATGAAACAGTCCCTGGTTGCACACATTAATCATGTCACATTGTCACATTTTAACGTCATTATAAAATCAAGGAAGCAGAGTAACTGCTTCCAGAATAGTCTTATTGTTCATTGTTGTGTTCTAGGATACATCTCAGTCTCACATTCGCAACGCTAGATTATTTTTGTGAGGTTGCCTTTCAAGGATTCTGGAGGAGGCGGCTTCGAGGACCGCCGCGCAAAGCCGCCAACAATCAGTGCGGACTCCGTAATGAAACAGTCCCTGGTTGCACACATTAATCATGTCACATTGTCACATTCAAAGTGATTATAAAATCAAGGAAAGCGAAAAGCCTTATTGTTGAGTGGGGGACATGAATACATGTCCTCCTCAACACTGGATTTGTTTTGTGACGTTACCTTCAATGGATTCTGGAGTAGACGGCTTCGAGGACCACCTCGCAAATCCGACTACAATGCAGTGCGGACTAAAAAATCCCTGGTTGCCCACATAAATCAGGTCAAGTTTCAAAATCATTATAAAATTAATAGAATAAATAAAATAAAAGATAGTCTTATTATTGATGTTGTATTCTAGGATACATGTCATTCTCAACGCTCTCTTATTTCTGTGAGGTTGCCTTTCAAGAATTCTGGAAGATGAAACTTGGAAGTCCACCGCTCAACTCCGTCTACAATCAGTGCGTAATGAAAAATCACTCGGTAATGAAACAATCCCTTGTTGCCGACATAAATTAGGTGACGTTTCAAAGTAATTGTTAAATGAACAAAGAGGAATAGCTACTGTCAGAATAGTCATATTGTTGTGTGGATGTTTTGGACACATACCATTTTCAATTCTGGTTTATTTACGTCAGGTTGTCTTTCACGGATTCTGGAAGATGCAACTTCGATGAGCGCCGCGCAAATCCGAGTTAAGTGAGTGCGGACTCTGTAATCAAACAAACCATGGTTGCGCATTTAAATTAGTTCTCATTCCAAATTGATTATAAAAACAAGGAAACAGAAAAGCTAGTGTCAGAATAGTGTAATGTTTGATGTTGCGATGTTGGATACATGTCATTTTCAACGCCGGATTCCGGTATTTTTGTGTGGTTCACTTTCACGGATTCTGGAAGATGCCCACCAATTTTGAAGTCCGCCCACAGAATTACATTGCTCAAGGCATCAACTGATGTCACTAATGCCTAAGGCCGGGAGGTCCTAGGGTTCGAGTCCCGACGATGCTGGCAGGATTTTCGACACTTGGTCTAGGTCGAATTCAGTTGCTTTTTGGAGGAGAATTCCTGCGGCTGGCTGCTCTGGTCGATAGTTTTCCGTGGTTTCTACAATCAACACCAGACGAATGTCGGAACAGTACCTTAACAAACTGTCCACGGACCGCGCGCGATCTTTCCGTCCCATTCCTTGTCCTAGCCTCACTCCTACTTACGCAGTTACACTTGCATGCACTACACTACCGCACAAGCTGGAACTCCAGTCTGGAGCTTATAGCTTGCGCCGGGCTGTGTCGGTCCTCCGCTGTTAGGAGATACCTGGTTGGGAAATATCATTAGTCGACTTGTAGATCGCCACCGAATCTCATCCACTGAGGAAGATCACCGTCGCCTCCAGCGATAAAAAAACACACACACTACACTTACCAGGTTGATGACGTTAGCAGTTGACGCGCCCGGAATTATTAATCAATCAATGAATCGACGTCCGCCGAGCAAATCCGCGAGAATCCGTGCGAATTCGGTTGTACAACAGCCTCAAATTGCGCGCATAAATGAAGTCGAGTTGAGTGATTATAGAATCAAGGAAACAATTAGCTACAATCAGAATAGTTTTATTGATGTACAGTGGTCTTGAATACATGCCATTCTGCTTACTCGCGATCCAAGGGATGTCTACAACGTTTTTGATGAAATATTTAATGTTATATATAATTAACCACACATGCTGTTTCGGGAATCTTATCCCATCTCCACTAGCATTATAGAGAAGGAAAATTGTGAAATGAATTATTTTTAATTTAATTAATAATTAATTTAATGAATTTAATGAAATTTAATGAAATTAATAATGAATTTAATTAATATATGAAATGAAAATGGCTGTATACAAATAGAAATAGACGAAATACAAAAATTAAAAATACAAACCATATCATCTTCAATTCCCGATTAGTTTTGCGAGGTTTCATATCATGGATTCTCTAGGAAGGTGATTTGACGACCACCGCGCAAACAGAGTAGCCATGCGGAGTGCAGATGCTGTCGCTTTCCGCCAGTGTTCAACTCTCAGTCGATCAATTGGGATTGTTGGTGAACGAAGCTGATTGACAGCAGGTTACTTCACCCTGCCTCTCATTCTCCAATTGCTCCAGCACCTTTCATGTCAAATCTTCATAAACATTTCACATCAAAATAATTGAGCCATCTTCAGGTTTGAAGTTCAGACTTAGGCTCTGGCAGAGCAAAGAATATACAATCAGTGCAGGCTCCGTTGAAAATTAATAATCATCTGGTTGCGCACTCACATGAGTCGGGCTTAAGCGTGATGTAATTCAGAAAAAAATTCAACAAAGTAATTCAATTAAACATTATTACTTGATCGATATCATGCCGTCGTCTGTGCCAAACTAAGCACTGTAAATTAGATCAAGTGTGCCTGCAGTAGGGAGAGGACGAAGTACACTCACGTAAATAAATAATAGTTATTCTAATACATTATGATATTGTGCTGCGTATCATCATATTGTACTGCATATCAGCAGACGGACTATTAGTAATGTGATATTTTATTTTTTGGATTGCAGAATAGATAATTTAATTCTCAAGCCTTCTACAATCAGCTAGGGCTCGCTAGGTAATGGAATAACCTGCCCCTAAAGGCAGATACATGCCAGTCTGACTGTATGGGAGGGAAAATGGAAAAGTGAAACACGGCACTGAGATATGATCTTCTCAAACTCCTGTCAGCTTCAGTGCCAAAGTATATGTGTCCTCATTCCCCGGATTCTCGAAATGGTTCAAACGACAATCTCTGTGTACTTACGTAGAATCAGCGTGATTTTTAATGACAAAAGCTGTAGACTCTTAACTTTTAACCCGTTTGAATAGATATTAGAATTTCTGGATGTACACAATCAAGAAAACTGTGGTAGATATCGACTGGGCGTCGTATACCGAGAAGTCATATTTCTGGTTCCAAAAAGAAAATGCAAGCTCTGAAACGATTTCCAGAAGGTGAATCACAGTCCTAGAATATTAAGTGAAGGCCAACTACTCTTAAGAAAATGTGAATGTCAGCGATGGCGTTTTCCTTCTTATACTTGAGATCTGCTGGGTCTGTGGTTTGTACCTTTCATACTAACGACCACAAAGTGTTCAAGTTATCTTCTTTCACTTCAATGGATTCCCGGTATGACATAAATAAACTTAAAGTTCTTGGTAGTTAAAGTCATTATGTTATATTCTAGGTCCGCATGGAAAAGTACCTGTATTTTGCTCTTATTATTCTGCGGGCAAAACCAAGTTTGAATCAATGCTTTCAAAACTGTTTAGTTGCACATTCAGAACGCCATCACTTTCGCATTTTGAATAGTCCTCTGAACGTCTTACGTCTGACAATGCAAATGAAAGTGAATATTAAACATTATCGGCGAATTTATCCAAAAATAACAAGTATTTTGTTTCTAAATAATTAATACTGAATGATTTTCTCTTTTAGTATTACTTTATACTATTATGACCATGAACTACTGTTGAACCACACGTTTCTAGTTCCGTGTCTGTCTGTTTCTGTCTCTTTCCCTCTCTTCATCTCTTTCTTTCTCTCTCTTTCTTTCTCTCTCTTTCTTTCCCTCTCTTTCTTTCCCTCTCTTTCTTTCTCTCTCTTTCTATCTCTCTCTTTCTATCTCTCTCTTTCTATCTCTCTCTTTCTATCTCTCTCTTTCTATCTCTCTCTTTCTATCTCTCTCTCTTTCTCTCTTTGTTTGTCCCCCTTGCATTCTCTCGGTCTTTCTTCCTTTCTCGATGAGCCTCTTTCTGACTCTCATGTGTTCCCATTCCTTCTCTCTTTCTTACACTGTCCCTTACGCTTCATTTCACTCACTTTTCATAAATCTCTCAGTGAGTTTTCATATTTCTTCATGTTATTCCTTAACGGTCTATTCTTTGATTCAAAACAATACTTTTGCAGAGAGAGAAAAAATTCTCACAAAAACATGTAATGCAACCGTCCGTGCTGAGACACTGTATTTCCAGTCTCAAGGACATATATATGAAGTCTTACTTAACGTTCAAGCACAGGAAGTAACCCATTAACAAGGATACTCCGTTGACGTCATAACATGTTTACGGTCGCCAACCCCTCTCAAGGATCATAGTTGTGAGGTCGGTTTTGCGATGCTAAGGAAATGGTAATTCAATCGTAGTACATCAGTATCTTTTAATACGAGAACATTACATGTTAGTGACTGTGTAAAACTGCCACACACCATAAAATAATAAAAGGGGAAAACAAAGTAGTGTTGCAAACAAATAAAGTACAACAGCACATACTTGTTCGTATTTGTAATGGTTACGTAATTTTATAATAAAACCATTTCTGAGCATATTAACACATCTCAGCTAGCACTTGTAAAACTAATTACAAATCGTAGAGAATGAGGAGCGAAAACTAATTTCATTAAAGCTAAGGCATCAACACAAATTTGACAATTCAAAGAGGCATTCCATAAAGCGACAAACATTTGATGGTCACAGAGGAAAACTCAGTAAATCTTAAAAAGTAAATTTTTCAAGAGACCACTTCTAAAGTTAAACGGTTCTTGAAAAAACAGTTAATGAAACAACAGAACTTCTACTTGGGTCAAAAATGGTAATTTCCACCCTATTTTACAATGACACTCAAAATGTATCCTATTTGTTCATAATCGTATCGTTACGCGAATTCTTGAAGAATTGTGCCAGGAGGTGTTAATAAATAGGAAAGTTTTAGATAAAGAATTTTTATTAAAGTTGACCATACAATTTACACCTAACATTCAAAAAGAACAAACTGAAAAAATAACAGATAATTTAATAATTTTCACAAAATAAATCATTTCTGTAAAAATATACAATTGAAAATTCATACATATTAAGGCTTTCACGAAATATTCAGATTTTGACAAAGTTAATTGAGTTTAATTATTAACATCTGAATCGATTTTCTTTGAATTTAAGTCAGTTGGTTCTGAAGAATCAGTTTTCAAAGATTCAAAACATCCTGAAAGAAGCTTTCAATAAGAGGAAGTAAGTAGATAAGATATTTTTTCTTTGCTTCGCTTATTGCGACAGATCCAACATTCAAAAGGGGTTTCAGATTGAAGGGCCTTACTTCTTCTTTAAAATCAATAATATCAAATTGTTGATCACTGTGTAATTCATGTTTAAAATACCGTTTTCCATCTGATTTTCTAAACTGGAGCTTCTGAATTGGCGCCCAAAGAAATTGTTGCCCGAACTCAAAAACATTTTAATCTGAAATGGTCCTTATTTGCCAGAGAACTGAAATCAAAAAAATTTTTTGCCGTCATTTAAATTACTTCGAAAGGGCTTTTGCTTTTTGATATCCTCACCAATTACAATCGGGATGGTGAATTTGTATTGGGATTTTTTCTTTGCTCTTTGCAATGACTGCGTGGTCAGTCACACTCCATACGACTCGTATGGAATTTTTTGGTTTATTCTGTTGATTCCATGAATGTTGTAATTTAAGATGTGCAAAAACATGAGTGCAACAATACTATTCATGTTCTGGAGAGCACATTGGTCTGAATAGTACGTTAATTGAATGACATCTGATGGCGAAGTTTGTAAATGTCTATAAAGGCAAAAATCTACTTGTTTAACCTGAAATTGTCTCATCCCACATGGACCAGATTGTTTGACATTACTTAGTCAAGTTCAAGTTCCACACTTGACGCTTATCCAAGGCAATCGAAGTAGTAAAGAAGGAGTAGGTAAAAATTTTCTCAAACTCTTCCATAAAATTTATTTACCCGATTTTCCACAATTTTCGTCTTATCAAGTTTTCCCTCTGACTATCGCACACCCGAACAAAAAGTAATTCCACTTCAGATTACAGTGTAGCGACATTGGCATTCGCGTACTGTGACCTAAATGGACTACGCTAAAAATACTAACAGGCCTGTTTTAAAAAATTACAACAGCACATACTGTACATTATCGTTTTATCTGTACATGATACTGTAGAGTACTGATTAAATTGAGTTCTGTACTGTAGAGTACTGAGTAAATTGCAAATTGTATCCAACTATCCTTTTAACAATAACATTAAATGCTTCACCAAAAGAAGCGCAGGAAATTAGAAATTGCAATTTCGAAATTGATAATTTTTTTAAACACATTTTGCAATATATATTTAAAAAAACGTGACCTTATTAAAATATCTACTTTTCACGAGCACATCCATGTCAGAAAAAATCTTAATCATTTATTACGTAGTTTTGCAATGCTATTTTTTCGTTTTTTAATACAAAGAGATCATCGAAAATCCGCACTGCGTCATTTTTATAAGCGTACGTCGGTCCACTTGAAAAATACTGAAACAAATTTAGAGCACTTTTCGAGAAAAATCTTGTTTTGACAATAATTGCTCATATTCTAAATTATGTGAAAACTACAATGTTTTGAAAAAGTGTGCCTGACCTTCTATAAAGTTCTACCTTTGAGGAATAAATTTCATTAAGAAAAAATATCCATCTTCAATGTTGGAGTGGTAGGAATAAGGAAAATGTTTAAACGTTTACAATTTTCGAAAATTCAGCGGATTCAACGAAAATAATTCACATAATTTTAATAAGATTTGATTGTTCCATTCTAAACAGATTCAAACGAAACGGTCATTTAATGGATTTTTTTTAAATGTTGAGATTTCATTTAGAGAGTAAAATACTCTCTTGTTTTTGAGAGTAAAATACTCCCAAAAACCACAATAGCCATTTCAAATTCAAAAAGCCAATAGGAGAATATCAATTTCGGTAAAAATCGTGCATACGGTTCAGATGCTGGCCTTATAACCGACGGATAGAAATATTAGCGACATAAAAAAGCTTACAGGGGTCGTGGCAGCGTAGTGGTTAGGACACACGCTTGCTAACCCGAGGGACCCGGGTTCAAATCCAAGCATAGCTGGGGATTTTTATCCGCTGATGTCCTATTCAGGGCGATCCTAAGGTTCACTCAGCGTTTCCAAATGAGTACCAATATTTACTGGCTTTATTAACAGTAAATATTGGGTAAAAGGTGTCCGGTTGAAGCATGACGCTTGCCACGCCATCTTCACCCCACTTCTAGACATAAGAACATCTAAGAGAAACCCCGTTACATTCTTCTGTACAGAGGCCCTTGGAAGTGGGGATAAACCGGAAAAATGGCTGAAAGAGGAGTCCTAACCTCCTCTAACCCTAAGCAGGATAATCCTGCAGCACTGTAAGTGTAAAGGGTAAATAAATAAAAAAGCTTACGAATACTACTTATTATACTTAGAAATACGACAGAAAATAAAGAAATAGACAGACATAAAGAAAGAAATAAAGGGTTGTAAAGAACAGAAGCCCGTTGGTATCAATTTTGAGGATGATTCACAATTTTACCTATGATCAATTTTAAAAGTTCTTGCGTACACAAGCTATCGTGATTCATTCGGTGATGTAATACTTTCATTATGTAATATCGAATGTAGATGAGAAGTTCATTATATTATTTAAAGCTCTTACTGTGCGTATATCCACCTAGATGGCTGATTTCTCTTCCATTGGTGAATGTACATCCTTGCAATGGTATGTTTTTCATACACGACAGTCCTCTCACTCAAGTCGTTGCCGTAACGGAAAAGGTTTACGGTAAGGTCTGTCCGTAGCTTCTACTTCTCATGAGGCTCATTGAATGTTTTTGGAAGTGTAGTGTAAATATTTCCAGGCGTGTCCTCAAACATACCAGCTTCAGTACTGTACCAGCTTCCTGAGTATGATCGCTATTGAAATTGTAATAGCTAACGGCGCGCGATGTAGAGGACCTTCAGTGTCCAATCAGGCCTCAAAATGGTCACAATAAACACGTACACTGTGTACCCTCAGACACTTAAACAAAACAATTCGAAAGAAACATCCTCTTCAACAAACATTATCGATAATAATTCTATGAGCATCAAACTCATTTTCAAAACACCATTAAATCTAGTATACATTTTATGTTACCTTAACGAGCAACATACATACATGTTATTGTTTCTAACTGGAAATAAAATACTAACAATTACGTCATGGCTGTACATAAACGCTCTTGCTTGATTTCATATCAAATAAATATAAAGGTTATCTGTGTTTTTAATTTAAAATGGTAGTCCCTCATGATCATTGATCAAAAGTTATTCTCGACTATGGTTGAATTAACTTTTCTGATAATGTTTCCTAAACATTTCATGGACATTTCTCAAAGAGTCGTTTCCAGAGAGTAGGAAACGTTGCAATTCCTTGGTACAGTATTCCATTCCAATACTTTAAAGATGAGAGTAAGTTCTTGAAATATCCACTTAGAAATATTATTAAGCTTAAGTCTAAGCAATAATTTTAGAGATATTAAACAATATTAAACTTAAATAATTTTTAAGAACTAGTGTGTTATACCGAGTTTGCAACTGGAGAATCATAGTTTGAGAATTTGTATTCGATTCCGGACGCAGGTGAACCATAGAAGTATTTGGGACGATGTCGAATACTGCCTGAATGAGAATTCTGGAGGCGGCAGTTCGGAATTTCCCCCCCTTTTTTTTCTCTCAACTCAGGTGGATGTCGGTGCAGCAATGAAAACGACGAACCACGGCCTGGTAGTGATCCTTCCTGCCTATTCTATTCCCACTTCCAATCTTACGACAAAGAGGCGAGTTGATTTATTACCATGATCTAAAATGCTTACGGTAATTGCTTGCAGAGCTTACTTACGAAGTGCGGCCCTAAGGTGGTTCGTGGGCGACGTTCTAACTTCCAGGAGTGTAATCACGTGTTAGATTCCTGGTCAGAACAAAAACGGAGTTCTAGCTTTCCTTTTAAATCGTTTCAGTAGCTTTGTGACGAAGAGAAGCTAAGGCAGGCGGAGTTTGCTTGTTACGGTGATATTTGCAACCTGTCTCTCTTAGCCGCCAAGCGTTGGAATTAAACAAGGCCCAGGCATATCGTTAGCTAGCTAGCTAGCTGGCTAGCCGGCAAAGTCGGACAATTGACCCAAACTACCAAATACACACACACTTGCAAGTAACGTATCTCCATGAAAAATAATTTTTCGGGGAGGGGGGAATACGTGTCCAAATATAACCTTGTGATTCAAAATAAGATTCAACAGTTTTCGAATACGTACGTTTAACCTTCCAGCGGACGCGCGTAAAATGTTCACACCAGCAGGCGCGTGTCGTAAATATTACGACATTCAATGACTCTTGAAAAAAAATTTAAAAAAATTGTAGAACAATGGAATTTTGTCGCATTATAATATATAAGAATGATATTTACTACCAAAAAACATATCCGTTGATAAACGTTCGTATTTAGTATCAAAAAGATCTTGTTCTGATCCAGTGTCATTCCGATGCTCGTCTATAGTTTCAACATTCGTTTACTGTCACTGTCACTATCCAATTCATGATCTTCCCCCGATCAGACAGCTCTTGAGGAATATTCTGATTTTCCTTCACATGAATTCTTTATCTGGACATTTGACAGAAAATTTTGATGAGGCCAAATTATTATGCAATATTTTAGCACAACAGCCGGCGCGCAGCGTAAAGTTTACGTCACTATGCACTTATCCCGAATAATGCGTTACAAAAACTGAATATAGCGTGCAAACTAAACAGTGGCTGCAAGAATGCATCACTAAAAATACCTGCAAGGAATACCAAGAACGTAGAAGTCTTTGACAACAATGAGTTGACAGCAAAACAAAAAAATCTGCTATTGTAAAATTTACGACAGCGCGCCCGCTGGAAGGTTAACGCAATTTTTAAGACAATATCTGGCAGCGAAACGAAGAATCGTTTCAAGAATATATTGATACAAATTACAAAACAAATGGGAATGGAGATAATTCATTTTGAAAATAAGCTCTTCATTTCTTTAAGGTCGCACATTCAGGTCGAGACACTTATCAGGACCGAAAGCGAATTAATTTCAAAATTTATTTTTTCCGTAGGTCCGCTCTGGATATTCACCTGAACTTCAGGATCCAGGGTATAAAGCTGTGTGCAAGAGTTTCCGCGCACCGTGAGAATGTATTTTCCATTAGTTTACTCAACGACCGGTTTCAGCATGGGTATATTTACGTCCTCTTCCGTTCTTAATGGATATGTCGCCGTTGAATATCCTATTCGTCATGAATACGGATGCGAAACTGGAAATAGCCAGAGGTCACCGGTATTACTCAACCGAAATGAAAACAACACAAAATTGCTAGGAGAAAGAGCAAAGTCATTCAGGAAGTCATTCTTACAACGGACGTTGCTCTATCCTGACCTTCCTACAAGCCTACCTAATAGTGGTTGATTCATCAAGAAAGGGAATATCCTCCCTTTTTCCATTTCCGTGCAGATAAAAAAGTGTAACAGTTCAGGAAACAACAAAGATCCTGATTACACGTGACTAGATAATATTCTAATGCCCATTTTAGTATTGTAATTCGTGAATAGCTGAGAACCTTGGCGAGATATCTTTCCTGCTAGTTTGAATGACTATATCCCTTGTGGTATCTTTCATAAACCACTGAGTCACGGAAAATCATTTGTATACGTACAGAATAAGCCTTTGAAAACAGAGCGAAGTATTGCTCGGTGTTGAAAGTCTCTCCTTGCAATTACTCATCCCCATATCAAACGATATTTACATACATTCATTCATACCTCGGACAATTGCATACAAAAACAGGGTTAGTGAGTGAAAACGTCCACCTCGAATATTTTCTGTACTTTTTATGATAATGAGATGGCATTTTCACCACACTATTCAGAACATTCGTTCTCTTCAGTTGTAGTTACTATCGTTTAGATTGCACTTTTTATTTTAGACACCAGATAAACTTCAATTTTAATGGAACCCTATACTATTGACACTAATAATTAGATCTCGAGAGGACAAATTCAGCAATGTAACAATATATCAATTTGTTGATATTGTTAAGAGCAATCTGAAAATGTATCTACACGTATGTATAATAATGATGGTATTTATCCCTACGGTGATAATAAAATAAATTGTACGCATAAAATGATTTCAATTCCTGCGAATACTTCCCTATTTACAGAATCAGATTTGACCATGTAAACAACTTACTAAAAGCTCACGACCATAAGACCACGGAACAAATTCTAACGAACGTAGTATTTAGAAGAACTAAATTTCTTGAAAAATGTATGATTGGATGCCCTCAAACGTGGGATCCCCTCAGACACCTAAGTATGATTGCCTCTATTCAATTTCCTTTTCTCAAATTTTCATGAATTTCATCTGTCTACCATATGAAGCCTTCATTACTCGATCAAATCACCGAATTTCTACATTACTGAATCACATTCATATATCCCAAATTACGGAAAATTGAAAAAAAAATCCGTATTCAAACGACCCATTGCAAATTCACACCAACTAAAACAACGAAATGTACAATGTAAAAAATCTCCCGATACCATTTTGAAACATGAGCAGAAAAACGATTAGAAATAATTCAGAAGTTTTATATCTAAGCCGTTTTATATCTTTGCATTAAAAGCGTCTTCGATATTATAAATCGTAAAATAAGTTGTAACATTGGAAAGTGATTGTGTTAAAAAAAGTACAGATAAAAAGTCCTAAGAATAAAATAAATAATAGTTATAAAGTGTTAATTAAATTTTTGGTGATAATTACAAAGGATTCCTGTCTGGTGAACGATATTAACCAGATGCAACGCTTCGCTATGAATCGGACTCATCCAAGAGATGGTCAAGCCATGTGAACGATATCAACTAGTGGCTCCATAAACCCGACATTAACATGACTCAAACTAAACTGACTGACTAAACTCTCAATTAAGCATACTTACTACTTACTTCAATTTGAGTTTCTAAGGTTTCACTTATTGACCAATTACTATATGTTGTAGCCATTTACAAATTTAATATCATTAGTCTGCGTTTCAGCATCTACTTTTCGGATATCATAGAGATTTTTCACAATGTGTACGTTAATCCTGCTTTCGGACGTGCATTTTCCGCATCTGGTGGCCTCGTGCATCAGTGCATTCTCTGGTGACCTCGGCGAGACGCTCCGGATCCCACTCGTTGCCTACCGCAGGAATTCGAAGCTACGCAACCTGACACCTATTCTTCCTTCTTAGGGTAACCCCGACAACTTTCCGTCTGCTCAGTATCGATAAATCTTAGTGTAAGGACGTCATGGACAAAACCACATGTGCAACCGCTTTGACTCTCCAGGAAAGCTCCGTAATTAATAAATGCATTTAGCCACTGATATCCACAACAATAATAATTGACTGGTTTGAAGGAGCCGAAGAAAGCACAAGAAAATCCGGGAAAGTCTGCTTGAAATTTAAAAAAAATGATTAATTTACTTTTAGCAGGAGAACATTATATCATTGTGTTTGCTTGAAGGGCTTCTGGATCGTAGTTTTGACGGCTGCCTTATTTCAACGACTGTCCAATTTGAAGACTTTAAATACCCTAAAAAATATAAGAAGCTTTTTAAAATATTTTCGTGACCACTTCCACTCATTGCAAAGATTCTAACATTGATAACTTTTGTAAATATAATTATAAAATCTTTTTGAAACAAGATCGACACGCCATATATTTTGTGCATCGAAAGCATTAACTGGAAAGGCCTCACACTTTGAACATTTCATACATTTGATTGTAGTAATTTATCACAGGTAATGCCACCTGTGCTTTGGAAATTGTCAATAAATCCCTGACTCGCAAAGTGAGAAGGGAATTTATCTGAAAATTTACAAACCACAATTGTTACTTAATAGGACTATTCCACAAATGAAATTACGTCCAACAGTGTTAAAAATGCGCCAAATATTGAAAATTAATGAAAGCTATGTTTAAATCAAAGAGGTTATGTTACAGTACATACGCGGTTTATTGGACATCGACATGGCGATTGATGAATACCGCCTCCGAAGACAGATGAATCACAGTTTGTGATTGGCCAGTAGGAAGACGCAGTAGGAAAAATCTGACAGAAAAAGCGCTAAACGTCGTGTGATACACCGCCCTGATTGAGGCATTTTATATGTATTGATAAACATTATTGATTTTAATTTCACAAGTGGAATAGTCGTCATAATGTTGGAAGGTAAATGGTGGCGGAAGGAGCGGAAGTCATCCATGCGTAAGTGACGTAGATCCTCCACGCCACTCCTCCAGCACGACTTACTCGGATTGTGTGAAAATGTTCACTTTGTACTTAATGACAGGCCTGAATTTTCTAAAGAGTTTTTGCTCTGATGGGACCCTTTTCTCATATCAGCTTGTAGTAAATCAGACTAGTAATGCTTAGCCATTACCAATTGCTTATGTTAAAAATTCCTTTTAGTTACAACGCTTCAATGACTATGCATTACTTTTTTTTAAAAAAGTCAAATGCAGCCGTAAAGTTATACCCCATTGAATTCTTGAATTATAGTTTAAGAGTATGTATGTACTTGGCGCGATAGCCCGTGAACGGGCTCAGGCCTACCTGCCTCACGGCCATGGATTAAGGGGTACGTGTGGTTAGCACATAGACATCCCCACGCCGTATTCCGGTCTCCTCTGCCTGAGAAGCGAATTTCTTCATCGCACACAGCAACATATGCTGGGACATTGCAAGGAAAACGCGCACTATAGTCTTGCCTCGACCGGGAATCGAACCTGGAGACGCATAGTGGAACGCGAGCACGCTCACGAAGAGCTAGCCACGAAGCTTAATTTAAGCGTAAAGTTCCTTAATATGAGATGGAGAAGTCAGTGAAAACAATAGTTATTGAAATTTTAAACTACTGTTTACGTTTTTGTAAATACAACATAAGCTTAAAAATATACGTATTGCTCCCAAAGAGACAAAAAATGGTCTATAAATTTTGAATTTTAATTAACTCAACTTCAAAATTTATTTTACATAATTTAATGTGACAATATTATAAACAAATTACTTAAAAACCTAATCAAACCAACAATAAATATTACATTAAATTAATTGAAGATGTTCAGCATACCGGTGTGTTATATTATCATCCCAAAACAGCTCTCAACTTTGGAAGAGGTAGATAATACTTAAAGCACCATCAAGTGTGTATTAAGTGTGTTCCAAGAAGCCCATCGAACACACACACACATACACAATTTGAAATGAAAAACAATGGCCTGAAAGCTGCGAAAGAGACGCCACTCAGAGTTGCATTGCATTATTTCCATCCGCCACCGCCATCAATCACCAGGAAAGCTGTTTCCAGCGCCGAATGCAATATTAATTTCCATTTCCGCGGTCATATTAGAGCTAACACGGCATGGTTTTCTGTTTCAATTCACATACATTCGCAGAACTATCCGTACGCGGAAAAAAATCATTCAATATCCCTTCAAGCCAAGTGATCTAATTGAACTTGTTGACGACAAATATTGTAAGAACATAATTTGTGGTAGACTATAGAAGTAGCTATGTGCATTTTTATTTGTAGATTGTGATTTGTACTAATTGATTACTGCCAAATATTTTAATAACCTTAGACTGATATAACTAGAGACCGGAAAAATATGTAGTATAAAACGTCAAAATATGTACATAAATATGTAATGAAACTAGTAAGAATATGTAATAAATATGTAAAATCCAATATAATATGTAATATTAAAATACACTACTAATAAAATACATTTACGTTATACGAAATTAAATTTATAAAAACTGCTCACATCACATCATACAACTTTCTCGTCAGTAGTAAAAGCTTAATCTATTGTAATGCAGGACCGTAGTTTAGTAGCTGGATCGCAATAGAAGCATCTTAATCGCAATAGAAGCAATCGTACAAACTGGCGAGATCTACGACCAGCAAACATACCGTGTAGCGTCTTCATCGATGTGTTACGTCAGTGATAGCAAATTTTATCTCTGAAATTAAGGTTATAGATCACAAGTGTCAATGATGCTTTGGACACCCAGATTTCCCCAATAATGTAGGGAAAATGCTGATATTAAAAAAAAACATCTTTTCATAAAAAATACGGAATTAAATAGAAGAAAATTAATAAAATAAGAAAATATATTGTGAAAACAGCAAAGTATGTAAAATATGTAATATGGTACTAAATATGTAAAAATATGTAACGAAAAAATCCGATATTATGTTAGTAGGACTATGATTCGCCAAGATTACAATTTTGAGAATGGTAAGTAGAAAGACAAAAAATATGTAATTACATAAAAATCCGGTCTCTAGATATAACATATATAGCATTTCATGATGTTTGCAATCTGAAGTCAAATCTTCGGCCAGACTTGGGAGTTAATTGAATGTATCTTGTTAATATTTCTATTGAAAATTGAAAATTTATTGAATTAGATTGAAAGTTGAAAATTACTTTTTCTACTCCCATTGTATAATGCTGTCATTTGATGGCTGCAACCAGTTGCATAATGATAGTCATTTCGATACAGTTTTCATTATGATACAGGTTCTTGACCAATCACAGAGAAGTTTACAAACCAAGTATTGACACTTAATTAATCATTGAAAATCGTTTTAGCAAATGTTTCGTTCAAATGTGTACATTAAAATTGTATTTGATATTATATTATGCTTAATAGTTTTAATTTCTTTTATTATTAGTATTTTTTTCGTGGTATATTATTTAAAATAAAGTGAATCGTAATTTCACTTTGATCCTATTTGACTAGCGCAGTACTACCTAGCAGGCGGACAGGTAACCACAGCCACCTGCGGCAGCGTGTGGTAGGTTAGGTAGCTTTTTGCTAGGTGGCCTTGACTGAATCAACTGCCACGAAACTATTCATTGTAAAAGTTTAACTTATTTTTAGACGTACAAAAAGTATCGTATGAAACTCGAAGTAATGGGTATTAATACACTCGTGTGAAGTTTACGATACTCGTGTATTAATACCCATTATTACATCATCGTTCCATAATGTACTATTAACTTTAACGTTTAACACGTTTAATTCGAACTTCAATTTCACTTAACTCCGTTTTACAGTCATTTTTACTTTCACGTATACGTACGTATACACGGAGTGATATACGTAGTGTAGGGAAAGTTATGTAATGCTGCGCGAAAAAATGGCCAATTTTCGGCGGAAAAAAATTCATTGCCGGGCCGTAAAAACGAATAAGTGGATAAAACCAATTGCTACATTAAGAAAAAAAATCCCCTAACACATGGTGTAGCCAGAAACCCTGTTTTCTAGGTCCTTGATACCGAAAACCCAATTGAAAGGAAAACGTCCGTCTGTCCGTCCGTCCGTGAACTCTGCTAGCGCCTAAACCATACGTACGATTTCTTCCAAAATGGATGTTCCCCAGTCGATCTGGTTCTAGTCAAAGCTTTGAGAATTTGAAAAAGATTCTTCAAAATTTGGGGGTACTTTATATGAAGCCCCCCGGGGATTTTCAACATTTTCTCAAAAACGGCTCCAAATGTTTTCTTTAAACTTCTTGTATGAATAGAGTAAAATACACTTTTTAACATGGCATAGGTCCGATTTTCACGTACAGCTCTGAATTTTCGAAAATTTTGAAAGTTTGAATTTTTTTCGGCGTCTTTCTCCAACTACAAAATTGAAGATAGAGATTTTTTCTTCAAATGAAATTTGTTCTGCATATTGAGTTCTTTCACAAAGGTCATGTAAATGTTTCTCAAAATTTTGGTAGTTTTCGTGCAATATTGCGTGTAATATGTGCAATTTTAAAAAATGACAAAAACAAGATTTTCTCAAAAACGGCTCCAAATTTTTTCTTTAAACTTTTGGTAGGGATAGTGGTAAATGTACTCTATCAATGACATAAAAGCCATTTTGGTCTATTGGTTGGTTTTTTTCAAAAATTACAAAAATGTAAATTTTTTTACTTGTCTCTCACGTCGTTAATATTTACATTATCGGCTATTTTTCACATTCTTATATTTACGAGTATATATGCTTTAAATAATGTCAAGTAAAGTCTCTCGAAAACACAACCGTTTTCTGTGAAAAGTAGCTCAAATTTCGGCATTTTCAGAAATGCTCAAACGCCATTTTCTCCTATATGGCTGCAATTTCTTTCTTAAAACTTTTGTAACGGATAGTGCTAATTACACTCTTTAGTATAGCGTAAAGTTTATTTTGAGTTATTATTTTGTTTTTTCAAAAATTACATAATTGTAATTTTTTTGAAAGATCTCTCACATCTTTAATATGCACATTACCAGCAATTTGTAAAGATTATTATATTTGTGTGTGTAAGTGCTTCAAATAACTTCAAATAAAGTATTTTGAAAACTCAATCATTTTCTGTGAAAATGAGCTTCAAATTTTCATTTTTAGTAGCACTAAAACGCCATTTTCTCTTGAACGGCACATCTTTTTTAAAAGAAAGTTGCCATTTAAGGCTAGGTTTTTGTGTTCTCTAATATTCAAAAATTAATATTTTCGTTCTTTCCATAGGAAACCGAAAAAAAATAAAAAATGACCCAAAAAATGTACTTTTGGCGGTGATAGATGACAGCTGGCAAGAAAGAGTTTGTGGCAATTCCGAATAGCTAGCGAAGATCCAAGAAAATAGAAAACTAATACGGGAAAGTCTGTGCCATTCTGTAACACCACTAGTAAAAAGAGTGGCGACATGTGTTTAACCCGATATTTTGTAAGTAATGTGCGTTCAAAAAGAAACAAACTGCAGGAACTCAACTCGAGTCGTCATGCCTTTATGTGAATTCTGCCAACATTTGAAAACATAGTTTTGTAGATTATATATGAAAGACGAAGGAATACAACTCAAGAAATGAGTATATTAATTAAAGAGAGCACTTTACATAATATATAGAATGTTAGTATAAGCATGAGATGTGACCATTCATGTTTAAAAACTTTTATAAGAAGAAGATGAAAAATAATAATATAGTTATTATATTCATTCCCCTTCAGTTTGATTATATTGGACTAGATAAGAATAAAATGAATAGCTAAAGATACAGAAAGATTTTAAACGTTTGCAAATAAAAATTATTAATATTTGTTTGTAGGGCATTGGGGAATACAAATTCAAGTTCATTTACAAATTCTTAGGGCTATCTGTTGTTTCAACAGTGTCGACTAGACGTATGATGTCAAGTTGAATCCATTGTGACATCATTATTACTAATATCCAATACGCTCCAAAATTGATAAAGTTGCTGCCTCCGGCCTTTTGATGTGTCTATGGTATCAGATACAAACACAATGAAACAGTTTCGATTTTGACTGACAAATGAAAATAGTTTAATACCTGCGTATTTTCTGCGTATTTCACACGTACCAACTGAATTCCTGGCACTGCTTAGGACTCTGCTAACTTCACGTGACAGAAAGGTTTCAAGGATCATGCTTGCTTGTTGCGATACAAAAGCAAATTTTTTATATTCATGGTATATGAAGAACAGTTGTATTTTATACTCGAGTATACTATCAATGTTATTGCAGTATTCGTGGAGACAGTTTTGTTAAAATATTTAGTTTATTGTAGTGTTACAACAGAATATTTTATTTGTAGTTCATACGTGATACTTTTGGAAATCTCTTTTGTGTGTGTGTGTTTTTTCACCAGCATTTTTGCTAATTCTGGCCACTAGTTAAGCCTGCCGACACTGTGCAAGTGACAGTAATGATTAATTACGATTATCCAACAACCAAAAATTAATAGTAAAAAATGTATAAATAATTGTATACTTTTTGTAAAAGATAATAAATTTAAATAAATAAAAATTTATATTGCATTTAAAATAAAATGATAAAATATTGTATAATTAAAGTTATAAATTTATTATGATCATTGTAGTTTTGGATATGGAACAGCAAGTGTACAATAACGACATTTTGAACGACATTAATTACGGAAACGTATAAAAGAACTGTACAATAGAAAGTGAATGATGCATAATGAAAGTCAGAGGAAGAAAAAGAAGACGAAAAATAGAACGCGATAGCGTAATAATTGTATATTTTTAAAAATCAATTTCACTTTCTAATACATACGAGTTATTCCAAGTAAAGTGTAACTTTGTTTGCTCAAGTATCTTAATTTATTGCCGTATAAATGCGTTCCATTGAGGAATAGATCACACATTTAATATTGTGCTAGAAAGCTTTCCCTTTGCAAAGAATTAGTTTGTTATGCTTGAAACCAATACCAAAATGTATGTAAGTGGAGAGTCAATGTACGAAATCAATACAAATAATAATAGTTAAACTGAACATCCGAAGATTCAATTTCGTTTTCTTTCTAGAGTGCGGAGCGCCAGAGAAGGACCTACTGTTTTCACCTTCCGGAAAACTGTTGTGAAAAGGCGTGGAAAACGTGGTTTCTGAGGAACTGTAAAATCCATTATCACTATAGTTCTTTTTGGAAAATTAACAATGCATATTTTTTCTTCCTGGGACCTTTTCCAGCTTCTGTAGATGTTGATTTCGACTATCCATGCTAGATATCCGCTATGGACCTCATTGGGCCACATATTAAACTTTTTACACTAGACCTACTTGCGGGCTTCTCAATCTCTAGTCAGCAGATTCACAAGGCCTTCCGCGACAACACACATACATGAAAGACAAGAGACAAAAAACCATGCCCACGGCGGGACTCAAACCCGCGACCCTTCCGACCGAGGCGCTACAGCTAAGTCGGCACACACTCTAGCCACCTCGGCCATCCAGATCGGCATTAACACTGTATATGCATTACTGTATTTATCTCTTCGAATACTTTAGAATGATGACAGAAGAATATATTCTTTCATTTGAAACATCAAAATTGTATCAATATTTCAAAACTTGAAAAAAGTACGAACTAGAAAATAAAATACGTGCTGCGAGAAATTTCCTCCATCATTTGCAACAACTTGAAACAAATCGCATTCTGATACGTCAAACAGATATTTGATTTGGCTAACTTGGATACTATACTACTTCCTAAATATCCAGATATTATATTCAGTGACGTTTTAACAGCATTGTGGGCCTTAGGCTAGAGCTCTCAATACCCGCAGACCCGTCAACCCGCCCGCCCGCCCGTCTCAGAAAAGTGCGGGTCGAACCCACTCGCATTCATGCGGGTACCCGTATTATACGGGTACCCGTATAATACGGGTACCCGTATAACTCCAAGAGCTCTACCTTAGGCCCGAGTGAATTTGGAGGCCCTCTTTTCTTACTTTCCCGTTCCCTCCCCCAATTTCACCGCCAAAATATAAACAAAATCCTATCAATTCACATTGTATTTTGTATATTTTTAAAAATTATTTTGAAATAATTTTTTAGTGTTGAAATTTAACATTACTGAAACAAAAAATTTACACTATGTGCTTAAGTAAGAAAAACAGATTGATAATTACATTGAAAGAGACTACATATTAAATAATTTTAATTTTTTATTGATTTGTACAATATAAAATTGAAACGCATCGACCAGCAACATTCCATATTATAAATATTTCCTTATGATGTACCACACATTACTCCATTATGCCAATTTGTTATGTCTAGTTTCATCATTCATCATTTTTTATCCTTTTTTAAATGTTATTTTTGAGGAATTTAGTATCAAATATTTTTTTATAACTATGGGGGTCCCTTGAACATTAGGGGCCCTGGGTCCGGGCCCTTCGGGCCCATGTGTTAGCACGGCACTGTCATATTAAGTGTGTATCCAGTCAGTTAAACACGGGTTAGTGGTAGTGAGAAATGAATGAGGAACACCCTTCAGAAATCTAATTAGTGTGCAAATGCTTCAAAGGTACATACGAAATCATAACATATTTTGGTTTACTATATTTTTTCACGAAGAAGCTCAAATAATCAGGTAATTTGCTAAAGTGAAAACTGTGTACTTTGAAAGAAATTATGTATTTTTTTTATTTCTTAAATTTGTAATTAGTTTGATAGAATGTTAGTTTAATACAATATTCGTTCCGTGAAGCTAATAATTTATCAAACAATGTGCCTAGTAAAGTAAATCAATTACTTAATTGTAAAATATTTGCAGTCATTCCGTAATTTCATGAGGCTATTAGACGTGCTGCGAATGAAGTCTTCTCGTACCAAAATTATTGTTATTACACATTCTTTGGTCAATATAAAGTGTTCAATCAATACACTTGAATTTCAGGAAAATAATGTTTACCTATGTAACATATTTGTAAACAATAATAGCAAAGATATTGTTTTTGACTCGTAATAACTTTTTGGGTAGAGATTCTCCAAGAGTATTAATCTAACTCAAGAACACGACGCCTTATTGTAATGCGTTTAATGTAGTACGATGAGTTTTCAAACTACGTAACGAATAATTTACTGTATAAAAAGTATACATTTTTTTCGGAATCGCAGAAAATTCAAAGATCGTCGAGAAAAACACTCATGAAGGTGATATAAATTAAGAGTAGATAAAAGAAAACGATAAGAAAAATATGAAGTTTGCCTTCAAAAGACTCATTAAACGTAATTTAGCGCTTTGAAGTACAAACTCACTCATGCAAATGAAGAATGAAACATGCGCAAAGCTTTGATTAATAGTTACGAAATTTTAATTTCAGCTTATTTCCCATTGCAATGATCTCCATGATCAGTCTCCATAGCACGAGTTGCGTAACCACTTTGCCATTTTTAGAGAGATGGAAAATATGACAAAGCCGTTTCTGTAGAAATGCAGGAGAGAATGGGGGCGATTTCAGGTAGTGTTTATTGCATACTTCAACAAATGTACCAACCTGCTTACTCACAAAAAATGAATCGAACCAAAAGTACAAGCAGAACTCAGTACAATGTTTTACTTAAATTTATTGGAAATCCCATAAAATTTACAGTTCCCCTTCTTTGTAACTAATTTTTTACTTTGTTCATAATTTTAGTAATTGTTAATACCAGTTGCCCCTGCAATTTAATTACGAGAGTTTAAAACTGAAGTTAATTTTATTTGTTCAGGTATTTATTTATCATATTCATCTATTCAGTCAGGAAAAGGAATGAATTCTGCCTTTGGTGCATCCCCGCCCTTGTTTGCCCTGCCTTACGTGGCACTATCGAAATCCACCCTTCTCTTTTCCACCCACCTCTCCCTGTGCTGCCCACCTGACCCCTCTCCTGTCCACCTTACCCTACCGTATTCACTACGATTACCATTGCTATCATCCTGAAAATTACATACCAATTCAGGAGTGCTATGTAAACACACTTTGAAATACACAAATGCAATTTCGAACTGTCCTGAACTACACAATCTAACATGGCGCACAAAAATTGCGCTTGAACTTCGCTTCCATGGTACAGCCAGAGCTGGCTCCTTACGTCTCCACCACATTGTATTTGATGTGGGTATTTCCGAAAATTATTTTTTATATTACTAATATTGCGTATATAAACATGGAAGTTACATGTGCAGTTATCGGAAACTTCCAGCTTTCACTTTATTTGCTGAGTTATATATAGTTCATCCGGAAAAGGGAATTTATATAATACGTTTTAGAAAAAACATAATAATAATAATAATAATAATAATAATAATAATAATAATAATAATAAATAATAATAAAAAAATTTGTATAAGTGTATTAGTAAATTAATGTTTAGTATAACTTAAAAAATAATCGAGCGCAATAAAATGTTAAACCTCATACTCATCATTTTTTTTCATTTCTATGCCGTAGCTCCGAATCTTCAATATACACCGCATGTCACGGAGTAGGTTAGTTCCATTTCTCTCACGGTGGGCATCTCAAAATTTTGACAGAATATCTCACATTCACTGATACTAAACACCGCCAACATAAAGTAATTGTCACATTCCCTTCTCAATCCCCTCTCTCAACCATTACTTTAAAGCATTTTATTACAAATTTTACTTCGAAAGGAAACACTTTAGTTGCTCAACAGTTTTAATGGTTCCGAATACACGACCGTCATTTTTGTGCCCGCCTTTTGTTTCCAAGCAATTTACACAGAATCGATCTCTCGCGATCCGATTTTCTGTGTTGCTGCATTATGAAGCGGTCAGCGCTGAAGCGCGCGTTAAAACAAAGCTATTTGTTAAAGCGCGGCGTGCATGAATTAAATTGACAGGCCTTCCCCTAGGTGCGGCAAGCGGTTTCCTCAAACCCCCTATGATAGCGTGCGCATTTTAACGAGCACTTTCAAATTGGCGTGTATCGCGGGGGAGGGTTGGCGGCGCCCCTATCGGTCAGCGGTGGAGTTCCTGGGGGTGATTGCGATGCGAGGGGGAATGTTGAGGGAGAGTTGCACAGCTAATCAGGGTTTGCTGAACAGATGTAGAGTAGATTTCAGAGTTTCGATATTTACAAGGAACATCCGCGGAATAGAATACATCGAATTACTTCATATTTTTAATATGTGAGGTTCAAAACATTGATAAGGCGTGAAAATTTCAGTTGCGGAATCTTACTTGAATGAAGAAAAAAAAATTGTTTTTCGACTTTTCTGTGGCCTTTAATACAGATCAAATGATTTTGGAATGTGTATCAAACAATCCAAGCGATAACACCATGGTCAAAGTAATATTAGGAAACAACAGAAAATTATATACGCATTTTGGTATTTTTAGGATTTCATTTTTGGAAGAGATAAACTTGTTTATGTATGTAATATTGTTAAACAGAGGTGTGAAAAAACGAATTGCTTCGATTGTTTCCTCTCAAGGTCTGATACCGACACTTGCTCGCGCCAATGGGCAAATTCTTTTTCTATTTCCTCATACCTTCTGTCGGCACTAAAACACACCAGAAAGCCAAAATATAGATATTATTTTCTCCGTTTTCATTCAAGATTCACTACTCAAAGCATTTGTGTTTGATGTTCTGAACATTAAGTAGTAAGGTCGGGAAACAATTATAATTCCAGGATGTTTTGTTAAATAATGGAGCGCGTATACTTTGGGATAGTACTAGGAACACTACAGAGATAAGCTGGATGATGAAACTTGAGAAAGAAAAATCCTAGTTCTTATTGTTTCAATAAACTCCAAACTCATCCGAAAAATCTGAAAGATATCTGTACTTTAGATTGCTTACGGAAGGAGAGTGCAATCTCCTATCACCTTGAAAATGCAACTTTAGTTGTTTTTTACAATCAATATATTTTTCTCATACAAAACATATATTACCTAATAATAATAATAATAATAATAATAATAATAATAATAATAATAACTGAATAAAATAATAAATACTGAATAAAGTCATCTTGAATGATGTAAAGAAACGAAAACGCAATTTGAGCATGGCTTGGATTGACCACCAAAAAGGCTTCGATAGTGTACCACACGATTGGATTTTGAAGTCCCTAGAGATCTATCGATTTCATCCTAGACTTACTGAATTTTGCAAGGCTAGCAGGAAGTCGTGGAGTACCAGGTCACTAATACAGAGCAGAAAGGAGTAGAAACCAGAAGTATTCAGATCAACAGGGGTATTTTTCAAGGAGATTCACTATCCCCTCTGCTGTTTTGCATTAGTTTGATCCCACTATCTAGACAGTTGTCGCAAGCTGACTTTGGTTACAAGCTCCATGGTGATGATAGGCCGGTATCACATTTGTTTTACATGGATGATCTGAAAGTGCTAAGAATGAAGCGATTCTCTCCCAAATGCTGTCGTGAATGACTTTAGCAATGACATCTGCATGAAGTTTGGTCTTGACAAATGTGCAAAAATCAATTTAAAAAGAGGCAACGTCAGAGAGCATTGAAGTTGATATGCACACTGGGCTTCAAGATCTTGAGCCTGGGCATTGAAGAATATGAGACAATCTCGAACGACACAATGAAAGAGAGAATTCGCAAGGAGTATTACAGAAGAGTTAGACTTGTCCTGCAGTCTGCTCCAGGAATAAAATATCTGCAATTGGTAGTCTGGCGGTGCCTGTAGTAGAGTACAGTTCCGGACTAGTGGACTGGACTGAGCAAGAAATCCGCATCATGGATCGAAAAAACAGAAAACTGCTAACAATGCATCATATCGCCCACCCTCGAGCTGATGTACATAGACTTTATGTGTCACGTAAGGAAGGAGGAAGAGGCCTCAGACAAATTGAAGCCTCTTGGTATAATGCAATAGTTGGAATGGGAAAGTATGTAGTCAGTCATCAACATGACCCTTTAATGAGGCAGGTCATGAAATCTGACCGAAGAATGGGAAATAGAGGCATTGTTAGTGTAGCAAAAAGCATTGCAAAGAAAACTATGCAAGACACGTCAAATAACACAGACACTGAACTTCTGGTACTAACGTGAAACACAAAAAATGTTAAAGTCGTGGAGGGACAAACCCCTCCATGGACAATATCTAAAAAGAATGGACAAGGTGCAAATCAATAAAGATCAATCATTTGTGTGGCTTAAAAGAGGAAGAATGAAGCCAGAATCGGAAGCACTTGTAATAGCTGCCCAAGATCAGGCCTTGAGAACACGACATTATGATAAAGCGGTTCTCAAAATTTCCCAAGATGACAAATGCCGAATTTGCCAGGAGCAAGTAGGAACCATTGATCATATTGTCTCAGTTTGTCCAATTCTAGCACAGACCGAATACTTAAAAATACATGACAGGGTGTGTAGTTACCTCCACTGGCAGATCTGTACCGCCCTCGAAGTTCCAAACATATGCCTCATATGGTATGAACACTCACCAAAACCGGTGACATCGGTTGGATTGTGTACAATATTGTACGACCAACAAATTCAAACGGATCGCACGATAGCAGCAAACAAACTGGATATTGTTATCCGGGATTTTGAGAAAAAATCGTGTCTACTTGATGTTGCTGTGCCATGCGATCAAAATGTCTTTACCAAGGAGGCAGAGAAACGTCTTAAATACAAGAGTTTGGAAATTGAGATCAGCCGCATGTGGAGCGTAAAAGCATAGGTCGTACCGATAGTTATCGGAGCTCTGGGATTTGTTCCGCAAAATTTGTGTAAGAACTTGGATAAACGTCCAGGTCATTCAAAGGACTGGGAAGTGCAAGAAATTGCTTTATTTGGCACAGCTCACATTTTGCACAAAGTATTGTAGAGGCACCGACAGTCCCTAGATCTGCTCCTTAGGTAGCTGGTTGCAACCTGGAGTAGATTTTATACTCAGCCGACTCATAACATCTGTAGTCGTGATATGGAGCAATAATAATAATAATAATAATAATAATAATAATAATAATAATAATAATAACGAATTAATATGTTCATTATCCAAAATGGATTAAGTCCGAAGAAATAAGAGCTTCAAAGTACACATCGGTCATAAGCTATGTGAAGTTGGCATTAGCCAACATAAGGTAGCTACGGAGTGTGCAGTACTGACGGTAATGAGGAATAGCAGATAAACGAGGATTAGGCTGATGGTGGGAAATTTTGAAGATTAGAATGTCTCGAGGGATGTGCATTCCAGTTCCACTGTGCCAGTCGAACCGTTCTATTTGCACAATATCACCAATATGACTATCACCACAATGACCCGACGATGCGAAGTGTAGGACTGAAGAGAGACTGGCGCATCTGAGAACTAACAACGGCGGCAATTGCGTCGCGCGTTACCGCCGGGCAGCATAGTCTGGTGCATTCATGTTCTGTTCCAAAATAATGAAGCATTTTGCGTAATTTATTCCGTAATACTAATTAATCAGCCCAATTAGTTTTTTCACATAATTTTCCATAGAAACATTACTTTAATCATATAGAAATCACTTAATAATTTGACCAATCATTAACGATTTGAAACACATATCCATTACATTATACTACATGAGCACCTTAAGTTCGACAAAAAATTTCTGGATGTTTTTCAATAAATCGAATAATGAAATGTAATGTTTTAGAATTTGTTGTGTAGCATGACAGGAATATGTGATTACTTTTAGGGAATCAAAATACCTCCATTTTTTATATTGTTATCAGTATTTATTAATATATATATTGCTGTTTGACAATGAGAAAATCCACTTCTCAGGCAGAGAAGAGTGAAATACGGCGTGGCGATGTCTACGTGCTAACCACACGTAGTTTTAGACGATCTGTCACGCGTATTGTTGAACCTAAAATGACATTACAAGAAGGCCATGTCTGCGCCTTCGGACCTTGGTCTAGATCAGTGCTTCAGTTTTCTGTTGCACTGAGTATACCAATAGCTCTTATCTCTTTCTCTTCGAAGGAAAACAAAGCACAGGGCCATTGCCAGTCCTACACTCCGCTTGGCCGTGTTGTAATCTCACTCCATCTCAGTTGATGCTTTAATACACTTTTCCGACTTGGCCACGAGACTCCGACTCAATGCTGCAATGTTGCAAGGTTGCACGGAGTACCTCCTTAAATTTACGTTTTTATTGGGAAGGGAGCATTAGTGGATTTTTAGGGGGCAAATTTATTTTTTTGTAGGGGGTTTTTGTTGAGTTTTTAAAAGTTAATTTTTTAAAAATATCTATCGTTTGTCACAAGATCTAAAAATAGTTTCCTATGATTATTGTAGGTATATTTATTCAAATATAACTAAGCCCAGTAAAAATACTTCTAGGCGTGTAAGATTATTTGAATGAATTCCCTCGTTTATAATTGAGCAGTTATTTGGTAGAAGTATGCTACACCGGTTTCATAACTCGTAAACAGTGTGAAACTCCTTAAAACAAAATTTATACAATGTGTGTATACACGCATATTATTTTATAAATAATGGTTATACAAATTTTTATGCTTAACAAATATGGCATTGGTACAATATAAATATCATCATATACAATTAGTAACATTTTTCATATTTCTTTAATTTCCATACCTCCCCAAATATTTTAATTATGAAGTAATTATTTTTTTGAATTTGGTGGTTTATTTGACGTTTTGGTGGGTTTTGTAGCGCATTCTAGAGGGAAATGATTAAGACCACCTGGCAACATTGCTCCGGCCTTCAGCCTTTGCGATTAACTGAAACAATTTTCAGTCTGTACAACACATACTTTTCGAGCTTTTAGTGCCCAAAAACTTCTTGCAAACTCACATGACGCTTCAGACTCGCACAATCACCTTACTTCAGCCAGCACCCGGTCGGATTAAGAGGATTATATACAAAAAGTTGACAGTCTTTACAGTAACGAAAATTGTTTCGCATTCAAACACTATCGATTTGAAATACTCACTCAGTAATGCTAATCATGAATAATAAGTAGTAAGTTAGTAATAATTAAATTCGTGAGTATGCGATAATTAAGTTAATTAGTAGAAAATTGTTCGAAGAGGCGGTGGTGCGGGCGATCTTCTGTGGCGGTGTTTGATTTCAGAAGCGTGGAGGCCAAAGACTGGATGGAGAAGATGCCCACGCCAGGAAATAAATAAATAGTTTAGAAAAAAAAATCTAGTAGTTTAGCATGTACTCGTCTTCTGACGGCAGGTTTTTGCCCCTTCAGGGGTTTTTTCCTCAGCCGTACCTTATGGTCTCCTTTCCCCGGCTTTGATACGATGAAGAGACCATTAGGGGTGAATGCCAGAATTCGAAAGGTTAGAATGCGGTAGGATGTAGGTATTGTAATGGCTTAAAGGCCTTCAGCCTAGCCACATAGCTAAAAGAACTGATATTTTGTATAAATTTGTTATAATTACCTATTAAATAAAAAAAATAAAATACTCACTCAATTTCGAAATGTATAATTCATTTAATCTAGTGATTCTACTTCTCAATGGTAGGCTATGGAATTGAAAAACAATTATTCAATAACTAACATTCTAATTTTTCATCTAAATAGAGAATTATGAAATCATTTCTCGTGAATTTTATGTTATTTGTAAATAAAATGCTACAGCATCCTGATGGAATGTTGTTTTCCACAATGTGAATTTTTAGGGAAATGGAAGATTCAATAGTTTGCTCATATTCTCTAATGCCTGTTTTAGTACTTCACTTTTCACTATAATATAAATATCAAAACAAAATCAATGAGCATCTTTGTATCTTATTATTCCATTGCAATTTCAAACAACAGAATAAATTGGGCTTACAATTCTTGACTGTATGCAGCTTGCGGAGAGAGGGAGAGGGGGGGGAGAGAGAGAGAGAGAGAATAAAGCTGCATGATTTGATGCAAAATTCGGGTTAGTAGTCTTCGGTGGTCATACCATTATTACCATATTTTTGAAACATTTCAATATAAAACTAAATTGAAAGATGTCTTCCAAATAATTATATTGCACAAAGGAGCGACCAGGAAAACTTTCTATACCAAAGTATGCCATATATCTTTTGGTTTTACAGTTATTGACGTTTCTGCTTTTCAGTTTGGTGGTGGTTACCCATTTAGAAGACAATAGAAATTGGTGATAGAAAGTTGTTATACTGACAAAGACACGTGACACGAGGGCAATAACGACCTCGTTTTTCCATAATAACCTACTTTCCATTTGTTTCTCATTCACCATTTCTATATTTCCAACACAGTCACGTAATGTAAGTTGAGAATACGTGATCTCCATTTGTAAAATTTGCACGATGCTGCGATTTTTTATGTATGCAAATCATTTATCTGACGAAAGAATGTACTATGTTCGATAAAGACGAGGTGAGGAAATTAAGCAAATGAACCAATTTTCTCTTCTTAAATTGCTTCTATTTCCATTCACAATTTCAGAGCATAGAATACTTTTTAGCTTCTAAAAAGTTTGGGTCATGTTTTAAAACACGTTTTTTTGATTCTAGCCTCTAATTTGGATCGCACTTTAATTTCGACTGATAGCTTTTTCACATGCATTATCTTGAGCCCTAACATTCCTGAAATGAAGTAATGCGCTTGAAAGAGTATATTTTAACATTTTCAGTTTTTTCTAATCTATTTTGGTGATCCTGAAAAGCGGAAACTGGCCCGAAACGAAATAGAGTAAAATGTTTTCAACAGTGATTTTGACTAAAAATTTAGAAAATTCAAACTCCCCAATCTCTTCAACCCTTCTTTACAACGGAAAACTTTATTTCATATTTTAAAATTCCTATTGTGTACAATTTTTTTAAATAATTTGTTTAAAAAAATTTTTATATGATTTCTAAGGACATTCGAAAGTGAAAACTTCATAAGTAGTGCATTCTGTTTTAACAAGAGTTAATTTTTAAGGTTTTCGAAGTTGAAAATGAAACTATTTTTACTTCAAGTCATTTTGTCAACAAAGATGGGAGTGAAATTTGGTAAAATAAAAGTTTGAAAACTCAGTTCGGTTTCTGACAAAATAACTGACTCAAAAGTGCCGAAATTGAACTTATTCTTCATAAATTATATCAATATACTATTAAAATTATTATGCATTAACATTACTGATATTAGTTTTTCAACACGCTTGAATTTAGCACGTCAATACTGCATTAATTAGAGAGAGATGTACGTAATTTATGTTTATCAATAATAGAGTTAATAGGACTATTAACATCCCAATAATTCAGGAAGAATTGAAAATACATCAAGGTGATCTCAAAATGTTTGGGAAAAATTAGTACCGCGAATGCTGCAGATTATTTGGATAACAGGATGTTTTACAGCCCCGTAGTCTCTTATTTTCTACCAAGAACAATTATATGATACGCTTGTTTTATGATGGGAAAATTATATGATGGAAATTATATGGTTTCATGTTACTTAATTTAATAATGTGATTCAAATAAAAGCGTCTGAGAGCGTAATGAATAAATATTTGCTTTCCCAAGCCTTATGGCTAGCAATTAACCTCACAGCTAACAGATAACGATGGGATCTACGAAATAATTATATGTCATTCTTTCCAAGGTAAAATCGTTTGGGTGTACTGTTGCATAATAATATTATGAATAATACATTCATTTTGTTACCAATTCAGAGATTTTAATCGGCAGTGATTATCGGGATAATGTTAACATTTTAAAAAGAGTAATAAATAACTAATACTGGTAGCTGTAATTAAAATTTTCCATTTCTGTTTATATTTTTAATATTCATCAATCAGTTGGTCCATCATTTAAAAGACAGAAAATGTTTCTAATAACAGTTTATAATTACAAAGAATACAAATTTCAGACAGCGTTTCGGAAACAGCTGCTTTTCATCATCAGGTGACAAGTAAATAAATATATTATATAAAACAATGGAAAGGTACTGATAGCGTTCAAAAAGCAAAATAAATAAATATAGATAGAAAACAATAATTTACTTTCGCAATAAAAATTAAACTCAAATATTTTCGATTCTTCACTTACCTAACTAATTCTTAAGGTTCCAGTTATGCAATTTCCTCCCTCCCTCAATGAATGCAGATTATGTATTCCACACGAAGAAAGTTGAAGAGTCACGAAAATATATTTCCAATGACGATGATTTCGACCCTTTGAACAGTTCACGTCGGACACTAAATACACAGGTTCTTTCACTCCAACGGCTCAACGCAAACTGTACTTTCTTATCTCGCACAAATCCCTGTTACGTCACTTTGTAAACCCAGCCCCCTCACCCACCCCTCCTAAGCAATATTCCCCTTCTGCGCACATTTTCTTGACCTTTCTACTATCTACTTTTGCTTCTCCCAAAAGGACAAACTGTGTCGACCCCAAAATGAATAAATTTAGCTGGTAGCTACTTGGAGTTAAGTTCTAAAGATTGCCCATATGGAATAGATAGAACCTACGTTGATTGACCGTCATAAATCATATTTTGAACATTGTTTATCACGCATTTACTACGTTTATGTAAACAGATAATTTCGTCTTAAAACAACTCTTAGAGGGAACATTCAATGAAATTTACTAGTAGATTTTGACAATCGCTCTGTATGTTGGGATTCAAAGAACACCATTTGACCCCACCCCCAGTATGTCACTCGTATTGTACACATAGTTTAACCATAAATGAATAAACATACATTAATACATCGATTTTCTCGAAATTAAGGTACTTTAAATATTTTCAGTTATTGAAACGATTGCTTATTTATTGCATGGATATTGATATTCCTTTCGCTTTTCAGAAAATTTATCGCCTTATAAGTAACTGATGGTGAGTAGGGTATGATACAACTCCCATAACCACTTTGAAAAGACACTGGATGTTGATTCTTCAAAAACATCAGTTAATCTTTAAGAATCTTCCAAGTAGATTTTAGTATTTTTAAGAAAAATAATACCACATTATAATTTCTCAAATATTTATTTATATAACGTCAAAAACAGTTTTAAAAATTCAAATAGAAGCATTATAGCAGCTCCTTGAGTGATTCGCTTACATTTAGTGTTTCGAAGATATATTTTAGAGACTTCTGAGGTATTTTCTTGACAATTGCCTTATTATATCATTAGTTTTTCATCGGATGTGCTGCAATGCGGCAAAACAATATTTTATCGTGAATATTTTAATGTAGAAAATACTTTTGTTTTCAACAGCGTATTCACTTCTAAAAGAAACATAAAAGTATTGAATATTACCGTTGCCCTAAAACTTTACAAAACGTTACATAGTATATTAACAATATCAAGATGTGAATGTCTTAAAAAAGTCTGCTCTTGGATATTTAAGGACGGCTGGTTTGGCAGCGTAAATAACAAACATTAAAAAAAGTTGGGTTCAACGCAGAAAAAATTATTAGCAATTGTATTTGAATGGCGTGTTAAAAGCACTAAGACGAAATGAAACTAGAAGCTCTATAAAACAGCACGTACTTTCTCGTCGTATTTTCACGCAAAATTACGCGGAAAGTACTCAATTTTTCGAGTAATTGAATTGATCTTATTTCAAAATCTACCTTTAAAAAACAAATTTCATGAAGGCAAAACATCCTTATCTTCATAATTGTAGTTGTAGGAAGACGTCAATTTTTTGTTTTTTTTGTTTTTGTTTTGCAATTTTCGAAAAATCAGTTTTCAATGAACTTGAGATCTACACCATTCTCTTAAACGTCCTTTACACTATCCAACAGCAAAATTTAATAAATAACAATTAAGTCATTTTTTGAAAATTTTGAAAATGTTCTAGGGGCTACATGTAAAATACCCTCCAGAATTGAAATATCGGTTTGAAATGCAAGGGATCGCGACAACGGCCTGATCGATTGCGGAATATCAATTTTGGAGAAAATCGGTTGAACGGTTTAGCCGCTAGTGTTGTTCACAGACGGACGGACAGACAGATGTTTTGCCGTCGTTCGATATTTCGGTATCAAGAATCCATAAAACATGGATTCTGGCTATACAACGTGTTAGAGGTTTTTTTTACTAACTTACTAAATTTAGCATCTGAATTTATACACCTTTTTTGTTACCTGGGCCCAGTAATAAGAAAATTCGCCGTTTTTTGCCGCAGAATTACGTAACATTCTCTCTACTGCGTGAACAGTAGTGAGAAAGTAAAAATGGCGTGTGAACAGTATATCTTTTCTTCCGATGTCGATACTCGCCACCACATATATAGGCTGTCCAGAAGCTCCCGTTACAAAAAAATACCCCAAATTCTGTGTTGCACGACATGAAAAATGGCAGGTCCAGTTTTTCCGAAAAGAAGTTTGTCTTTGAGAAAATTGAGTTTAAAAATCACTTCCGGCCACTACGACACTGCAGACGGCGGCATTTCCTTCTCTTCGGAGCATTTCCTCGTTTCTCCGCGTAAACGGTGAAACAGTCGAGTAATATTCTCTAAGGAAAGCATTGCATGGCTTACACTACAATACGTTAATAGTATAAAATGTGTGTAGATTCTGTTTAATAAATACTTTAAATGTACTTCTTGAAAATTCAGTTTTGTTCAAAATGATAGCCACGGTACACGGCGGTGTAAACGTCAATGATGAACACATCCAAGATTTATGAAAAATATTGAATATCCTGGAATGCTCAAATTGTTATATTTAGCACATATTCATATGATGTAGTGCCTTTCGGCTTAAGATTCCCACATACGTGAAAATTATTCTAAATACCGTGATAAACTAAAATGCGTTTCGGAAATGAAATATTTGTTCATGAAAATACAAAAGTTATTGATTTTCTCTGAAATTTGAATTGATTCCCCAGACTGTCATTTTCTGAATTTTCACGTAACAATAGCCAGATTAATTTTAACTTATATTCATTTGGCTGGTTTAGACAATATGATATGAATAATTGCACAATTTATTGTACTCCATATTTCAGTTTATCGTTATTTATTGAAATATATATTGAACAGAACCTACAAACATTTGGTACTATTAACGTATTCTAGTGTAAGCCACACGATGCTTCCCTTAGAGAAAATTACTGGACAGTTTCACCTTTTACGCTGAGAAACGAAGAAATGTTCCGCGCAGGAGACGCCGCCGTCTGCAGTGTCGTAGCGGCCGGTTTGAATTTCGCGGCCGGAAGTGATTTTTAAACTCAATTTGTCTCAGACACATTTTTTTCTGGACCTCCCATTTTTCATGACGAGCAATACAGAATTTGGGGTAATTTTTTGTAACGGGAGCTTCTGGACACTTTGTATAACACAACTTTCTATCTAAGCTTATTTTAGTATTAACCGACAAAAACATGTTTGAATCATTCAAATATTATAACTCCGAGAGATGATTAAAACCGACTAAAATTGAAGCAGCACAATAATGAAAATTATTCTATGACAATAAACATTTCCTTCAACAACTAAAATTATAAGAAAGATACACATAAGAAATTGTTAAAAATTGAGAAAAAGGGAATCAACCTGTACATACTTTAAGAGATATAGTAAGTTATTGCTCATAAGTTTATATTAATATTCCGAAACAAGATCAAGTACTGTACTTACATTTGAAGGAATTATTTACATACTTTTACGGAATGGATCGTAAACAAGGAGGCCGACAAGGTGTGTCTCAAACAAGATTTTAGATCCAGAAATATGAATTAAGAACTCAAGCAACTTGATGTTGAATTTCTATGACGAACGTTGTTACACGTTGAAACCAAGAAGATGAAACCGTGATATATTACAAATTTTAACAGTTACATGTCAGAAATAATAAATAAAAATTCCGTAACAAAAACCGAGACTGGCCTTCTTAACCAATTTGTAGAGTTTGTGATTTGTTATACACAAATTCATATGATAGTAAATATTGATAATATACAAACATAATTTCGTATCAAATTATAAATCTACTCATTTTACAATGAGTTAGCATTCAATGTGAGTCTGTTTGACCTTTGTGCTTTGTGCTTTCTTGTTTAGTTTTAGTTCTTATTCTTTAAAATGTCAAAACCGGTAGATTTTAGTTGTTGAAGTATACGTTTATTGGCCTGACGATGAAGGTACAATCATCCTTCGAAACGTACTCACAAGTGCAAGTTTGTAATGTAAAGTGTTTTAATATATTTTAATAAAATTTGACGGTCCAAAATCTTTTGTTGGATCCCTTTGAACTGTTAGAATAACTTCAATTTTTTTTGATTTGTCCTTCTTAGAATAAAGAGAGCTAGTCTAACAACCAGTAATCTTTGTTCTCATTTCATAGTCAGAGAATCTTCTTTATAGCACATTGTACGCTAAGGAACGTTTGTAATTTTCTCCGAATATTAAGATACTAGTAGCCTGCAACAGAAAAACTTCTGCTGCCGAGTGTGTGGAAATATGGTCCTGCAACAGGAAAAATTGGCTACTCTGAAATGATGCACTTAAATACAAAAGTTTTTCCTTTCTCATCGCTTGACAGCTTTGTCGACAGCGATGAGGGAGTGACGCGCAGGGTATTAGTGACGCACGGAATATGAGATTATAATAGTAACCTCAGGTATGAGAAATTTTGGATTAACATAATAACTATTTGCATTTCTTCAGATATAATTCGAACTGTTTCATTGTTTTTAAAATTTTCGATTCTTCTTGGATATTTAATGAAACCATTTACATATCTAACTTGGACAGAGGCTAGAGATTAGTTTTCTGTCAATTTATGCCTGCAAAAATTGAAATAAACATCATAGGTACAAAACTTCGTAATCGTGCTTTGCTGGTTAGGGAATTTTCTCCAGAGACGCATCAAACCGTCCTAAGGCAAAAAACGTTTTTAATGGATTGATTGATTTTTGATGACTGACATTTTGACATTTTTGATTGATGACTGACTTTTTTCATGGATTGATTGGCCAGTGATTCCGTGCACGTCAACTGCTAAAGTCATTAGTCCCGTAAGAGTGTTCTCCTGAGAGGAAATGGTCATGTAAGTGTAGGGCGAGTATTTTCTTGAGAGGTGGCGGGAATCTTCCCCCTCAGGATGAGGTGAGAACCGGCGCCGACCTCTCGTCGGCTAACGGGGTTTCCCTCTCCAGCAGAGTACCGTCCCAACCAGGACAAGCTCTAAGCTCCCGGCCGGTCTCCCGCCGTGTGTGGTTGTGCAGTGCATGTAAAAGTGTGTAAGTAAGGGGTGAAGAAAAAGGAAGAGGAAGGAAAGATATCTCGCAGTTCTTGGCCCGTTTGTTAGAAAACTGGTTTGGCATCCACGTGGCTCCGCATTAAATATTCTGTGTTAACGGAGGAAACATGGAAAACTATCGATCAGAGCAGCCGACCGCTAGAATTCTCCAGCCAGCGGCAGAACTCGACCTAGCTACCTAGCCAGAGTCGAAAATTCTGCCACCGTCGAGACTCGAATCTAGGATCTCCCGGTCAGAGGCACTGCAGTGACATCTGATGATGACCTGATCCGCCTCTCTCATACGAAAATGAAGAATTCGGTAGATAATGCCACGATGAAGGCAGCTGGCGCATATGTATCCCAACATGTTATACAGTCCCCGCGATGATAACAGAAATGATGCCTTTTATGCCATTACATCTAGGTTTTCGGTTCTCCAAAGGGACCCACGTAAATTATTTCTTTCGACCTAATCTCAAAAAGTATCTTCTATTACATTTAGATCTTCTGGATACCTTCATTTCGTAGCATGGGTGAATAAAAATATGCAGAAACTTGAAATACATGTCAGTAAATTGAATTTTTAAAATATTCTGTGAAATTTAATCACCGTGCAATTTAATCACACGGTTCTAACGCTATATGTTTTTTATAAATGCGTAATTAAATTAGAATGATTTCCCTCCTCCTGTAGCAGGCCTACGAGTACATAAAGTATCGTACGTTTGAATATATTCAGTTCACTTCAAGAGATGGTCGTTCGAAGTAAGAATCGAGTATTAAACTGTTTTCGTTTCTAATAGAATGATTTACGAAGTGTGGAATGTTCACATCAGCCTACCTATTTTAATACAAACATACTGACGATGTTATCAACCAGTACGTTAATAGATTTTGCTAATTACACTTGATGTGTTGTGTGGCAAAAATTCGTTATGTATGTAAGTTGTTACTGTAAGGAAAATTACGTTCTAATTCATAAAACACCATCGACACAAAACCCTAACTAGTGGTGCTACAGAATGGCACAGACTTTCCCGTATTATTGGGTCTTCGCTAGCTATTCGGAATTGCCACATACTCTTTCTTGCCAGCTACCAACTATCATCGCCAAAAGTACATTTTTTTTGTCATTTTCTTAATTTTTCGGTTTCCTATTGGTAGAACAGAAACATTAATTTTAGAATATTAAAGAACACAAAAACCTAGCCGTAAATGGCAATTTTCTTTTAAAAATTATGTGCCTTTTAATAGAAAATACCGTTTTAGCACTACTAAAAATGCGAAATTTGAAACTCATTTTCACAGAAAATTTTTGAGTTTTCAAAATACTTTACTTGAAGTTATTTGATGCACTTACACTCACAAATATAATCATCTTTACAAATTGCGGATAATGTGTATATTAAAGATGTGAGAGATTTTTCAAAAAATTTACATTTATATAATTTATGAAAAAACAAAAAAATAACTCAAAATAAACTTAACGCTATACTAAAGAGTGTAATTAGCACTATCCGTTACAAAAGTTTCAAGAAAAAAATTGCAGCTATAGACGAGAAAATGGCGTTTGAGCATTTCTGAAAATGCCGAAATTTGAGCTACTTTTCACAGAAAACAGTAGTGTTTTCGAGAAACTTTACTTGACATTATTTAAAGCATATATACTCGTAAATATAATAATGTGAAAAAATCGCAGATAATGTAAATATTAACGACGTGAGAGAAAAGTAAAAAAAATTATATTTTGGTAATTTTTGAAAAAACCAACCGATAGACCAAAATGGCTTTTATGTCATTGATAGAGTACATTTACCACTATCCCTACCAAAAGTGTAAAGAAAAAATTTGGAGCCGTTTTTGAGAAAATTTTGTTTTTATAATTTTTTAAAATTCCACATATTGCACGCAATATTGCATGAAAACTACCAACATTTTGAAAAAACATTTACATGACCTTTATTAAAGAACTCAATATGCAGAACAAATTTCATTTGAAGAAAAAATCTCTATCTTCAATTTTGTAGTTGGAGAAAGACGCCGAAAAAAATTCAAACTTTCAAAATTTTCGAAAATTCAGAGCTGTACGTGAAAATCGGACCTATGCCATGTTAAAAAGTATATTTTACTCTATTCATACAAGAAATTTAAAGAAAAAATTTGGAGCCGTTTTTGAGAAAATTTTGAAAATCCCCGGGGGGGCTTTGTATAAAGTACCCCCAAATTTCGAAGAATCTTTTTCAAAATCTCAAAGCTTCGACTAGAATCAGATCGACTGGGGAATATCCATTTTGAAAGAAATCGTACGTATGGTTTAGGCGCTAGCAGTGTTCACAGACGGACAGACGGACGTTTTCCTTTCAATTGGGTTTTCGGTATCAAGGACCTAGAAAACATGGTTTCTGGCTACACCACGTGTTAGGGTATTTTTTTTCTTAATTTAGCAACTAGTTCTATCCACTTATTCGTTTTCACGGCCCAGCAATTAATTTTTTTCCGCCGAAAATTGGCCATTTTTTCGCGCAGCATTACATAACTTTCCCTATACTACGTATATCACTCCGTGTATACGTACGGATACGGGAAAGTAAAAATGTTCTGCTGATAGATAGGATACCGTCCAGGAGCGTTTCTTCCAGATTTAAGATTCAAAATTAAAAGTTCGCAGATTAAGAAATAAGGAAAACAATAGGCATACATGGACGTTGCAACATAGGTTACGATATAAGAGAATTCGGAAAATATATGCATAATTCCGAAACGATTATTCCTCGGAGATCTGTTAGTTACATAGAAGTTCTTGGGGCTCAGAGAGGGCTTATCTCATTTCTTGTGTCGTAAACTACAAAATTAGACATTTGTGACGTTCTACATTTTTGGAAGGCATCCCCGCCGCGTAACTCGGTTTGTCAGGAACACTTTAATTTCTGTGCCAGTATTTAACTATTTTTATTTTTAAAATAATTATTTAAAAAGGGCGATGTGCCCCATTCCCGGAGCTCTTATTAATAATTATGCAAAGAAAACATGATGGTTTCGTACGATTCTGACATGATACCCCTCAATTTTGCTACTGTTGGATATTGAAATACCACCAAAATTTCAAACACATTTAAGACAAAAAAGATAAAATTTTGTAGAAAACGAAGAAATCAGAAGCTGCTCTATTGCAACATATGTTACTCTACAATACAGGTTAGCAACTTGTAAACAGTGCGACTTGAAGCCATTACAGTAAAACGTAAAGTTTCCTCTACTGCAGTATACAAAATGAGAACCTTTTGAACACTCTATTACATTTTCAGAGGTTTCCTGGCTACACCCACACCGCAGCATGGGTAATCTGAAATGTGCAGCGTACGAACACTTGTTTAAGATTTAATTGACTATTTTAGATCCAGTCTAATTTAATGGGATGGGTGTAAATCTTTGTGAGTCTTAAAAACCGCTTGCTAATATTAGAATGCTTACTTACGCTCTTTACCAGAATTGAACATTCGACCTCCCAATCACCGGTACTTTCGAACCATAAAGTTTTACCTTTACGTTCACTGTTAGCGCTATTCGTTGGAAACATAATTTCACTTCTTACAATTAGTCCAAAATGATATCTTCCACATTTGATCATTTTCAAACACTAACAACACATTCCAATTGACCAATGCTGTAAATAATGTTTACTAATGACTTTTTTACACCTTTCAAGTGAAAAAATACATATATTCAACGCAAGAAATGTATCCAGCGTATTCACCCAGGTGCATCTCACCCACTAGGGTCCATAGCCGAACACTTGGAAGCTGGACTACGCTCTGGGGCCATATTCGCTCATGAGTTAGGGTCTATGGAGGATACGCGATATTGCAGGTAGAATTACACGTGCGTACAGACGCGGAGGCCATCAGCCGGCGCAGCCTGCACGGCGCTCGGGGAGATTATCAATATTTGGATACAGGTGTTTCGGGCCAGCACTCCGGAGAGGGCGAAACATAATAGTCAAGCGACCGACTAACTGGACCGTAATGGATGTCAATTACTTGTATTGTTACTCCGCTAGCGGTCTTAGACAATCATATAGCAATAGATAATGAATTCTTTGGCCTTAGAAAAGCATGACGCTCTCTCATCATCATCATCATTACACAATTACTGAATCAAAAAGCGTTGACGAAAGCATTGCGATCATCTTCAATACAAACGTGTGGGTTCCAGAGGACATGTTAAAGAACAGCCTCATAGAAGAATGTTGCCACGCCCTTGCACATAAGATGGTGCGAAAAATCCGACCGAATGAGGCCGAAAAAGATTTTTGCTTCTGTAAATTTTCATGACGAGACTGCGTCATATATTTCTTGTGCTGATAGCATCGCACCTTTTTACACCATTTCCTTCTATTCTTTGGATTTCACGAAGGATTTTTTTGCTACTACACCTTCCTTTTATTAGCGACTTTTGAATATTGTTTTTATTTAATAGGTAATTGTTAACGCACATAAATTACATAAAAGGATAGTATGAAGCTAGGTCTAAGGCCTTGAAACCACAAACATACAGCTTAAAGCATTCTAACCTTTCGAAGGCTAGTTTTCATCCCAGAAGGCTGGTTTTCACAGCTCTCTCCATAACATCAAAGACACGAAAAATAAACCATAAGGTATGGCTAAGGAAAAAATCCCTTACACGAAAAATATCTGCGGTCAGAATACGAGTACATGATAATCTATCAAACTCTTTCTAAACTCTTTATTTATTTCCTCGCTTCTCCTTCTGAACTCAACACCTGAAATAAAACAGCGCCAAAGATGATCGTCTCGCCTCTGCGCTTGCTTCTTGGACACACGCTCCCATTTGCGCCCTAACATGCTTATTTAATCATTTAACAGTTTATTTATTTGTTTATTAATTTACTTCTTTATTTACTAATCACCTCCTAACGTATTTACTTGTATAATTTACCTACAACAGTGATTTTTAGAAATATTATCAGGATTTAATTCGTGCACTTGTGTTCCATTCAACGTTCCCACCTTCATTTTGTTTTTTATTGACAACTGACTACCTTTTATTACCTGAATATTTACGACAAGATATGACATTTTGATAAAGGAATGAGTGTATTTAGGGAACCCATTTCTTAAAAATTCATTTTCCTTAACATGTATGTATGTATTTGGCATTTTGGGTCGATTGTCCGACTTCGCCGGCTAGCTAACGTGTGCCCCACGACAGGGACAAGTTAATTCCCACCCTGGGAGGGGAGGGGTAATAGAGACATACATGTGGAAAATGTATTCCCTTTGCCGTAACAATCAAATTCCGCTTGCCTGAGCTCCTCTGCGCCACACAGCTACAGAAACAGTGGCGCTGTTAAAGGAAAGCTACAGTTTTGTCCCGACCGGGAATCGAGCCAAGGATCTCATCGCGGGAAGCTAGTATGCTGTCCATGAGCCACCCTAGGGAGCTGTTTTCCTCGAGGTTCATTATTTAATTTCACAATCTGTTATTATATTCGTTCACTTTCGACGAAATGTTTAATTGAATTTTTAAAAATGGATTAATTCTTTTGGATGTCGAAGTATGATTTACTTAGCATTCATAATGAATAACTGTGCTATGATATATTGAAGAACAGTAGAGTGTCAGTGGACCGTGAAACATGTAGATACAAGTATTTTTGTTCACATTCTCCAAACACTCGTAAAATCCTCTTACTGTTCTCTTAAATACACACTGACAAACGTTAGAAATTACAATCCCAACAACGAACCTGTTTATTCACAAACGTTTGTTTATTTGCCTTTCAACCTGGGATGCGGTTTCTTCAAAAATCTACTGGAAAATGATAGTTTTAGTTCGATGTTCACCGCGTCCAGTAAGTGCAAGGCCACATTGTCAGTGGGTCGGCTCAGTCTGAATTAACTAAACCTTGTCCTCCAAATACAGAAAACTAAAGCAGTGGTGTCAAGGTCTTCTACTGGTGGCTGTGGCATGCGTCGTGCCACCGTAGCATGCCATGAGCTTCTCTGCGCAACTAGCTTCGGGAGAGGAAACTATTAGTAACCCCGCCGTTTTACAGTAGGGATGGCGTTGTCTGGTGGCGGGGTAATGAACTGCATGGAGGGGCGATTTCGACGTGGCACTCGTGTCAGCCCAAACTTGCTGTCAGGAATAGAACAAAGAAAGGATGCAAAGAACACCGACTTTTTGAGTTAGTGTTGTGAAATCCATATTTTAAATATTGTAAAGATTGGATGAAAATGGAACAATTTACCGCTGTAAGATCGTATTGTAAACGACGCGATGTAAACTGGTGGCCGATCCTACTGTGCCCGGTACCGTAGACTAGATAAAACTGAAGACGTTTTATGTTTTTGGACACTTTTAATGCAAAACTTTGCATATATTTCCCACATCTATTGCACACAAGTAAATTATATTGGCTCAGTAACTGATGGGGTGGGGAGCAAAGTCTACTGGACTCACCTGACTGTCCATTCTACTATGCTCTCAATCGTAGGTTGTGTAAAACTGAATATGTTTATGGTTTGTTTCGCACTTTTGTTTTAAAACGTATCTATTTCCCAACAATGGCTCCCGTGAAAGTCTTAATGTGCGTGTGGTGGGGACTAAGAGACTGGCATACGCTTTGTCCCTTTGTGTCATCTCCCACGATAGGCTAAAGAGGTATTTTTTCAGTTATTTTGTAGAAAATTGCATGCAGTTGCTCGTCATCGGAAACTACCTCAACAATCATTTCAAAGTCACAAACAGATCACACTCATGACAAGTGTGAAAAGTTGGAACTCAAAAGCTTCCAATGGGCCATTCCAATGTGCTGATACACCCATCAAGTCATCAACACTTCCATCTTTTTATACAAATCTCTTGGTAAAAACATCTCATTCCTCTCAACATTTCTCGTAACTGTTTTTACCACTTAATCCTCGATCTTAGTGTTAAATATGTGAGTAGGTTCAGGCTTGTGTGTATGTGTGAGTTAATATACGTGTGTGTGAATGTATGATTATGTAGTATGCGTGAGTAAGTTTATCTATGTACACGTGAGTATTTAGTATTTCCACATCAAGGTCATCTGCATGTGGGAGGTAGGAGTCGAAAATTTACTGTATTTTTTATTTGTAACTTATATAGTTTCATGTTACTGTATTCTGCCGACCAACATCTGCCCAATTGTAAAATGAAGTTTATTATATATCTTAAATTTCTGGATCGATTCCAATTCTTCACCCTCTCGATTACATACAATTGAGGAAAAGGAAGTAGTAGTGCAACAGTTCGAATAGCTAGCCCAGACTCAAGGAAATAGAAAACAAATATGGGAAAGTCTGTGCCATTCTGTAGCACCACTAGTTCGTTATCAGCGCCCGGCAATGAATTTTTTTCGCCAAAAATTCACCATTTTTTCGTGCAGCATTACATAAGGGAATCCGTGTATACGTACGTATACGGAAAAGTAAAAAGTAGCTTTGTCGATCGAAAACGAGTAAGGCTGTGAGCACGTTAGGTGCGACAACTGTGTTCATAGTCGTTCATGACTAAAACTGAATGTCTTCTGGGAAGATAGTACAAAAATAATTTATTGAATCGTACTACCTCTGAAATGTGATGTTAAAAAATGGATTTTACTAAATTTAAGTAGTGGGCAGTGGTGAGATTAGTTGTTAATAAAAATAAGATACAAAAAGAAATATTAGGGTAATGCAAAATGGAAAACTGCATTCACTTTCTAGCCTTGAAACTCTTCATTTCAATTAATAATAGATATTTGGACAGGCTATTCATACAGGTAGTGTTTTTCATTTACATATATCCGGACTTAAATTTATTAATATATTAATATAACAATAGTATTTATTTATTCGAATTTATGACGGATTCATTTAAGTTCTAGAAGAATTAAAACAGCACGTTTTTTACTTAAAGCTTCAATGAGCTTCAAGGCATTGTTATTGACTTGCTGGATGGCAGGAAATACATTCTTTTGAGATATATTTCAGAGTGAAACAGGTGACAAATCTTCAGAACATTTATCTTCAAGATTCTCTCGAAATATTTCCCGTTCACCCACTTGCAGTGGAGAACCTAGAAGGTATTTCTTTCGTCCGTCACTGGTTTCACTCATATTTGCGAAATTTACTTCTGTGTAATGCTTACGGTGTTCCGCTTCACAATTTGAAGATATTAATCGTGAAATATTTGAGTTACAATAAAGTATACATAATAAATAACTAAACTAATATTTTAATCTCGGTTTAATAATCGTGTGTATATCTTTCAAACTATCATAACTTCTAAAAACTATTCCAGTAATAGATGGGATGGTGCGCATCAGAGCTTGTAGAAACGCTTAGGAAACTTTTGATCTGCATCAAGATCATTATAGGCGCCAGATTGCTGTATTGCCGATATTCCACTAAGAGTGCTTCATTTAACATAAACAGAAATTTTCAAATGGGAGATCTTGTTTTGTACTTCACGTCATACATAATAGGAAATGGTGGTTCAAAATTGATAACCCGTAAGAGATGAAAAACTAAGAACAGTAATTCTCCGAACATCGCAAGGCAAGCCTCGTAGAGAAAATACATTACTCTCCTCTGTGCTAGCACATACTAAACCGACTTGAAAGCTTGTCGTACATTGGGAGGTCAACAAGAATGGAGATTATGCAAAAGTTTAAACTCTGTGTTGTTGGTTATCTTTGAATGTACGAATGTGCTTTCCTTATCTGATTATATTGTATTTGGAGATAATATATGAATTTCAATGCTTTAACTCGTAACTGTAAAAAGCACTTAATTGGTGGTGGATGAGAATTAGAGTCACGCATAACAAAGCTGTTAAAGCGGCTCCGAAGAGACACGAAATGTGTGCAAGAAGAAAGAACTGTGATGAGGAAAAATGAAACAGAATCCAGGGCGGTGCGGTTGGCAAATAACGAGAACCAAAGCAGAAATAACAACAATGGTAATAATAATAATAATAATAATAATAATACCAACCTCTTTGAAACTAGTGAGAATATTAGAGATATCGGATATATGTTAAAAAACATTGACTTTTGCAAAAGAGAAAGCTGAAAAAGTCAAGGAATATGAAAAGCGGCTATCAGAAACTCTAATGACAGACGCATGAATATAATACATTTTTAATGTTTATCAAGTTGATATTTGAACAAAGCAAAAAATTGCATTTCATGCCAATTTTAATTCCAGTAGTTCTCCTTGAAGTACCTCGGCGTCCTCGAATGTAAATGAGTTCGTTGCCGTTTCAGAGTGCTCCCACTCGTTTTGCATGTCCCGCCACGCCCACCTCTTCACGCTCACTCAGCCCGGCTCGGCCCCGCCCCTCCAGGCCCCGCCACGCCTACTCACTGCTTCGCCTAGCATCCGTCACCACGACTAGTGCCGCTGTCTACTGGAGAACGTACCGTACAATGGGAATGGTCTCATTGATAGTTTTCTTCTTGATTGATTTTTAGAGTGATTTCAGGTGCGTCAACTACTGAGGTCAGTAGTTGCATGTAGAATAAGTGTGTGTGTAAGGGGTGAGGATAGGAAGAGGAAGGAAAGATCATGCGCGGTCCGTGGCCCGTTTGTTAGGGTACTGTTCCTGCATTCTCCTGGTGTGGATCGGAGAAACCACGGAAAACTACCGATCGGAGTAGCCGGTCGCTAGACGTCTCCTCCAGGCAGTGGCTGAGTTCGAGTTGAAAATTCTGTCGCCTTCGGGACTCGAACCTAAGATCTCCCGGTCAGAGGCCCTGCAGTGACATCAATTGATGCACTGTGCCACATATCCCGGTATATTCTTCTTTTTGTATTTTTTTCAATCAATATCAGTTGAATGCCGGAGCAAAACCCTAACAGACTGCTGACCACGCTCAATCTTTCCTTCCTCATCCTTCTCCCCTTACACATTCACTACCTTACCACACATTATGAAAGGTCAGTCGGGAGCTTAGAGCTTGTCCCGACTGGGGAGGTTTTCTGCGGGTGAAGATACCCGGACGGGGAAGATCCCGCAAGCAGGCGTGTAGGGCTGCGCGGGATACCACGTTCCAGCGAGGCAGGACCCCGCGATATGACCTGCACTACACTTGTACTTAATGGTCGTAGCAGTTGATTTACTCGGAAAGAAATAATTAGTCAATCAAAACGACTAGTCGCGCCGCGCTACGCATCACTTCGTCCTCAAATATCCAATCACTTAGTCCGCATCACTTAGTCCTCGACCCTCCGCGGCTCATGGGCCTATCAAACGTGAAAAGCGTGAAAAGCTAAGTCAAACGTGAAAAGCGTGAAACGTGAAAAGCTTCAACTTTCCGGGTTTGACCCACTTTGCACAGGCAGAGAAACATTTAATTGGTGGCATTTTGGAGTTTAAATTTTAAAACACCAGCGTCCTTTCTTCGGTACATTTCCGCACGTTTTCTGGCGTCAGAGGGACGAACATGACGTGTCCACAGTTTGTCGAATTGAATCGCTATAAAAATTTCTCAGAAGACCACAAAGGAAAACCGTCATCTTTAATTGCAAGCGGCGTAAACCTGTCCTTTGCCAAGTATTTTGTCACTACACAATACTCAAAATTCAAAGTAGTGGGTTTGTCCCTGTGTGCACAACCAAGGGCGATAAGTATTAAATGTTACGCTTTAACAGCCATTAATTTCTTTTTTCGCATTGATTGATTCATTATTACTTGTTTCTGGGCGTGTCGACTTGTATGATCATTACTCTCATAAGTGTAGTGCATACTTTATCACAGGAGATGGCGGTGTTATTTCGCCGCTGGATTGTGAAATCCGATGCCGAACTACACGTCGGTTTGCGGGGTTTTATTCATCCAGATATCTCCCACCAGCTGGGAACCGCCCCAGCCGGGACAAGCTCTAAGCTCCGGACTGGCCTCCCGACGTGCAGTGCATGAGTAAGTGTAAGGATTGAGGGTAGGACACGGAAGAGGAAACGTAGTATGTGGCCCGCTTGTTAGAGTACTGCTCCGACATTTACCTGGTGTTGGTCGGAGAACTCCCGATCAGAGCAGCCGGCCGTAAGAAGTCTCCTCCAGATAGCGGCTGAATTTGATTTAGCTATCAAGTTACTAGAAAGTTTTTGCACGCTATAACGGACAGCACTATCGATCTTTTACACATTCACAGAAGCACAGAAGTGCGGCGAAACATGAACTGCGCATGCGCAGAAGATCAATAGTGCTGTCCGTAAATGGCGCGCAAAAACTCTCTAGTGTCGAAAATTCTGCCACCTTCGGGGCTCGAAGACTACGGCCTCCCAGTCAGAGGCACATCAGTTGAGTCTCCTTAGTCGTTACATTTTTCGGTGCATGTTGGAAGAATATGAAGGAACGTTTTAACCTTCCTACGTTCTTAATTTAACGTAGTTCTGGTGGGAAAGGGACATTGAGGTCAACATGGCATCTGGACAAGGAAAGGCAGCATATTTCGAGAGCAGGTCATTGACTGGAGTGACTACCTTTACGCCTCGGTTTGCCGCACTTCACTTCGCCCCGCTACTCCACGTCACATCACGCCATTCCCGTCATGTCTCATTTCGCCATGTGTAACCATCCGTTCCGCCCCGCACAAAACCCGTTCTGCCCCTCACATGGTGCGGTCAGAGTAGTTCCGTGTTCAGCGGAAGAAATGTTCTAGAGCAAACTGATGATGCTACCAAACTGTAGCGGTCTTTCACTGTGTCAGACAACGATCTTGAAATTATTACGTGCAGTTGACATGTATCGGAAACGAAAATATTAAACATATAATTATGCATGTATGGTCCTCTGTATATTTTAGACAGTTAAATGTTTCGTAAGAAATTGAAAAAATCTCTTAAAATATTTTCTTTAATATTACGTTTTATTTTGACTGTTTAAAATATATAGAAGACCATATAAGCATAATTATATTATTAATAATAAGACAGTCGTAGCATAAGATATAGAACGTATAAAAAGTGCTCGCTGAGAGTCGTTTCAAATTAGAGAGATTTTATACATGGGAGAAAGGTTTATACATGAAATGTAACATCTCTATGCATTACTGAAAGTTTGTAATTATTACTAGCAATATATTTCAGCCGTTTATTCTGAAATTTCCTTCTGATATTCGTATTTCTACCCTCTTACGCAGAGCTTTTTGTTCATAAGCAAAAGAGACAGGTTTGTGTGTGTCCGTGTTCGTAAATTCAAGATCATTTGATACCGTTCTTCTGAATTGGAACTTTTACCATGTTTGCGAGAACTTTTCAGGCGCAATGTCACCGATGGATTCTCTAATGAGTGTTTAAAATATTCCGTCGTAAACGAACGTATACGCCTGTTCGCGAATTCGGCCACACACGGAACCACTCTGATTAGCGGCTCTCACACCACGTGTCTATCTCAATCCGTTCTCACCCATGGGCACTCCTGTGAACCCGCTCTTTCCCTGTTAACCCACCCTCATCCCTCGACCGTTCTCTCAACCCGCCCAGTCCATCTCAACTAAATCAATGATGCCTTATTTTCCGTGGCGTGGCTCAGGCCATGAGGACTATTATTCCGCCTGACCACGCAAATTTCGCTACGCTCCTTTCACCGTTTATCAGAGAAAGGAGGTATCACTCGGGCGACACAACAGGGGATTTGAATTGTGCTCAGAGCCTTCATTTAGGCTTGAGGGTATTTTACAGACAGTAAATCTACAACATGAGACAGCCGGCTTTACTTCCCCGCCGATGGAAAGCATACGAAAGATTTTTTTCGTCCTTAAAAATCCATAGCTTCCACAGAGTTTGAACCCACAAACCCGCCCAGTCTCTCTCAACTCACTCATTCTCTCTCAACGCGCTCATCCCTGTCAACCCGCTCAGTCTATTTCAACTCGCAACATGTCTGCCAACCCGCTCTCACCCCTCGACCGTTCTCTCAACACGTTCAGTTCCTCTCAACTTACTCAGCCTCCCTCAACCCGTTCTGTCCCGGTCAACCCGCTCCGTTCGCGTAGGCGCGACCCGCCTGTTCATATCCGTCCAGCCGCGCTTCGCACGCCTAATGGATATTCTTACTTCAGACGCGGTTCTCCAAGGGCAGGGACGCTGAGGCAACCGGCGGCGAAGGCGGCGCGACGCGACGGCTGCGGTGGTGGGGCGGTCGAGAGGTCGCGAGCCCAGCTCAGCTGCGGCACTCCCGCTTGTTGCGGCTGCGCGGAATGGGAGCGGGAGGGGGCGAGGGGTGGAGGCGGGACGAGACGGGTCGGAGCGGCCGCCCGGAGCGACAATGCGCCGGCTGGTCACGCGCGTGGATTTCCCAGGTCGGCCGGTTTTCCTCCCCGCCCCGCCCCTCCCCGTCTCACCCTGCCGCGCGCCTCCCACACCCACTTATTGACCGCCCACACCGCTCCGTCCCGTCCCACCCCGCTCCACCCCGCTCGGCCCCGCATCGCCGCGACCTCCTCCCTCCCGCTCTGTCTCTGACAGTTCGCTCTGCCTCTGACAGTTCTTACGTAGCTCCGCTCATCCCCGCCACTCCCCATCCCTCCTCGCCCATACCCGTCCTGCTCCGCCCTCTCCCCGTCCTTACTCCCTTCTTGCCATTTGCCACTCCTCGCCATCCCGTCCCGCCACAATGTTCCCTGCCATTTCCCGTCCCGCGTCTTTCCGCGTCTTCCCGCACGGCCCCCAAGCTGCTCCGCTCCGCAATGCCCCGCCCTCATCGTGCGCGCTTCCCGCCCCTCCCCGCCCCGCCCCGCCCCGCCCTCGCCCAGCGCCGTTCCACTCCACTGCCCGAAGCGCTCGGGGAAGCACCGACCACCGACGGGTCGCCTCTGGTGCCTGGCCTTCGCGGACACCTCGACCTGCTCTGCACCTGTTCTCTCTAGCTGGTCTTTGTTGACACACGAAGCGTCCTCGACCCACGCTGATGCTCTAACTTCGCGTCAATTGGGCTCCTGGAAGTCTTATTTTCGCGAAACAGTTACACTCTCTTGTGTTTATTTTATTGCCGGTCAGTTTTTCTCATTCCTCATGCGGTAATGACCGTTATTACATCATCATGATTCTCTGTCATTTCTGGTTTATTGTTGTCTTCAACGAACCATATACTTAAGGAAATTGCCTCATGCTTCTCTGTGAATTTGATGAAATGTATTTACCATTAAATGAGAATAATAGCATAGCTGTTTCTAAACATTTCGTAGCATCTTATCACTGAAAAATAATTTTCAAAGTGCATTCCAAATAAATATACAGTATTTGGAGAAAGCTAGATGAACCAAGAACAATGAAAATTCACTCCTATCACAATACTCTGCATTAGATAGTTTTTCTGCATAATATTTAAACCAATAGAATATTTTTCCCCTGTTTAAAATGTTGTTTGAAAGGAGGTTTCAAGATAAAGGATTCCTAAAGGAATGTGTTTCGAATGTTTTGTTTATACTGTCATAACAAGCGTTTTACTTCGGAAATTTTGAAAGCAATTTAAACGATCATAAGCTTAGGTAGCTTCGGGCATCAACTGATGTCACTGCAGTGCCTCTGACCGGGAGATCTTAGGGTTCGAGCATGATTTCCAACACTAGCTAAGTAGCCAGTCGAGTTCAACCCCTGCCTGGAGAAGAATTCTAACGATCGGTGCTCTGACCGGTAGTTTTCCGTAGTTTCTCCGATCAACACCAGACGAACGCCGGAGTAGTACCCTATTAAGGGATGACGGACCGCACGCGATCTTTCCTTCCTCTTCATTGGTCTATCCTCACCCGTTACTTATACACACTAACACTTACATGCACTACACTACCATTCATATCGGGAGTCCAGCCGGGAGATTAGAGCGTCTCCCAGCTGAGGACGTGACCCGTTCGTAGAAGATGCCTGGTTGGGGAAAACCCCGCTAGCCGAGAGTAGGTCGGTGCCGGATCTCGGCATCCATCGGATGACCGCCTCCTCCCGTGATAAAAACATGCCATTCACTTACGGGACTAATGACCTTAGCCGTTCACGCGCCCAGAATCACTAATTCATCATTAAACAGTGATACTTTCGGTAGTTACCAGTGTCATTTCCTATTTCGTAATAGTTACCATTACGATTTATTGACAGAATTCAAACTATTACTATTTATTGAAGGAATAAATCGTGCAATTAAGTCACTTCACTTAAATAACTTATAACGTCACATCATCTTACGAACTAACATTTTATTTTTCAATTTCCTTACTTCTCTATTTTTCACGCCTATTAGTCTCCTTCTTATACTAGTCTCGGTGTCTTACAATGGGTGAAAGGTGGGTACTTGTAATTTATTCTTAGTTTCCCGAGATATTATCTGTTATTTTTGCAATGTAAGAAGAAAGTAATTGCATGAAATTAATTGCACATATTTCTGATTTATACTCGGAGTAATTATAGTGAAGTAAGAATAACTAACTATAATCTGATACATTAAACATATTGACAGTATTTGAAAAACATCTCAAACGGTTGTCTGATTCCTAGTGCGGTTTTAGTGACGTATAAGCTAAATGTCGACTTCACGCCTAATTTAACCGGAACCAAAACATGCGATATACTATATGCAAAGTTACATTACAATAGGGAGTGACTCAGCAAATTAGCAAGTGCCTTGACTCAGCACTTCTGCTCCTTCCCTGAATTTCTTTTCCGGACACAACACTAACACGAAACATTCACTCCGTTTTTTTCCCTACACAATGCAGTCGAAATCATAATGTATTATTTGCTCATTACCTGAAGTGATCGTCATGAACGATCTTCTCATGTTAATTAATGTCATTTAATTATGAAATTAGACCCTCCAGGTTATCATGTTGAACGTGACAAAATGAATGCAGGTTTTTCTTTACGTGTTCTTAAAATTGAACAATAAAAGGCTCTGATTAATCCGGCCAATACTATACTTACGTGGGCCTGTATAATGGAAAGGAGACACCATTGGCGATATAATATTGCCCATAAAATGTCTTAGCAATTAGCAAGCAAAAGGTGGAATTAGATACTTCCTCTAGGCAAAATTTTTTTTTATTAGCAGTATTATAGCAAATTACATAGCTATAATACACTGATTCGGACTGATATTTCTTATGAAAATTAAGTTTGCGGAGCATTTGAAATGAACATGTAACAAATGTTGTACAAAACCTGCTTCCAAACAAATATTAAAACCTCATAGTGCATTAAAAACGCATTATGAGTTCGACATACTTTCCACTCACAACTTTTTTCTGTGTATTTCTGAAAAAGTCTGTCGCAGCATTAACAATATTACATCAGCAATCTACTTTTTAATTGGTACTCTCCTTACAAAAATCGTTAAAATATGAACTACCATAACAACGTTTGCATTTGCATGACACATTTGCATGACACAATGCATCACACATTACGTCTTGATGCATGAGATCAATTTGTAAAATTAAACTGAATTATTCCTTCATTATACGATTTTTTATCATCTGCTTCCAAGAGCTTAACTGTCCAAAGACACATCAAAAATAACTAAAAACTGACCTAGAATTAAATTCAAATGTACTTGAAATATATTTTTTTAAATTTCACTTTCACGAAGAAAAACGAAAATTTAAGGAAAACATTTAAAATGTCTCATTAACAGTGCACAAGATAGGGCATATTATTGGAAGTAACATTCATTGTTAATACTCCAACCTTATAGCTAACATTTTCTAAAAATAAAGAGACTGCCATTAAAATTTAAACTTCCATCTTGTGAAAACTCATGAGAACCCTCTCTACAGGTGACCGTTCCGCATGCGTTGTATCGAACTGAAGGGTTCATCGGTTTGACGAACGTTGCTTTAATGAAGCTCCGTCCGCTTGATCTTTAGACCGTAGTCATCGTGAGGTCGCATGCATTACTGTGCCATTCGTGCTTGAAAGTCGATGATCGGCGCGTGCCCATGCATATTGTAACTTTTTCGCCGAACCGAACAGCTTCTTCAATTATGCGGCGAGGCGAAACCTGCTGGTTTTCCTGGTTGACGTTGCGTCGTTAATGACCAAATTCCCGCAGATTTCCCTACTCACCGTTTTCTTGTGCATTTCTTTCATTTGTGAGAATGAGATTTCGTAATGTTAAATTTCCCATTGGTGCTTGAATACTTGAAAAAAAACTGCAATTAATTCTAAAGACAAATCGTTCTCCTTCAGGATAATTTGCCACACAGCTCAATTAAACTAAACATTTTGCAACGCAATATTGCTTACGTAATTATAATTCTCAACTTTGCTTTTTCGTTAAACGTATATTCTTCAAACGAAGAAAATGAAATAATTAGTGTAACATGATCATTTTTACAATAAAAGTTGTCAATAACTTTTGTCTCTGCATCGCTTTCTCAATGTGTCTTTGAAGCACTTTTTCTGGTATTGAAGAAAATAGTTTCTTGTGTAATAAGACATAGAAAGAGAAAAAATACAGTAATCCCTCGACATCCGCGAATTTGCTATTCACGAGTTCTGAACATTCGCGATTAGAGAAATGCTACCGGTTTTAACATTCGTGACTTCAACATTTGCGTATGCGTCTTTGGTCCTACTTTTTTGAAAGCAAGCACATTATTTTATTTCCGTAATCAGCGTTATCTTGGAAACGAACTCGGCAGACACTGATACTCAAAGTATCACATTCTGCAAAAATACAAAAGTTGTAATGTCTATTCACATTTATATAATAATACAATTGTAAAATAACTCAATTCAGTTGCATTAAATTGGTGGCAAGGGTTTTGGCCACAGTAACAGTAACGTCATTCAGGAACGGTGCAACTCTCATTATAATGACCTCACTGAAGAGCAGTATCGGGAAATCATCAACACAGAAAACCTTGAACGTAATGAACTAACAGAAGCGAAACTTCGTCTTGGACGAATATCAATGTCAAAGCTGTTATTGGCGTTCTAAAACTTCAAAAAGCTCTGGTTAAAATGGCATTCGAATGTGATCCGTACATGAAAATAACTTCGAAATTTAAGAGAGAAATAGAAACAGCGACTTTTCTATGTTTGCATATTAGAACAACGAGGAGGGTGATGAACCAAAAAAAATCCTATATTCAATCATTTCCAACTTTGAAGTTAGTTTCAAATATTGTTTTATTTCTTCTCTTTGGGATGTTAATTGTGAATGGTTTTAGTAGCACTTACTCAGTTCTTCTGCAATTGTTTGTAAGAATTTTTTCCTTTCTTCTTTTAACAGCTTTTCGATATACAGGAACCTAAACCAACTTTCTTCATTAAAATATAGACTCAAGATTTGCGGATTTGATATTTTCAAGTTTTTTTGGGAACCTAACTCTCGCGAATGTTGAGGGATTACTGCAAAATGCTTATTTTCAAGTCAACGAAACAGATTTCGAATTTCTTCCTGAATACTGAATAGAAAAGAGCTCACGCTTTATCAAAAAGTTGATGAATTTAGTGCAAAAGGAAAGCACAGCAGCTGATAATTAACTTTTGGGAACAGTGAGCACAGAACAGAACCAATGCGCGCGGCATATTTTGAATGGAATCAGTTATAGAAAGGAAGCTTCTGAATGACGTCAAACAAGTTTCACTTCCCACGTTTCATACGGATCACGCAACTGGATATAAGATACAGCTAAATGTTCTACAAAAGAAGAATGTCAACAATACAAGAGCTCTTTAAATTCCATTTTTAAATTATACTATTTCACAGATGCAATCTCACTGTGAAATTTCACCCGCCTTCCAGAAACGTCTCTCTTATGCTGTGTCCCGAAATTGTTCCCGTGGTAATGGTATTTTTAGTACGAGGATAGGCTCCTCCTACAGGCCACCCCCCAAAGAAGCTTTTTTTCCTTTCCTCCAAATATACTTGTCTAGAAGACGTTTGTGAACACCAGAGCTCAGATTCTGTTCATCTTTTCATTTGTGCATTCTACGCGTAGCTAACTTGTAAATGAATGTTTATCACGACATATAGATGACAGAAATGTAAGAGATATTGCATCCATTTGTGTCATTTTTTGCAATTTTGCCACTTTTAAGTCATTTTTCTGGATCTTTGCGTCATTTTTCCACATTTTGTTTCCTTTTTTTTCCTATTGAATGTTTCATGAATTTACAAAACACACTACAGCGAAGTTTTTATCGCGTCATCACTTCAGGACGAAATTCACTATTGCAGTGGAATAACTTTTAAAACGGTGTACTGCGATTTAGCCTGTCCCACGCAATATTTCATTATGTTTAGTGCGTCACGACTTGTTATTTTGTGTGACTTGTATCATATGCCTTGACGACACCAGTAGAGCCCGCGTCAGAAGCACACTGTTGTTTACCCGTTACGATAATCGTTTCGGGTATCTCATGAATAAACAATATGTTAATTTTATACACTTACGAGCATATTTATAAACGGGATTTTTGGACTACAACTTGTCGGGTTCATTGCACGTGAATGAAGAATTCTGAGGATACCGCTGAGGAAGAGTACGAAGTACCTTTAGTTCACCCTTGCTGCTGGCAATAAACGTTCGTGTTTATTACTGGTCTTGAAATTATTTACAAGTTAAAGAGAAAATTATAACATAGGAACAGAAAAAGTTCAGCTGAGTATGAGGATATCTAGTAATATTATAAAGTTTTGACGCACACGATATTAAAAAACAAATTCACGTACGCACTTCAAGTACCGAAACGAGTTGCTAACACGAAAACTACGGGTAGGTGTGTTTAAGAATCAGAAATATTGTAAACATTCCTGAAATATTAGAGTGAATGTTAGAAAAAACATTAAGTTCATATCTATTATCATATCACAATGACCTTCTGAAGAGCATTTCTCTCAAAAGATATATTACCAAATTCCAAAAGCTACCAAATACTGCTACCTTGTGGCATACTACTAAGTACCGAAAACTGCTACTTAGTATTTAAAAGGCAATTATAATTACTGATATATAATTCGTATATGTCGCATTCAGAAGCAAGACTTGGCGATTTGACTTTCCCTTCCGCGCCGCAACATTAAGACGAAAACATGATGTTTGTTCGCAATCGTCTATTTTTGCAGTATACTCACGTCGCCGCATCTGTTGCACCTTCGACGGCATATTGCAGGCATGTCAAGGTCACGGGCAAGGTAACAAGTTTACTACAGTACCAGCAGCAAATAAGCGACTCTGACAGTTCTATCGCCACGTGCTGTGGTACATCATGTGACCTGCTATAAACTACTACTTGCGAGGATTTGTTTACTTTCTCACAGCCAGGGTTCAGTGTTGCCACTCATCTGATGCACATGCAATCAGAAAAGTTCGGCTGTGGCGAAGGTCATGAACAGGATATTAAGACAGTCATTAAGTATTAATGTTTTGATATTTAATTTTTCTGTGGTATAGCTGGTGCCATGTGCGTAATAACGCGTGGCTACAGCGCATCGAAGTGTCAGAGTCGCTTAGACGCTGCTGGTACTGTAGAGCTCGCGGGCACAGCGACCAGAGGAATTGGCGCGAGATTCAAAAGTAAGGGTTGTACTGTTACGAAGTGGCATTTGTATGTCACTGGTCCACTATGTTACTGTATACCTGGGTACTGACAGTCTTTGTGAGAAGTTACTTGACAGTAATTGTCACAAATTTCCCTTTTTTATTCCCATTTTCTCTTAAGGCAAAATATTGATCCATTAAAATGAAGCAATAAATCAGTCAGATTTCAAATTCTCAATTGAGAGTAAAATAAAAAAAATAATTGAATCAAAAGTATCTTGATTTTCTAATCCTGTTTAACAGACAAATATTGTCTGTTAAAAGCGCTGACCATCCATAAGCGAGAATTGTTAACTTATAAAGACGTGTTAATTTATTTCACATTATCGATAAATACAATAAATAACTGAATGATTTAATGACACAACACAAAAAGGAAACAAGGAAAGAACTCGCTATTCAAAGATATTCCTGTCACTCAGCGAAGATGTTTATAAAAGGGAGAATTTAATAAGACGATAAACATCAAATTGTAATAAGTAGGGGGAAATAACACAATCTTTGGTTATTTGATATATAAAAACTGGCAAACATATTTTTATGTAAAACCACTACTCCTCGCCTCAATCCGCTTCAGCTTGCGCATGTACACCTCTTTCTGGACTTTAAGAGGAAATGATTGAAGAGTCAGGGGAAGTTGTCCATTCCCGAAGAAGTGCCAGATTCCCCAGGCGAGCAAGTAATTCGTGCGGGCGCGGTTTGACGTGCCTGGCATATTGTAACCTAAAATACCATGACGCATGCTTCATATGTATCTGGGACGAGTCGACCTTGCCGGCAAGTGTCGATAACAGCGGCATGTGGACGTGCCTGAGCTCGAAGGCGTGGTTGTTCGGGAGAGCTCGTTTGTTTCCCAAGATACAGTTCTCCGTCCCGTGTTATCTATTTCTGTGAAACGATTTAACCGTGCCCAAACAGCATTTTGTCTTTCTGAACAGCCTTTCTCTAGTCAGTGATGAGTTTTTGACAGATTCTAAACCAGTTTAGCTTCTCCAAAACCTCACTATGAAATTTTTTAAAAAGAAAAAAAAACAAAAATTTATTAAATTTATTAAAAACAAAAATAGGTCATCCATTTGGAGGATCGAAATTGCATGTAGTATATAATGATGTAGGAAGTGATGCGACATACATGGTGCTGAAAAAGAAGATATCTCCAAACTATATAATTCTGCAAAAACCTTCTTCGGCAACATTTAGACGAAAATTAGTATAACCTTCTTGTGGTTAGGAGCCAAAACGACGAATACATTTCATTTCTCTGATCTCTAATTGCCACATCGAGATTTCACAAACCTCCAACATTGTTACGTAATTCGCTCCCTTGGATTCGCCTCCAGACAAAAAAGTAAATTTTGAAAGAGGGAAAATTAGTTTCCCTAAACGGTTATTATAGCTTACTGTAATTTATTACAAACTTTAATGTCTTTAATGTTTATTACAGACCGTCAAATTTCATTGGATATTAAAAATATTCGCAGCACCGGTCCTATTTGCTTCATAAGGTAAATTTCCAGAAATTAGTAAACTGTTTAATAACATTTTACTTCAAAGCAGTTTATACTATTACTAACAATATTTGGCCGTAAATAACGTAGGTAAATAAACTTGGGTTAGATGGTTATGAAACAATCATGCCACATAAGATTTGGCTGTTTTGAAACATGTCATCGCTCTCAAAATAGGTATTTTTTTGGATCCGCTTTTTGCATTGATGCTCTGAGCTGCACTTGACATTTCTGGTTTGTAAGACTAGCATCAATGTCCTCGGTTTTTATTGCTCGATTGTCAGCGTAATTAGTGCAGTCATGGGATTAAATATTTTAACTTTCATTTACGCCAAACTGAACTGAGAACGTGCTCGGCGAGTAACATGTAATAATGTTTCGCATTCATTTCAAAAAGTTTGGCTAGCATTTGCTGGGGCTGTGGCAGGGCCGTTTCAACAGAATTGGGGGCTCTTGGGCCTAGGTTAATTTGTGGGACCCCTATTCTTACTTTTACTGATCTTCCCCACCGCAATTTGATGCTGAAACCTAAAAAAAAAATCTTATTAATTCACACTGTTTTTTGTATTTTTAAAAAAAATATTTTAAAAGTATTTCTTAGTGTTTTAATTTTACATTATTCAAACAAAAAATTTAAACATATATGTATAAGTAAGCAAGACTAAAAATAAATAATTTATTTTCAATTCAAAAAAATTTTTATTGAATTGTACAATATAAAATTGAAACGCATCAACCAGCAACGTTCCATATTATAAATAAATATTATCCAGTGATCCGCGATACACCACTCTGTTATGCCATTTTTTTGCGCACAGTTTAATCATACGTTCCTTTTTGATACTGTTTTATTTTTACTGTTTGAAAAATTTAGTATTAAATATTTTTTAAGAACTGACAGGGGTCCTGGTTCCTGGCTCTTGGGACCCGTGAGTTAACATGGCACTGGGCTGTGGTACTATCTTTTTTATCATTCTGCCAACTGGAGAATGTTCACATGAAACCCATATATTTATGTTGCTAGAATTCAATAAAAAATCACTTCAAAAATTTTAAATAATTGAGTTGGAATTGCCATATATTATTGTGGTAATAGTCAAAATTATACCCTCTATACTTTAACATCAGTTGAAACAGCAGAATTATATGCCACATTATATGCCATGCCATTATGCCACATGCCATTATATGCCATGAAACAAATATCTAATAATTCCATTCATATAAAAAATATGTTTTATTTACTGATTCATTATATATTTTAGAATATATCAATAAAAATCCTAACACATCTGAATTATCAAACTACATCCCTGAAATATATTTTAATGAATCTAAATTAGGGGAAAATATCATTATTGCTTGGATACCAGCACATAAAAACATATTTGGTAATGACATCGCTGATCTCAAAGCTAAGAGATCCACAACAAAGGCACACCAAAACCATCCATCCGAAACTAACAGAGTTCAAGAAGTTTGGAAACACGTTAGAAATAAATTAAATATACAATGACATGAATCCTGGTTAAATGGAAATTCCAGCGAAATTTGTACAAATATAACTATTTTTTTGGACTTATAACAATTACATCTTTTAATTGTCAAGAATAAGTTGCTTTATCAAGAATTAGGTCACCCCATTCTAAATTATCTCATAAATTTTTAATGGAAAAAGTTCCACAACTTACTTGTATCATCATTCAGTATTCTATCAATAAAACACATACTTCTGGAGTGCCCCAACCAGCACGAAGAGAGAAAGAAGTGCCATCGAAACTTCAAAAGAAAGAAGATTTCAACGAAATGTTATCATCCCCAAGATTCCAGGAACAAGTAATTCAGTTCTGTAAAAATATTGATATTATAACAGGTCTGTACCTGCATTTCATTAATGTATCAGTCGCTCATGACCTATGATGTTTATGCGCCTTAATTTTTTTTAACTTCTAATTGTGACTTCTAAAAGACCATTATTTACTCTGACTACTCTTTGCACAAAACTGGGTCTATTGCGAATTCAATTAATCCAACATTAAAACCACTTACAACTGTTGAAAGATTCAAAATGCACTATTACAAACTTTCAAGTTAATAATTATGTTTAAAACTTTCTACCTTCCAATCTTAATTTTCAATTTTCCAATGAAAAATAATCCCCCAGAACGAGCTTTAATTTTACAATAGATGTATGAGAAACTTGTGACTAGACTAATAATCCATTCAACAAGCGAAATTGAAACTTTTTTCTCCTTTCTTCTTGCAAGCCACAACCGAAGTAATGTTAACTCTTATTTACCACGCATGCAATATGTTTTAATGCACTAAATAGGCTTTTTGTATATACCCTATAGAATTCGTTTAACTGATTCTCCTGGAAAGTCACTAAAGAAAGCTTACCATACAAGTCCCATGTACCTCATTTTAAGGATAATTTGTATTATTTCCCTGTAGTTTGTTTTACCAAAAACCTACATTTCCGTACGTTAATTTTTTCACGATCTTTCATGATCAAATATTGATCATACATTGAAGGATTAAAGGGAAGGATTCAATAGATATTACAAAATGTATTATGTATTATGTAATCATTTTATTTAAACAAGAGTTATAAAATAACTAAGAGTATCAAAAGCTTGAAAAATATAATACATAAAATCCAGATCTCTCTGGCAAGCATTTCATATCACAATATATACATAACTCCGTATATTTCTCAACACTCTCAACATGGCACTATACAGGCAACTTCTTATCGAAGTTCCGATTTGTGGGCACATTACATGTGTCAGCATTTTTTTTACTTTCTGTTTCCCTGAGTCAACAAAAAAATGCTTTGCAATATTTTTTACAGTAATTTTAAACTAAAACAATACATAATTATTTCGATTCGTATCTCCCAAAACAATTCCCACGTTGCAAAATACTTTGTCAGGATTTCTTCCCCCCTTATTCAGCGAATTCACGCAATAAATACGCCAACAGCGAGCTGTGTAAAGCAAATCAAGACTAGTGCCACTTAGAGCGCCACGTCTGCCTGTTCAGCAGTCTTCGAATAAAAAAACCCGCCGACATTGTGTGCCAGCGTCAGTGGAGATTCACGCCGCCCGGCCAGAGCGTTTAAGCGATGTTGGGCGTGGGGTCCACCACGGGCTGGACGGGGTGGATGGGCAGGCCCTGGACGGCGGGTTGGACGACGAAGGGCTCCAGGGTTTGGACGGGCTGGACAGGGCGGGCGGTGGCGTCGAGCCCGAGGTGCTTGCGGATGTGCTCGCGGTTGAGGTACCAGAAGGGCTGCTGCTCCGCGGGGAGTTTGGCGGCCTCCTCGACGAGTTTGACGTCGTGGCCGTTGGCGTCGATGCGCGTGGAGAGGTCGGAGTCGCCGAAGCGGTTGGCCAGGTCGTCGTTGGAGCTGCTGCTGCTGCCGAAGGGCCGCGGGTAGTTGACGCCGCTGCCGGCGTAGAAGGGCCTGTACTGCGCCATGGCGCCCACGGCCAGCAGGAGAACGGCGCACACTACACAAGAGTTCTGGAAAGAATAAGCCTTTTATTAACGGATGCGGAACACGAATGGAAGTATTTCGTAGTATCAGTGGGGCAACCGTGGATTTTTCTATGCTGAGGGAGCTATAAGCATAGTATACAACCGACTTCCCAATTTTCTAATTCGTAGTTTTGAGTTTTAAAAGGTCGTATTTATTTATTGATTTATACTTCTAACTTATTCAACCGAAATCTTTAAAGATTAACGTTACTACAGAAAATCAAATATAAAATGCATTTGTCAATGTGTCCTCTGCGTCTGAGGGAGTATGTTGAAGCCACATGAGCTCCCTTCTCCCTTGCCTAGGCCACAATTTAATCACAAAAAAAGTTATGAAAATCAATAGGGGTGCTAGAGATGCAACGAGAAAGATATCAGAAGTAGGAGTTACATTTGAAACAAAGTTTAAATGGGTGTAGAATCTTTATAAAGGAACTAAAAAACTATATTCGGCTAATAAACAACTCTTTACATTTCACGGTTTTTCTACATTTAAATGCAAATTAATTCTCTTTCCGACCAACGTTCTTGCTTTTGGTTTCTATAGCCTCAAATTCAAACTGCGGACGTTTTGCATCTTTCTAAAACATTTTAAGGCATTTGAATAAAAAAGCCAGATTTATTATAAATTGTGAATTCTGCCTGTTTAAAATAATACGACTTAAAAATTGCTTTGAAATATGCCCATTCGATTGTCGTAGCTACTTCTAAAATACGATATGGGCTTCCCGCAACTGTATTAGCTTCCGAATAGTCCTGCGCTCAAGAATATTCAGGAAATTCCCATGTTATTGTTTCAAAGATGACTTTCTCTATGTTAAGAACCGTTTAGTGACCTGCGAGAACACGCAGTGTTCCTGCTTTGTAGGTCGGCCGGAAACCTGTACTAAGAGCGTTGAGACGACACAAACTAGTAATAGAATTGGTAGACGATGGTTTGATGCTTATATTTATTGACTGTATGGCACGACAAATACAAATTGGTTTGCTTTATTTATTAGAGTTGTTTGCAAATATTTCAAAAAGCTGTAGATGAGCTACCTAATCAGTTTTAAATTTTGACGGTAATCTTCACTGCTCGAAAAAGCTTATTAAGAAAAAAATAAATTATTTCCATTTCCTTAGCGAAAGGAACAACAATTTGAAAGAACTTGTATACGTTTCAGTTTTCTTTAATGTCCTCTAAGCATTTTAACCACTCCCTGAAAACGTTTCCAACTTTTTACCATCTCCAGTTCGTTAAAAAAAACAAAAAACGGGCGAGGATTTCAGGTGCGGAGCGGTGAGCATTCAACAAGAAGGAAAAGACGGTCGAAGGCGTGCCGGACGCATCAAGGTCGATTTCCGCGACTCGACCCCCACCCCCACCCCGCCCCGCCCGAGTAATTGCACCGCTCCGCAGTTCGGCGTGGTTCGCTTGCCGGCGGCCTGGCACGGTGTCGGCAACAAAGAACCGGCTTCACGACTTCAAAAACGCAGGCTGCGGGCTGGCCTTGCTCGCTAGCACGCTCGTCACGGTGATGATTTCATGGTATCTCCCGTCGAGTGGTTTCATCTCATGATACACAAAGGCGTTAGCGTAATTGGTTCGTAATCTGACGCTTTATAAGGATGACTGACAGAAGATTTTGCAGAGGATAAAACGAAAGCAAAACTCTTATTACGGAAATACGAGAAGCTCAATGTAATTGCATATCAGAAATCGCAAGGCGTCTGTTTAGAACACAAAGCGTACTGTTCAATTTTACGGATGTGAACAAACTTATATGTATGCTTAACATTTATTTTACACCTGTGATGAACGAATTACAATTTATAATATAAAAATCCCAGAAATAAATTTGAGACAAGTTATTGCGATGAAATATTAATTGAACTAACAATGTAATGAGAGGTGCAAAGTGCTTTTAAGGGAAACGCATCCGTTGAAAATATTATTTTGCAACATTTTAACGGAGGATGAATCAGTTGCCACGTATTACTTCTAATTTTAGATTACAAGCGGGTGACGGTACACCACTCAAAAGTTCAACATCCAGCCGAGAATCAACGGTACGATTGCTTAAATAGTGTAGTTTACACTCTGATAAATACAGCGAAGGTAATCTTCGCTTACAGAGCTAGGCATAGGTATCATCCCAGAAGCTCAGCCGTCCAGGGCGGCGGGTGTCAACAAGCATGCTTACCATGATAACAGCGAGCGGGTGTCCTTGCGGGCGAGAGTACAAGAGCAGCAGCGTCTGAGCCGGTGAGTGCGGGTCGACTGTGCCGAGCAGCGGGCCCGCCGCAGTATATACTCGCGGCGCGGCTAAGCCGCCGCCTACGTCATAACCCGGCCCCCACCGGCCGCGCTCGGGAATCCTCCGGCCGGAGTGACGTGTCGCCTTCCGCCCGCAGCTGTGACGTCAGTTCCCTCCCGCATGTGAGGGCCCGCCTGCCAAGGTGCGGCGGCAGCGGTGGTGGTGGTGATAGCGATAGAAGCTGGCATTAGCAGTGGATGTTGGTGGTGATGGTTATGGTGGTGGTGATGGTTATGGTTGTGGCGGTGATGGTTATGGTGGGGGTGATGGTTATGGTGGCGGTGATGGTTATATGGTTGTGGTGGTGGATTATGTCGTTAGGGCAATAACGATGACGTGCGGTGATGGTCGGGTCGGTGGTAAATGCATGATTTCGGCGGTGATACGGATAGTGAGGGTGATGGTTGGGATGAAGACTGGTTAACGTTTGCGATACTGGTGGCGGCACTGTTTTATGTCGTTGTAGTAAGAGGATGTGGTGATGGCGGGGTTAATGATGGTTGCAGCGGCATTATTACAGCAGCGATTCTGAAGGTGAATGTTGCTGGTGGTAAACCATCACGACGGAGACGGTGATAGTTGATCATGCCGTTATAGCAACGGTGATGGAGATGACAAGAGTAACGGAGGTGACGAGAATGATGGCGGTGATGACGGTAGCGATGGTAATGTTGAAGGCAGTGATAATAGTAAAACCATGGCTACATCTGTAATGGTAGATCTGTATGATGAGATGGGACCGAGAGAGCGCTAGCAACGGTAATATTGCGAAAAATGTATTTACATTTTTAATGTAAGAAATTCTCTTATGCCGATTAAATATGAAGCAGTCTGTGGCCTTGGCCTAATGGTTCCGTCCAGACCCGTTCAATTACATTATTCCATGCAATGAAATTCGGTTGGTGGATTGTAAGCAGAGTAAACTGGAAATAACGTCATTTAGTGGAAGCTGCTGTACATAATTCGAACAGTAAAAAGGCAATGGGTTAGGATTTCTCACTCATGTAGATTAGAAGCATAGATTTGAAGCATAGATTAGAAGCCGTATGCTCGTTATGCCTCATTTGTATGAAATTCTATAACTTAAAGAGGTGACATCATAGCTCATAGTTTGGCGCGAAAATTTTTTGACGGTCTTAGGTAGTAGGAAAACTAGCAATCAATACATCACGCCAAATACTTTTCTACTGTGTGGATCATCGTTGAGATATTGAAAATATCATTGTATATTTGTTAACTGTTTTGAGTAACGTTTTTATGCATACTACACACTCAGTTATCCACTTCGAAGGTACGTACCAATAGGTTCTAAACGGAAGAACGACGTGGACAACTTATTACTTAAGCAGAGAAAAGAAAATTACAGAACAAATATTATTGTTCTGGTGTTTTGCTACAATTATAGTCAAGATATATCTAAATTTCCATTTTTGTCACACGCACGTGATGACTCTCATCAAAACTGCATAGATATGAAAACTCATGACTAATTCCCACAACATTTTCCTTATTATTAGTCCAACAACTTCTATGAGTAAGAAAGAGTTTCGTACCTTGCGGTGCACTTATAATTTCTCTCTTTTATGAGTTGCTAGAGAACTGTAGAGATACTTCTTGTGGTTGTTGTGTGTGGCAAAGCGAATGACCGGTAACGGTAGTAGGTGGTTGAGAAAAAGACAATGGATGACAATGGCCTCGACAACTTGCAAAGTAAGAGGTACAGTAGAAGAAAAGAACATGCGCAGTATGCATAACGCAGACTTATAATATATGCACCAAAGTTTTTTAACATGTTCTCTAGAACGGATAAAAAAATACCATCCCATGAGAAATTAATGAAACGATAAAGCATATACACACATAATGTCTCGGATATTAAGCATTGTATTAAATAAGAAGCAGATATATTCAAAATTACGACGTATTTCTTGTCTTGCGTAGGTAGCGTTTAACACTCAAAATTGAAATGAGACTTTGGTAAATGTTGTAGTTATTTACGGAAACAGTTAATATTGCCTTTTCAGTATTACATGAACCATTATCATTTTGTGGATGTCTTAACCAACAAAAAAATTGGTTGTATAAATAAATAAAATTTACCTTAAAAATAATTGTCTGAGAGGTTTATTCGTGGGTTCAAAAGAACGTCACTAAGTGGGCAAAAGAGGCAGCCAAGTGTACTTGAATGGAATTACTTGTAACTCATACCATTTTTATCGACCAATGGAAGTTTTCAGAGTTTTACGCTATGATATAATGAGAACAATAAAAGTAATTAAAAAGTTTAATTAATATCATGTAATAAAATAGAGTTCTCAAATAATGTTCGTTAACCTGTAGGAAGAATTGAATCTAAAGAATTGCGTTTTGTTTGATAACGTAATTAACTCGTATTTGTTCACTTCGTCTAAATTCTGTTCGCAAGCTTGTTTTAAAACTCATGTTTTGAGGCTACATGATTAATTAATAGTATATTTAATTAGTGGTAGCAGTATTGTTTTTGTTAAGTTTTTTCATTAATATTGTACAGATTCGTATTTAAATCCTCTTTATTTTTCAGGATATTCAAGCTATTCCGCTGGGTTCATCATGAGAAATCACCAACCCTGATTGATTTGTTAATCTTCGCCTTTTAGAAATTATAACGAAATTAAGTAAAATAGTTCAGTAGTTGGATTTTTACAATAGGGACTTTGCATGGGAAAATAAATTTAATTGTACAGGTTTATTGCGCATTTAAATAAACAGATTGATTGCGGATCGATTGAGAATTTCTTTTAATGGATGGATGATGACTACACAGCATGACAGAGGAAGTAATTTACTATGTATAGGAAAACGATTTGTCCACATTTTTGTTTCCAGGACCAGAAAATATGAATTTTTGCCAATTACAATAATTACTTGTTACTATTTACGAGGCTTAGTTTTTACTACTTAAGGCGAGAATGTAAAAAATGTCAAATTAAATGTGTAAATATTAAATTAGCATTCATACTAAGATCAATTTACAGTTCACACGCGCACGCACTTCAACACGACACTATATACACTATTTACCCACATTGGCGTAGCTAGGGGGACGGGGGGGGCGGCGCGGTGACACCATCCTAGGGGTGACACCAATTACATTTTTTTATAGTAGTAATTATATAATTTAAATCATTTACTTAAACATTTTATATATTTATAGTTAGTTTTCTTAGTTCTAGTAGTTTGAAAATTTTATTGTTGGAATTATATAATTTTTATGGTTTAGTTCAAAATTATTTATATTAATTTAATAAGTATACATTTAAATCATATGCATAGATTATGACTTAATTGCAATTATATTTCAATTATTCTAAATTACATAGAATTTTTTAAATATATTCTAAATAACTATCAGGTGCAAATATGTTTGTATTTTTAATGAATAATGTATAATCAATGCAGCAATAGATATTTTTATAATTAATTTATTGGGGGGGGGGGGTAGACTGTTAGCTTCTCCCCAGGTCACCCCAACTGAGCTACGCCACTGTTTACACTGTACTCTTGGCCACGACGCCGACTTTGCTCAAAGCTGTAAGCTGCAATTTGGGTCATTAAGTCGGGGAATCCCCACGCGCGCATCGTGGCGAATCCAGAACCGCTCTCGCGCATCGGAAACGATCTGGGAACGGCGCTGGGCAGAAATTGGCAGAGTGACGACCGCTGCGATGGGGAAAACCTGTCCTCAATGCGACGGTATCTTGCCAGCGGCGGCGGCGGTTGCAGGAAGAGCAGAAGGAGTGGCGAGGGGGCGGGCAGGCCTAGGATTCAGCTGTAGAGCGCGGGTTGACGGATGCACGTGCACGAGAAAGCGCACAAAGGAGGGGACCGTCTTGTGGGAGAGCAGGAGTGTTGAGTAGGAGCATTGCACGATGTTTGGAGTGGTGGGAGGGTAGTGTGTGAGAGAGAGAAGGGGAATACTTCTCACTGCGATTCTTCGTCTGTCACCCAGAGTCAACACAAATCTCGAAGTCTGCGAGGCAATTGAGTCTGTGTTCGATGGCGATGGTTATTTGTTTTTTCAAACACACGTATATGAATGTACTAACATAAATTCACACTACCGCCAGATTAAGTTTCAAATTCTCTCGCCACATGTGCTTTAAATAATAAGCAAATAACCTACCGTTATAGGTTATAGAAGTGTGTCGAATCCGACTGTCATTAATGACTGTATCCCGCTGAGTGGCAATACATCAAATGTCTCCAACAATCAACAACAATAATAATTACAACAACAATAATAATAATAATAATAATAATAATAATAATAATAATAATAATAGCAGCAATTACTAGAGGAGCAGCAAAAACCCTGCTGAAAGAAACACAATGTAGGTTTCCGAAGATAACATGCACACTAATCAAGGACAACATTTCTTTCATATAACGTTGCATAAATTAAATATTTTAACAAGAACAATCTTCACGAATTCTGCAATAAAATAACATAATATTTACCGATCTACAAAATAACAATTCTCGTAATTTCAAACATATCAAAATGTTGCTCTTCCTTTCCCCAACACGTGAATAACAAAATAATATTTCAAGGCGGGCGTTTTTTTTCCTTAAAACCTGTTGAATGACGTGAGCTACGTCTTAACCAGAGTTGCACACTGTTAGTATGAAAATTCAATCGGTTTATGAAGTAGGATAACAATTGGAATAACAGAATAAAATATTTGCATTTTCCAGTCAGAATTAAAATTGTTACATTGGTTTTGTATTTTTCCAAGTTTCTGAGTATCTAACGAAAGCATAAACACCTTTCACATGGCCGGAGGCTGTATAGTTTTCTTTCACATTCTGCGCGCATTGGAAATTACTAATATAATTAATTGAATGAACAGCATGACAATCAGTATAGCATGACTGAGTTAATATTTTAAATGCCTTTGTCATTAAAGAATAGCATAGTATTTTTCACCCAAATACCATTTATGGTTGCAAGTGAAAAGGAATCGTCAAGATTGGCTCCTCGTACTCCAGTCGGCATGGAAGTTGACAGCGGCATACGCAACAAGAAGAGAGAGAAAGAGAAAAAAGAATGAGAGAGAAAGCGGGTAACGGGAAGTGGTGGGAGTAAAGAAGAGAGGGGGAAGTTGGAGGGGTCAGTGAAAAAAAAACGTTCGTGTGTGGGCTCATGCGAAAGCACGCGCAGTGAGCCGGGCGGGCAAGTCGCCCAGCAGTCGAGCTGCAGGAATGTATACTGCGATTTTCGTAACTTTGCCTCTGACAGGAATCAGCTGTTTCATCCAATAGAGAGCTTGAAAGTCACCATAGTGACGTCACTGTCGCGAAATATAAGCTCCCGATTGAATGACAGCGAAACAGATGATTCCTGTCAGGGGCAAAGTTACAAAAATCGCAGTATATTAGAGATGCGTCATCGATATCGATGTTTTCAAAACACACATGTTTTTATAAAATCATCGATTTTTTTAACATTGATATTTTATGTTCGATGTTTTTACGTGGTCAACTTTTTTTACATGCAGAAAGTCAAAAACCGAATCGTATTATAATTTTCAGATATTCACAAATTGAATATTCTTCAGACTAATGTGACGAAGAGTGAAAAATAAATAAAATCGAGTTTTCGTTCAGGAAGCCTAAATCATGTTTGAATTATCGAATAAAATAATTCAAATTTCCTTAAATGTCCTTATGATTTTGGACTTTGTTTCGTCTGTTAAATCTCTATTAAAATTAATATACGTGACCATTTTCAAATCAAATCCCCCCCGTGAACTTCAATGGTTATTAATCCAGTTGTAAAAGTACAGATGTTTAAATACCTGGATGTTTTAATTTCGAGCATCGATGTTTAGTTCGCGATATCGCATCCCTGCAATGTAGAGGGAATGCAGATAGAAGTTGAGGGAGAGTGCAAAGACGCCAAGCTGAAGATCGCCGGGATTCTTGATAAGTTTATTGCATGTAATTAGTCCAAAAGGTTAGAATGTTCATAATGTCATTAACAGTTTACAATTGAATCGATTTAATTGTGTTGAAATTCAATTAATCTTAATACATCGTAAATTCTACCTACATTCTTGCAAATCAACAATAAAACCTACTACAGCTAAAGAAGTAATATTTTCTACACTTAATTATTTTAAGAAAGAAAATGCCGAAAAATAAACATCAAATGTTGAAACGAGAAAAATTAATGTACGCTTAATGCAGTGCAGTGCAATAATGGAGTTTAGCGAAATAAAAAAGAAGTAGATAATTTATCACAATTTAAGTTCCAAAATGAGATTCAAATCACTAAGAGTGTGGTCTTCTGTAGATGACCAACGGATTTAGTTTTTGTGGGGGTGGAGGTACCGAGTAGATGGTCTGGCGAGCGAATGAGTAACGTGGCAGGATGACGGGGTGATTAGGGGGTGAAAGGGGGTGGGGGCGGGCCGACAGACGAACAAATAGAACCAGTGAGTATGCTGCCTGAGCCGAGAAGTCTGTGAATGAGTGAGTCAATGAGATATAATTGAATGGGTTTCTGGAGCAAACACCAACGCGAATACTCACTGCCAATCTTAATGTATTTTTTCAAATACATTTGAAAATTAATGGAAATATCCGTCATGAAAAGCAGTGATTATGCACAAAATTGAGATAACGGTGTTTTGCGACATACAAAAGAAATAAATAGTTCGTTAATATTTATTTTCCAGGGTGAATTTCAAACATTTTGAAGATTATAGTTCCTCAGACGATCAATGACGACGAACGTGAACCTGTAAATGCAAAAGTGGGGTGAGAGAAGAGAGAAAAGAGAGTGCAGATAGAACGAGTGATGGCAGGATGGATGTAGTGAATAACCAGCACGGGCCAGGAAGCCAGTACGTGAGTGGGCGGATGAGGCGAGTGACGGACATTGCTTCTGAAGAGAACAGGACGACCCACTCATCAGTTCAAGACGTTTTCCGATACTTAATTTTTAAAAGAAAAACTGTAAATAAGCCTCATATGCGATAATCGGTTAAATACACTAATATCGGTCACATGTGTAGACGTTCAATGGATTTAAACTTTTGAGCGTGCGCACAAATAAATTAATGGTTTGATTTATTGGTGGTTTGTTGTTAGTGGCATTCCAAATAAAAGAATTGAAGGCGTAGTCATGACCAATATTGTTATTCAATGCAAGAGAACTTTTCGATGGCTTAGCCTTCATCGTCAATTAATTGATACAACACATAAAATATAAAACATTCCGTTGTGAACCAAAATCTAAGTAATGGACACTTTAGTAATATTTAATTTTAAAAAAAGAGGACTTAACGTAACAAATTAACTAAAGAAAAAGAGAAGGCGGAGTGATGAATCATTGTAATACTGCAGAAATTTAGTGAATCAATACGCGATTATAATACACTATATAAGCGATTCACAATACACTATAAGCGACCAATGGATTTAAATTTTGGGGCAAACGAACGGTGAATGGATTGGCGTGCGGGTGAGCAAGAAGGATGAGGTGACGGGAAGGGAATGGTGGGGGTGTTTACAGCCAGTGAGTAAGCATCACGAGTGGGGAAGTCGCAGGGCGGGCCGGGCCATGGAGTACGCATCAGAAGCCTGGTCCAAATCTTTCTCACCACCAATCCAAAGTCTTTTCTAATAAAAATTTTTAAGGAAAAGAAAAAAATTTAAAAAAATACAAATGCGATTAAATACGCTTAATAATACTCAATAAGCGATCAACGGATTTAAATTTTGGGGCAAACATACGGTGAATGCACCGGCGTGAGCAAGAAGGATGAAGTGACGGGAAGGGAATGGTGGGGGTGTTTACAGCCAGTGAGTAAGCATCACGAGTGGGGAAGTCGCAGGGTGGGGCGAGCCGCTTCCGAAGCGCACGCCGCCGCCGCCAGTCGAAAGGCCAGCCGCGGGCGGTGTGACGTGGCTGGAGGAGGGGGGGTGACGTAACGATTTGCGGGAGAGCCCCACAGACACACAGAGCCACGCGGTGTTCGCGCGCGCGCGGGCGCGCTCCTCGACAGTTAGCGCGTCGCCGTCTCGGCCGTCACTTCCTGGAAGTGGCGCGCGGTCCAGCGCCCGGCGGCGCGGAGGAACGCTCGCGTCATTTGTTTCGCGTTTACGACCCACTCGTGAGTGAAACCGTAAAAATCACGTTTGCAATCTCCGTACGCGGTCCTTGACGTCACTGTCATTAATGTGCTTTCAGTGCTGCTTTCACTAGTGACGTCACTGAAGACAAGTTGATTTTTCTTATTTATCATTCATACGTTCTAGGAATTTTTAAAACTGAAGAGAAAAAAATTGTCTTAAAAAATAGGTAAAATAAATAAAGTAAAATAAGAAACGCTAATAATTTTATGACAAAATTAATTATTTTGAAAAATCTTTTCAATGAAGTTATAAGTAGGCTTGTATAATTTTCTTATTATACTATTAGGTATTAACACTTTGCTAATGTTTTGATTATAGAAATGTGTGAAGTTTGAGTCGGTTATTGTACTATTATTTTATTTCACATTAATATTTTACATTGAGTTCTAGAGCGATAAATAAAGTTAAATATGCATATTTTGTCCACCCAATTCCAGAAAAGGGAATTTAGTAACCTACTATACTGCCTTTCACCTTGTGAAGGCACTGTCTTAAGGAGAATCCGTGCGTCGTTGTCAATAGAACACTCTCGCTTGACCGCTCGCTAGAGAATCGCCGAAATCATGGCTACCTTTCTTCTCACATACGCCTAGTTAGAATAATGTTTATTTTCACATTGTATATCATTATTATTTCTGAATAATTAATTTACACAATAAACAATTTTACGTATATTTCAGAGAATTGCTGTTTCCTTAATTGGACAATTGTTCGCCCCTCTCATTGGACACTTCGGATGTCTATACACTTCTATCAAGGGGAGAATTACTGTTGTCAGTGATAGAAGAACTGCTGGACAGCCCAATGCTTTTATCTCTCCACATTGAACACACTTCACAATTGATCTGTCACTATTAATGTACCTTCTTTTCTATACTGCACATCCACCACCACCATTCACATCCACCGGCAAAAATCCACTGACCAGAATACCCAGCTAGATGAAATTCACGAAAGGGCGTCTCGTAGTCAGTCGAGTATTGTTTTTTATCCTCTCTTTCTCTGATAACATCAAATAAAAAACACCTCCTTTCAACCCTACAGGTCACATCATCCCGCACCTGCGCCTTGTCGTTTCATCCTGCTGAGCCTCACACTGTAGTCTCACGTCGTACCTAGTTCGAGTTCGAAACAAATGGCAAATACTCAGATGTAATGTATCAGATACTCAGATGTATGTGCCTTGTCGTTTCATCCTGTTGAGCCTCACACTGTAGTCTCACATCGTACCTGGTTCGAGTTCGAAACAAATGGCAAATACTCAGATGTAATGTATCCGAAGAACTTGGGGCGATAATACACAATAATTTCATCTTTTCCTCAAAACGTTGTTGCTGTAATTTTTTAATTGGACTTCAAAAACGAAAATCTACCAGTGACAATATATTATAATCCATAAATTAAACATTTTCGCATTTTCGTTGACAATTCAGTTTTAAAAGGACACATTTCGATGTATTGATTGTTAGAACTTCACCCAGCTATGGGAACTGAAATATTGTATCAATTGTTTCCAAAATAATTCCACCAGTTTTTGGATATGTTTTAAGGATTTGAATGAACAAGAGTTTAAAAAGTCGGTTTCTCAGAAATCTAGCGTTTCATTTTTTAAAGGAATTGAATAACAGCTTTTTCATGATCTGATCACCATCGTGTTCCTCGTAATTTTCTCTACAGGACTATATTTCTCTTATTTGTTATTACAACATTCTGTTTGGCAACAGTGCATGAGTTTCGTCCATAAAAATAACATTGCCTATGAAAGCCCATTGTGCTTCTCGACGTGAAAATGAGTAAAAGTGATTTGAGCATTCACAGGAGTGAGATGACTCTTTATTATATAAATTTTAATACTATCTGTAATAGTATCTGACTCCTTCAAATAAGTATGGTACTTCATATCCTGTAGAATGACCAAGCAAGTTATGGAACAAAGAGGATAAGGTAGTGGAGAAAAATGTAATAAAGATAATCAAAATATACATTAGAAGCGATACAAATTGTATGAAATATTAATTTGTTTTATTATCAAAACAAACAAATAACAAAAACTGAAACAAAATTATGGAGAAAGAGGCTTATACAAAATGAAATAAGAGAGGCATAAACGGAACATAGCACCGAAATAAAACTTGCAACAATACTCTTTGAAAACACCAAATCATTGACTTTCAAAGATACCAACACATTATTATGATCGGTAATACATGTCTTCAAGCAAGGGCAGCTATTTCGAGGGTGGAGGGCTGGGTGGGGTTCAATTTCAGTCGGTACCCCTTCCCAACTTATTTTTTAGAAATAAAAATTTCATTTTTTTAAATAAAATAATTCACATTTATAATGAGCACGGACATTTGAATGTTATGCGACTAGCGAGAGAAAATAGTTTCTAATAAATTGTGAAAAATTAGAAAAGTAATGTTCGCATTTTCGTGGGCATGTGCCCCGTTCCACCCTCTCTCCCAAGCCCTGCCTCCAACACTGACCGCTAATTAGTCTTCACAGGTTGGGTGTTAATGTTTATCCCGTCAAAAACGACCGGAAGGCGAGACCTAGGCGTTTCCAGCGACCTGAGTGGTCCGCGAGGCACCGGCGGCGGTGGGGCTCAGGCCAATGTGCCCGCCGATGTGGTCGCGGTTGCGGTACCAGAAGGGCTGTTGGCTCTCGGGCAGCGCCGCCACTTTGTTGACGAGGTTGACGTCGTGGCCGTAGGAGTCGTAGCGCGGCGTCGCGGCCGCGCCTCCGAAGCGGTCGCTCAGGGCGTCGTCGGAGTTGCTGCCGAAGGGTCGGGGGTACTCGAGGCCGTTGGGGGCGTAGCTGGGGTTGCGCTGGGGGAAGGCCAGGGCGCCACAGGCCACCAGGAGCAGGGTGCAAAACACCAAGGAATTCTGAAAAGAAGAAAAATTTGGGTTGGTAAAAAATATGCAGCTCTATGAGGCGGCGTCTCTCGGACAGTCAAGAATCCATTGACTAACAACGGAAGCCTACGTTAAAAAACAATTGTTTATAATTAACTGTTAAGTTATTTTCAACTGTCATAAGAACATGATATATGAAGCATTTTATTATTATTATTATTATTATTATTATTATTATTATTATTATTAGGATCAGTTTTTCAGCTGTATCTCTCGGTAGATTGTTAAGTCTTGTATGAATTAAGAATTGGTAGGATGATGGTGAGGGGTGAAAGGACAATCACAAATACGACCATGCCTATGCAAGACTCGAACCTGAAGCCTTCTCGGCGCAGACCGTCTGCACCACGGGGCCGGCATTTATTATCATACCTCTATATCACGACTAAAGATGTTATGTGTCGGCTGAATATAAAATCTACTCCAGGTTGCAACCAGCTACCTAAGGAGCAGCGCAAAATGTGGGTTGTTATTATTATTATTGTTATTATTATTATTATTATTATTATTATTATTATTATTACTTGTACTATTATTAAAAATGTTCAGAGAGATCTTACTCGGTTCACAAAAATTGCATTATTTAATGACAACATAGTGAAGTAGATTAATTATCCGAGCTAAACCTTAAGTTTTTCTTTTGTACTTTAGGTTTTTTATTTACAAATATCGCTTTAAATGTTAATAAGAGAATCCATAGATAACAATGGGTCATAGAAGAAAAGAAATAATTCATTGACAACGCAAGTGTAAAACTAACTCTCAGCAAGCAGGTTCACTTTCAGCATTTTAAAACATGTAAAATGCATTTTCTTCGTGGATCACATTACGCTTCAATATTAACGTGATCATTGTAAAATTCTATAAATTGAATGACTAGTTCTTTTCAAATCTGAAATATTCTTCACAAAAAATGTTTAATACTAATAAAGCTGTAAAATTGTAAGCATTTTAAGTAAAATGTCGAGGAAGCATTTAAGGAAATGTCGAGGAAGCAATTACTTTTAACAGGTTCGCTATTAATATTTAAACAATAATATTTTAGAAGGTGAGAAATGACAGATTTACAGAAAACATTATCAATGGTTTTATACTGTTAGCGAAGATATTCTCATAATTGTGTGTTAACTCTTGTTAATGAGTTTATGTTTCTCACTAGTTTGCAATCTATTAGCAAAAATGATCAAATAGACCCAGCTAATTACTTAACACTACTGCATTTGTTTACATAATAAACCCGGCTCACATTTTTTTCTGAGAATAATTTAATGAATGCCTATTTGTTCAACAAGGACTACAACATTTATTATTTTAACACTTCATTCAAGTATTGCACAACATAAGAATGTCTCAATGACTAACATACGGGACGGCCTACGAAAGCAAAGCGTTTGACATTCATTATGACTATATCGACAAACACAAATTCTATTTGCTTTCCCATTCAGCCGTAAGTAAATTAAACTTTCACTCAATGACGAATTTCACTACAAATATATTTACGAGCAAGGAGAATACAATTCATTTGTGTATATGAATACGCAAATGATAAAATGATTTTATCTAATGTAATGCTTTTACACCAATGATATCATGGTGTTATCATATGTTAATTTGGTAAGTTTGTAGAAATCTAGATATAATTTACACGCTATTACTAGAGTACACTTTTACTACGCGCTTACTCCCGAGTTAGATTTTATTTAACAGCCATCAACGTGGTATTTATTATCGTACGTAACTCGTACAAGAATATCTCATAGTTGTTTTTTTAAACTTTTCTTCTTAATAGATATAACATTGCACAATAAAAGCAACCGCGTCCAAATGCATTCAGTTGGCAGACTGTCGTAATCAAGCCTTTCACTTCATTCACTGAAGGTTGCCGCTGCCATTGCAAACGCCGTTCAGACGGACTAAAAAGAGTCACCACAATACAGTTCTAAAAGTGTTACCAGAGTACTAGCTTGTGAGAAACTAGGATTAGTGACTTATCAGATTGATTCACAGAACTAGAAAGACGGAGCGCTTCTGACCTCAGCGATGTGGACAAAATTATAGAATCATGTCCTAACGTTTTATAAAAAAATCGATGTCACGGAAAAAAGTGAATGTTACATTTTTTTAGATTATTTATTTTACGGCAGATTAAAAATGCAAAAATAAACTTTGGGAGTCAGCGTCAAATGTTTGGGTTTGTCCTAACACATGCAAACATCTATAAACACTACCATCACTGCACTGTCAGGGGACCTCAATGATCAAATACACATATCCACCCAGAAACTCGAAATCTACAGGATCGTATTTAATGTATAGACCCTTTCTTCTTTCATTCAAATAACTCGAAAACGACTGATGTTGATTTTTTCTCAAACAGATTCTATTCATGTATTGCAGATCCACTCATCTACGCAACGACTGCTGGAATCTTCAAAAATCCATACGATGGACCGAGAATAATCATCACAACACTTAGCCTAGCTTGAAAGGCTCAAACCGATTTCACGAGATCCGGCAACTTAACCGCGCATCACCGCACATTCTGCAGCCCGTCTTCTCGCAGCAACAAAGCCCAACTCACCATACTGAACTGGCGGGTAACTGCCTCGGTGGACTGGAGCACAAGCGATGCTTCTTCGCCGATGATGGAAGTTGGACTCGGGGTGCCTGGCGAGGCCGCGCAATGTATATACGCTCCGCTCCGTGATTCCCTTACGTCACGCTCAGGTAGAGCCCCTGCCTGCAATCGCCGGCGATCTCCCCACTCCGCGCGCGCCGACCGGTCCAGGGGAACCCACTGCGGGAGTTCGCGCGCGCAGCCTCCGACCAACACGACGAAAAAGGCGGCCTTGATTGTTCGTTGTGCTGTACCCGTCAGGAGAAGTAAAAGGAACGTGGGTTAGGGTAAGATGTCTGCCTTCGTGTTGAACAACGTCTCGAAAAGATGTGCTGAGAATAGTGAATCATGATTGAAGAAATCGAAAAAGGAAACATAATAAGATCGACGCAAATGTTGACACAACACGAGAAATGAAAGTCATGTGAAATGATTCAGAATAAAGTTTAATTCAAACGTCTTGCAAGTTTAAAGATTTTATTACAAATACCATACAGGGTACGTCTTCATAATACTTTTGAATTATGTAATTTTTTTTGTATTCTTTTCCAAAATTTTTGGAGTTCTAATTGTTTCGCACATAGTGTTGTAGGGTAGTCCACCGAAAATAGAATGTGCAACTTTCCTGCAACAGGGCGAACAATCACCCTACAGTGTTATAGTTCTTAAGCTGTCCAGGACAAATTAACGGGAAATGTGCTTGTGTGGGAAGTAGTTTTCAGAAGTATTCGTGTTGTAATAGTAGTAGCGAGTAAATCTCGGAAAGGTGTGATGTGTATAGTAGATCGCATTTCCAAGAAGGAAGTGTAGTAAGTTTCAGGCAAACATTGGGAAAGTATGCTATATGTATTCGTATCGTAGGGGGGCCCAAATATTGCACACCGCACTGATATTGTCTGCTGTAACATCTTTGATAAGGGTTGCCTCCGGGCGTCAAATTGATGGCTAATATATCCTAGTTTGTCAAAGTAGTTCTCTGTGAAGTCTGCATAATGTTACATCGTCCTCTTGTTGCTTTGTGATTTTTTGTTAATTTCTCCAGTCCGTGAGTTATAAAACAACTCTTTTTTTTGCAGCATAAAAAGTAACGGTCGTGATGGAACATGATCGCGATGATACGGTTGGTAGTGTTATAAGTAAGGAATATTTTGTAATGAAATTTTCGAGTTTGTCTTGCAGGTTTTGTTAGTAACATTGGCCGTTTCGTAAGGTTGGGATAAGTTTCAAATATTGTCCGTTATGGTCCCGTTCCTAATATTGTCTACTATACGACATTTGGAACACTGATTTGAAGTATTTTTGTCAGGTGTTTCAGCGTAAATAATTGGTGGAAGGAGATGTGAAACTAGCTGTAAAAAGCAAAAAGTCGGTGCAATCAATGGCTATGGAGGAGGAACACCCGGAGGAAATATCGTGCTAGTCTCATTTTCGACGAACTCTGTTTTTTTCCGAAAATTTCAAAAGTTAACATTTCAAAACTACAAGATTGAAGATAGACATTTTGGTCTCAGATATAGTCTGTTGTAAAATAGTAGCTCTTGAAGAAAGTTAATGTACATTTTTTTTTAAAAAACTAGTATTTTGCATAATTTGTGTTTGAAATGTATGCAATTTCAAAAATAATATTTTCTCAAAAATCGTTGCAATTTTTTCTTTCTTTTTTTCACGGATAGAAAAAAGGAGGCTTAATAGAAAGGCGGGGGTCTCATTTTCGTTGAACTCTCTGCATTTTCGAATATTGCAAATTTAGAAATAATGAGAGAAATTATGTGCTGTTGTAGCACCACTAGTTATGTTGATTCTTTTCGCCTTTGTAATATGAGAATAAATTAAAAGCATTTTTCAAAGAATACTGACTTATTGCTACATTTTTTGGATTAGTCAATGGCACTATCATTTGAAGACCTTGGGGTAAAAACATGCTATGCCACATTTCGGACGACATTGAGATATTGGCGTATTTCGAAGCCCCATAGATGTATCTAGATGTTGCGTTTTTATTTTAAAGATTCGCCGTACGATGGCAGTGTAATTCATTAATTAATGTTCTTTATCCTAATGTGAAAAATGCAATGACTAAACCTTTACTTTCCTTTTTCTCAAACTTTACTTAGAGTAGCATAGCATGTTATTGCCCCGAGGCCTTCATTTGATTTCGTGGACAAATGAAGGTAAGGCTGAGTTGATTGTTCGCGCACTGTGTTATTCAAAAGTACAATTTTGATGTGTCTGAAAGGGGATAAATCTTTAGTGTTTATGTTGGAGAATACCTCTGAACGATGTGATGGGAAGTAGTGACTCCCACTATCCAAGAAATCGATGTCGGGAAACGTTCTCGGAAACGTTGGGAAAACACGTGAAAGAAATGACGCGGCAAAATAAAATTTTATATATTGTAGTGTGATGCAATGAAGATATATTACTCACTTCTGTTCACGTCGTCACATTTACGTTGTAATTAGACTTCTTTTCAACAGTAAAATTGTATGACTTTCTTTATTTTGAAGCTTTCAGTGTTCAGTTTTGCTTTCAAAATGTTTCTCTCTATCACCCATTTACTGTTCAAATAGAATGCTGAAAGTTTACTTTCCGTTTATTTTCCAAACTTTTAGGAAAAATGTGGAAAAAGAGAAAATTAAGATATTTATGTAATTTCACATTGTACTAAAGAGAATATTGAAAGCAATTGATATAATTATTATCATCGTTCAACTACTGAATTTATTTTCAAGCTTTAGAAGGATTCTGTAATATGAAAAAGCATTTTTCGATTGTTTTTGTCGTTTTATTAGCTCTTTTTTAGTAGTTAACAGTATTGGAACATCAGATGATGTAGGTGAAAAATAGGTTACGTTTCAGTCAGATTTACCCCACGACATATTGCTACAAGAATAGTGATAGTTCTATGCGTATCATACGTTTGAGCAAGCGCGAACAGATTTGAATTAAGAAATAATTGTGATCAATAGTTTTAAAGCTACATTATTTATATGTGTAACTCATAGTTCTTTATTAGAGCTAATATTCTATGTGTACACTCTCAATGATGCACAAGGAAAATTACTTTTCTTCCAGAACACAATTACTTGTATTATAAAAACAAAGTATTTTCTGTGAACGCATTGAATCAAGATTCAATTCTTGGTAGTATTTTAGTAGAAGTTTTACCAAATTGAAGAACCTGTGAGACAATCTACCTCCATTACACCTAAGGAAAGATATAAACCTGAAATTTCATTGCTACTTTGAAACGAAAAAAAAATATTCAGTATTACAAATCCATTCAGTATACCAGTATACCAGTATATCAGTATACCAGTATTGAGCATATCAGTATACAAATCCATTCGATGGAAAACTGAGCAGAACTGAGAACATGGAGAAGCGACATTTTCACCGCAGGTGACACGCAGGATGTGACGCGTGATTATATCTCGTGACGTCGTTTGCTTTATGATAGCGTAATGTAGATGTCGCGGTTCTTATCTTCCGCAGTCGAGAACATCTGCATGATTCATTAACTTCGGCGTGACTTTCTTTACCGCACTCCAACTTCCACTATAAAATGTACAATAATATCAGACTAAGTTGTTCACGCCGAAGGTCCATTGAATTCAGGACTCGCGAGACTAACAAGATCATCCCCGCTCTTCCTTTGCTTTTGCAAAACTCGAGGAAAATTCATTACCTAGTCTATCAAATCTTCCTCATCAAATTTCTCGCCTCTCCCATGTCTAAATTCTCATATGAGTGATTTTGCCTGAAATGTATATTATTATCTGTGTGCTCATTAGTTTAGCAAGGCATTCTTTAAGTAATAATACATCTATCCGCCTTTGGCACTTGAATCACGCCTTTTAAGGCAGATATTTTTCTTCCTTCCACAACCTCCTTCTGGCAAGTTACTATCACGTAATGTACGTTTATTCTTTAGAAGACCGAACACAGATTATTTCCCAGAGCATCGGTGCATTTGGTAGGTAATTCTTCCCCTTGGATTTTAAATTGGAGGGTTAGGTGACATGACAGATGCGTTTGAAATAATGACATGACACAGATTGACATTCAGATGACATGACAATTAGCAATAATTTGCAATAATTTGATAATTTGAATTAATACTTTTTCAATGCCAAAATTCGGGAAGAATTCGGGAAGACCGTTTTTGTTAAAATATTTAATGTATAGTGGTGTTATACTAGAATATTTATTTTTTGTTATTGAGTAGTGTACATATTACTTTTTGCAAAAAAACATTTTGTGTGGGTTTGTTCAGCAGCATTATCGATGCTGCAAGCCACTAGTTAATATTATTTATTGAATAATTTTTCAACGACCTATTTAGTTATTCTGCTATGAACACGATAAAGTAGCAAAAATGTGTGGCGTATTGTTGCATACCTAGAAAATGTGTACATCTACACTTTGATCTTTTGAACACAAAACTAAAGGTATGAACCATTTGTCGGTGATATTTAAATTAAAGTCTGAGTAGTTTTGTCTTAAAAACGAACGTAATGAATGGAAAAGTTTAACTCGTAATGGTTATACCACACTTTTCTCTCAAGTTATATTAATTTTTCACTGCGATAGGGAAGAAAAAAACATTACTGAAAATAACAAAAACTCCCATTATTTACAGCCAAAACTTCAAAGCGCTTATTTATCAAACACGCTCATTAGACTACCATATTTGGAAGTTACTGTTTCTATGAGGTAAGTGGCATCGTCATGAAGTTATGTGACGCTCATTGTGGTTGTAGGTGGTGATAACGTTGTATGCTCGACGATGACGCAATGTGGTTTGCTCTAGTCTTTATCATCAGTCCTCCAAAACATCTGCATGTTCGCGAATGTTTCTAACCGCACTGTACTTCCGCAATCCACACATGGTTGACACTGCCATAGGAAACATAATTAGACAATTTCATGGTAGTTCACATACAAAATAATGCGAATAATTTAAATGTAACTTCTTTAATAACTAAAGCATATTTCATGTGTTTTCATGGTCCATTACAGAAGAGACTGAAAACACTTTCCTTTGCTCTTCTCAGGGTTTGTGTTTATACCATAACATTCATTAAATTTATTGTTCAAATACATAAACCCAGAATGCTTTAGGAGTGTTCGATTTACTTGTTGAAGAGAATGAGTTTCCATTACTGCGCTCCATTCAGGAAACTATATCATGGATCAAAATTTCCGTCTTTGTATTACATCTGTGATACACAGGCATACAAAAATTATTTTGTAAATTATATTGTGTTTCTATTCAAGTTGTAATATTGAGATATTAATAAACATTAATCCTAACAAACGTAATATTTGTTCTAAAATATTTTTGTTAAGTAATATGAGTACATGAAGCAAAGAAATAAATAAAAATATTAACGAAATGAGAATATTTTGAAAAACACAGAATGCTAGAAAAGCAAGTCATGGTTCAAAGCAAGCAAGAATGGGTCAGAAAATACCATCTAATCACGTTTTCTCCGACTGCCTCTCCTTTTCTGTCAAATCCAGCCTCCACAAACATCATCAGAATGACATCATTATTGTGTGAATGTGACTCATTAAAACCATTTCCTCTTTCGGTTTGGCACGCTTACACACCTTTGGCAGATGATTTACTGATATTTCTTACAGTTTTCCTCCACACCTCCCTGAATCAGTTAATGCTAGGTGAAACTTGTATAAGACGTTAAAATTTGTAATATAAAATTAAATGATTTTTGTGAGAATTGGACAAATTGTAGGCACTTTAGGTAAAACCAGATTTTAATTATGATTCAATTATACTTGGTTATTTGAGCCTTGCCTAAAGTAATTTCTATTTAAATTTGAATCGTTTTTCCCTTAATTCAATAACATCTAATGTAGGTATATTCAACTGATTAAAAATCGATATCAATATTCTCTTTATGTATACTTATACAGTGGGCCAGGAAAGTTCTCCGCAGTGGCACCTTGCTGGTGAGAGTTTTAGCAACAGCAATTATGTCGGTAGCACGAGCTACAGCTTGAACAAAAGAAAACCTGAATTGCTTACTCACCACAATTATATTAACCCATTACTGCCCAGAATGATTTTGTTCGCATACCGTTTGCCCATTGTTGTCGCGGCCTCTCCCTCCTCTTAACCACAGGCTTATAGCAGCTAAGCACGGTTCTAGATGAAGCTTTGAACCGATCCACGTCATGTCACCCTGCCCAGGAATGTACAATGACAGCGATCACGGCTAAACCGACATCTAACATTCAAAAATTAAAAAAAACTTGCTTGTATGTTTTGTTTAGGATGTCTGTGTATACTGCAGAACTAAAATTTACAAATTATTTCAAAATAAGCAAATTTGAGTTGACCATAAATTGGCGCTGGGCATTCATGGGTTAAAATCTGGAAGTGTGTCCTTCACTTGTTTTCCAGTGATCTGGCTGCTACCAACATAAATGCAATATTTAATAAGAGGCCCTGACTCGGCCTCGGAGACTTTCCTGGCGCACTGTATACTTCTATTTAATTTGTCGCTGACTTACTTCATACGTCACTAAATCGATTTACTAGAGAAGATATATAAAATTAGAGAAAACGGAAAACCATCATGATTTGTAAAAGTGTCCGACATACGGTTCAAAAATAAAAGTAGTTTTCTGGGCGTTATACTAAAATGCAAAATGAACTGTTGGATGTACTAGTCAGTCGATGAGTACACGGTAGCAGGCGAGAAGAGAATATCTGAGAGAAGTATTTTGAAGACAGTCTGGACAATTAAATATCGAAAAAGTGAAAGGAATTTGTAAAGCAGCCCCAGTTTAACACTCTGGCGGACGCGCCCCATCATTTCCCGCCAGCAAGCGCGTGCGGCACTCCGTACCACATTTATCTTCGATTTTCGCGACAATAGTTATTATTTTTGTTAGAGAATGTGAAAGAAATATTCTTTATACTTTTAAACATTTTGTTTCATAATAACTAACTAAATACCAAACGAAATAACAATATTAATAAGAGTCTGATACATCACTCGCTTCCTCCGTGTCTTGGCATGTGTTACATGTCGGGGAATGAATACGGTGCAAACGTGCCTTCTAACGTATCTTCGGAAACAACGCATTTACATTTTAATTAGTAGTTATTACTCCAAAATATTTGTCTTAAAGCTCAATACCAAAACTGCAGTATGAATTCTAATGGATAAAATACGCAAATATTATACATATATGACAAGGCATGCGGTACGGAGTGCCGCAACCGCTGCAGAGTTCGGAATGAATAACGGTCGATCGGCAGTGTATAAAATCGTGATTTGAGAATCATCAGATTGAAAATATAATCAACGAAGAATAACTATGAGCTCAATAGTGCGACACCAATTATTTACACGTAATCAACAAAAATGTAACAATGCGGCACTGAGTTCTTATTCACAAGCTATAGAACGTGTGGATTTCTTACAACGGAGTGATTTCTACAAACGAGATGTAGGTCGACTCCGAAAATCTCAATCTGATAGTACGTTTTTAAGTGCTAGCAAGCGTTGTCAGCATTTTAAAGTTACAGTTAATGTCAAAATTAATTGGTTTCTTCACATTAAAATCCACCAAGTGCTTTTAAAGATGTATGGGATAAGTGTTGTCAAATAATACATTTCTAAAAAATCTGGCAGCAATAAGGAACTAGAGATCACATACTTTCTCGCACGTATTTTCACGCAAATTTAAGCGAAAAGTACTCATATTTTTCGAAAAATTGTACGTGACCTTGTTTAAAAATATATCTTTAAAAAACAAATTTAATTAAGAGAAAAATCTATAATTTTTTACATTTTAGTTCTAGGAATACTCAGAAAAAAGTTTGAACGTTTTGCAATTTTCAAAAAATCAGAGTTTTCAGCCAACATGAGACCTATAACATTCTCTTAAATGACCGTCACACTATCCAACAACAAAATTTAATAAAAAACGATGGAGACATTTTTTTTTAAATTTGGAAAATGTCTCACAGGTTTTATGTAAAGAACCCCCCAAAATTAAAATATCACGTTTCAAATTCAAATCAGTACGATCGATTGCTGAATATCAAATTTGGAGAAAATCGGCTGAACGGTTTAGCCACTAGCTTTTTTTCCACACGGACAGACAAACGGATAGGCGTTTTCCCATCATTCGATTTTTCGTTATCAAGAACCCACAAACCCACAAATGGATTCTGGCTACACCATGGGTTAGAGGATTTTTTTTTCTAAATTTAGCAACTGGCTTTATCCACTTTTTCGTTGCCAGAGCCCTGTAATAAGAGTGTTTCAGCGGGAAATTCACCATTTTTCCGCGCAGCTTTACATACCTTTCTCTCTACTCCGTAGCGAGAAACTAAAAGGAAGGGAAGTGATATTTGGCATGTTTTAAGGGACGAAACTATGTTGCAAAATGTACTTGAATAGAAAGTCACAGAAAATATCACGGAGAGAGGCATACAAATCGTCAAGATCATTACCGGTGAGATGAATAAAATTGTGGATCATTCACAAAGATGAAATTGGTAGCAAAGGACCTAGAAGCTTGGTTGTAGATAAGCCTTTATATGATATTGTTGAGTCTTTTGAAATTATTTGGGTTGAGATCAAAATCAATTAGTCATGTCAAGGGATACAAGTCATACATCAAGGGATTTTGTGCTTCAGTCTAAAATCTTAATATAAAAATACGATGTATACTAGTATGTTTAACTAAACTCGAGCGTGAGCGTTCAATTTTGAGAGTGTTAGTGAAAGAGAGATATGGCGCTATTAAAAAAGGCTGGAATCCTACAACTTCATTCGACATAAACGCTTTATTATTTCTATTTTTATTTTGGTTCATACTGATACACAATTTACAACTTTTGTAATTTTTTAAGATTGTACATATTGCACGCAATATTGCGCGAAAACTACTAAAATGTTCAATAAAATATACGTGACCTAAATGAAAGACCTCACTTTGGAGAATAAATTTTATTTGAAGGAAAACTCTCTATCTGCAATTTTTTGTAGTTGGTGGAAGACGCCGAATAAAATTCAAACTTTTGGCATTTTCGAAAATTCAAAGTTAACCGAGAAAATTGTATCTATTCCATCTTTATAAGTGTATTTCACTCTATTCTTACAAGAAATTTAAAAGAAAAAATGTTGTGCCGTTTTTGAGAAAATTTTGAAAATGTCCAGGGGGCTTCATATAAAGTACCCCCAAATTTTGAAGAAAGTTTTCAAAATCGCGGCACCTCGAGTGGAACCAGATCGACTGGTGGCCATGTGGGAGGTGACAATGGTTTTGTTACATAACCGATATCTCGATCAAAATAAAAAACAATGAACAGTTCCAATTCCTGTTGAAACAATGCCAAAGTGTTATTCTGCCCATTCTCATACAGCGCCTACCAACTTTTTTCTTAAACTCGGTGTATCAAAGGTGACAGCTGACGTCACACGACAGCATGGCTTCAAAGAAATGGGCGTCTACCATTAAACATTTTCTATTAACTTGTTACGTTATAGAACAAATTTTCTGAACTTCTTGGTAGTATACTGGTGTACTATGTATCCGAATATAATACGCGATATTTCTGAATTCTTGAAAACTGTTTTTTTTAAATATTTGACAGAGTGTGAATTGCAAAATGTGTTATAAGAGAGTATTTTATTTGTTGTTCTTGAACATTTTTTTTGCTACATTTTAGAAAATAATTCTGTGCGGTTTTGTTCAGAAGCATTTTGCTGCTGCAGGCCACGAGTCTCATTTAATTTTTTAGCATACCAGATAATCTATAAGTTCCCTGATCACATGACTGCAAGGTCATGGTGTGAGTGTCAACATCAGTTCTTCTTGTTCCTCTTTTACATGTTCAAGGGCACAAAAGAGTTATTATTTGGATTCAACATTTTTATTGAGCCAGAAAAATAATGCTCTTTTAAAAGCCCATTGAAAACTATAAAATTGAAGAAAATATAAAGTTACAAAATTTATGTATATATTTCGATAACATAATAACATATACAATATATATACATAAAACAATAGTATGTATGTTACATAATCCTTGTACATTTACGGCATTAAAAGAAACTCAAGCCTAAATGACCCCCCTGAGGTTTGAATAAGATTTTCCTCAAAGTAATTATTACCCTACTTCATACCTAGGTGGCACAGTGGAAATGTCTTATTCGGTGTGGAACTAAGCAATGGGGGAAAATTAATTAAAGAGCAACAAGGAGCTCGTCAAACCTCTTCGGAAAAGATTTACAGCCTACAGGCCAGGAACAAAATACAGAGCTTTGAAACAAAAGTAACAAACTCTGATGCAGAGGGCTGAACAAGGTTTCCCAAGAACGACGTATTTTGGTATTGCATCGTTGGGAAATACTCATTACACATACTGCACGGCGTCATTGAGAGACCGAGCATCTCCACAAGGAAATCTCCGGGGCAGAGCGCGACTCCAAAGTGCAAAATCATCCTGGACGCCGTGACTCACTGTTCTAGGCAGAACGGTCTTCACGTCACAGGTGATCATTGCAGTTGTGCCCATCGAATCACTCCTCCTTCAGAGCACACCTCAAGAAACCAAGACAAGCAACTCGCAAAAGTTTAGACACAGTTTCAAAATGAGCACAACATTTAATAAAATCGTTTCATTCATTTAATAAAAGAGCTTGAAAGTCTTGAATTTATTGCTGTGAATTGTGGAAAATAAAAGTCGATTTCCGCTAATGTCCGACTAATGAGGTGCTACTGCGCCGTAATATTTTACCGTGCGTCCAGAAACGGTGGTCCTACTTTGACGCGGCGAGATATTCGACGATAGACGCGTTATCTACTACAATTCGAACGTCTTCCTAATCAGACACAAGTTAATCTTGTGGACACTTTTTTATTTGAACTGCAACGCAATGTCGTACAAGTTCTAATTACCCAAAGTTGGAATTAACAAAGAGTATATTTACTCAATACAACTCATATACTTACGAGCATAAATGATTCACTTACTCATTATTTTCAAGGCTTCTTTGGTTTGAAAACGCATAGTAATTAATATGACACAAAGGCAATATAATGTTAGACTTCTATCGTAACTTCAATCTTGCAAAACAAAAAATTATTCTTTATTCTCGTATTGTTCCACTCGTGTACGATATCCTGTTTTGAGTTTGCGTCGTCATTCGTTGATTGTTATGATAGATGGTACATTGAAAACAGTACAATTATCCAAGAAAATATCGATGTAAACAAGTATTTTTTATAGTTTTCAGACAGGCGATCCCGTAATTAGGTAACTATGGGTTAAAATTATGCAATTATTGAAAACATATGCAAGAAGGAAATTCACAATCTCACACTTCATTTTCTTGCCAGCAAAATATTTCCATACTCCTGCGACATTGTCCTCATTTTTAGGTACTGTAGTTGGTCGATAATGCGTTGTCGGTCGACATCGTGATCGGCACCTTCTGGAAGAAGTCGATGGACAATGACGTAAATATCTTAGAATAATAATAATAATAATAGTTATTATAATACTTATAATTATTATTATACTTATAATTATTAAAGCCTTTTTCAATGGATTTATTGTACAAATATATTCAGTTTTATATAATATAAGAAATTTAAAAAACTTACCCACTTAAACTTACAGAATGTACTCCTAGTATTATAATACACAAGCATCGTAAGTACAGTTATACTTAATAATTATGTACAAAACAATAAAGACTTTAGAAACTTCCTCACAATAAGAATTTAGAAACTTCGTCTCAGTCTAAGATATTTTTTAATTTTTTTAAATGCGAATATCGGCCATCTTAGTCCACGCTACACGTTATTCTTCGATGCCAGGTGTCTTTACTCGCTTTGAGAGATTAAGGAGTCTTAACTCGCTATGAGGAACAGCCTTTTCGGTTGTATCCATTGTTAAAACAAGGTTGTTAACTTTGAGGTGATAGGATGGAGATGAGGGGTGAAGGAACAATCACAAATACGTCCATGCCTATGCAGGACTCGAACCTGCAGCCTCCTCAGCGCAGACGACGGCTGCCACAACCGTCTGCCCCACGGCGGTCGGCTAATTTACAATATTATTAATGTTAAGGCGTCGAAATAGCTTGTTGTGGGAGAGGTGGGAAATTGGGAAGAAAGACTTGTAAAACACTGTTAGCACGCGTTAGTGTTAGAATCTTCTTTTCAATATTAATTATTTTAGGAAAATATCATGTTTTACCTGTCCTGGGAGTTATTTACGTTTCTGACACCTTGTGCGTGCGCGGATTCAAACCATGCGCGTTTGCTCCGCTGAGGCGCACCAAAAACAGCTGGGTAAAGTATTATCTCGGAGTTTCGAAACAAGGCACCGACCGTCTATAATTCATTTAATAACTTTGCGATGTGCGAAAATGTCTTACATCGCAACGCGATCCCGGAGCAGCCAGTCAGGCTGTTGCTTTTAACAAAGTATTATTGTGGCAATGATTGCTTCGGCCCCGACCGAAAAAGTGGTGCCTCTTTTGCGAACCAATTATTTGAGCGTTTATTCCTGGTTCCTTTACTTATGCTCGTGGCATTTGGGAGGAATAAAAAACTATCTCGGGCGCGGTACGTTTGAAATGGACACCCTTTGCTGTTCATTTATACAAAAGACAGGTTATAATTTGTCTCTGATTGAAAACAGGCGCCAAATTTGAATTATTTTCGATGCCTATGAGCAAATAATTATTATTATTACACTAAATAATAAAATTAGTAAGCACTATCAACTTGTAAACTTTGAATAATTATTAGACAAAATATGACCTAGCATTTCATATTATGAAATGTAAAGTGGCGACGACGATGTAACAAATTCAAAACCAACCACTGGTGTTTGATGCGAAAAAAAGAGGATGATTTGTTCGATAAGAAAAGACTATTGGTGCTACAGAATGGCACAGACTTTCCCGTATTAGTTTTCTATTTCCTTGGGTCTTCGTTAGCTATTCGAAATTGCCACATACTCTTTCTTCCCAGCTACCATCTATCATCGCCAAAAGTACCTTTTTTTGTCATTTTCTTAATTTTTCGGTTTCCTATTGATAGAACGGATATATGAATTTTAGAATATTAAAGAACACAAATATCTAGTCCTAAATAGCACTTTTCTGTTAAAAATTAGCTTAGTTTTAAAGAAAATTGCGTTTTAGCTCTACTAAAAATGCGAAATTTGAAGTTCATTTTCACAGAAAATGTTTGAGTTTTCAAAATACTTGGAAAAATCTCTATCTTCAATTTTGTAGTTGGAGAAAGATGCCGAAAAAAATTCAAACTTTCACAATTTTCGAAAATTCAGAGCTGTACGTGAAAATCGGACCTATGCCATCTTAATAAGTGTATCTTCCTCTATTCTTACAAGAAATTGAAAGAAAAAATTTGAAGCCGTTTTTGAGAAAATTTTGAAAATGTCGCGGGAGGCTTCATGTAAAGTACCCTCAAATTTTGAAGAATCTTTTTTAAAATCTCAAAGCTTCGACTAGAATTAGATAGACAGAGAAATATCCATTTTGGAGGAAATCGTACGTATGGTTTAGGCGCTAGCAGTGTTCACAGACGGACAGATGGACGTTTTCCTTTCAATTGGTTTTTCGGTATCAAGGACCTAGAAAACAGGGTTTCTGGCTACACCACGTGTTGGAGGATTTTTTTCTTAATTTAGCAACTTGTTTTATCCACTTTTTCGTTTTCACGGCCCGGCAATTAATTTTTTTCCGCCGAAAATTGGCCATTTTTTCGCGCAGCATTACATAACTTTCCCTATACTATGTATATCACTCCGTGTATACGTACGTATACGGGAAAGTAAAAAGGAAACCAAAACTTTGTAAAGGCAACGAGAAAGAATGAAATAGCATATATATACTGCGATTTTCTTAACTGTGCCCCTGACCGGAATCAGCTGTTGACGGTTTCATCCAATCGGGAGCTTGATCGTCACCACAGTGACGTCACTGAATCGACATACAAGCTTCAAATTGGATGGCAGCGAAACAGCTGATTCCTGTCAGGGGCAGAGTAAGGAAAATCGCAGAATAAGTCATCGTTTAGGGGCATGATTAGGCGGAGTTCCGATCGCCGAGTGGGAAGGAAATCTAAAATATAATTGCACTATGTGTGCGAAGTTAGTAATTTGCGGTTAAAATACAAGAGAACGTGAATTGTTTGAAATCACAGAGAAAAAATACATGGCCAAGCACAACGATGTAGATGGACATTAACGAGGGGGATAGTTAAAGGATTATTTCAGTAACGCATGGTATTTCTGCAATGCCGGGAGGTATCATTTATTTGAATGTCAAACATGCATTCACATTGAAGTTGCACCCACCAACATCAGAACCTCCATCCCCTAAAGGTAAATAACAACTCTAATAAGAATTCTTTTTTAATGGAATAATCAATTCAATAATGACCCACATTATAAAACAACATTAAATCACTTATTTCAACAATAATATACAATATTCGAAACTCAATAAGAATATTCTTAAATAACAATTATGCAAACTCAACACAATATATGAATGTTGTTAATGATATGTAATGCCACAGAAACAGCAAAAAATCTTAACTGCTATAATACAAGCAAAAACAACGTCCACCTTCGTCGAGATAAACGTCCACCTTCGTCGAGTAGGACCGGGTCAAATGAAGGTTGTATGGACAGTATGCGTTACAGAAACACACGTCAGACTTGGAATAATATTGGTGCTAATATTAATGAAATTAACAGTCTTCTAACAGATTTCAAAAATCTCAACTCCCGGTCAGAAACAGTAGCAGTCACAATCCACAAAACAATATGCCTAACCGGGAGGTCCTAGATTCGAGTCCTGACGGTTGCATGATTTTCGACACTTGCTTGTCAGCTGGGCCGAATTCTGTCGCTGTCTGGAGGAGAATTCTAGCGGCCGGCTGCTCTGATCGGTAGTTTTCCGTGGTTTCTCCGATCAACACCAGGAGAATGCCGAAGCAGTACCCTAACAAACTGGCCACGAACCGCGCGTGATCTTTCCTTCCTCGTCCTTGTCTTTACACACAGTTGCTCTTACACGCACTAACTGCCATACATGCTAGCAGAGCGATCGGGAGCTTACAGCTTGTCCCGGCTGGGGCGGTGCCCCGCTTGTGGGAGATACCTGGTTGGGGAAAACCCCGCTACCCAATGGTAAGTCGGCGCTGGATCTCACCATCCAGCGGGAGGAAATCACCGCCACCTCCGGAGGAAAAAACATGCACTACAGTTACAGGACTAATGACAGGAGTTGACGCGTCCGAAATCACTAAGAACCAACCAAACATCAATGGAGAGCCGCGCCAAGGGAATTTGCGCCTTTGTGCAAAATTTTGTTTGCCGCCGCGCGTTCTGTTTTCAATTTTGTTATGGATTTTATTCAGATTGTAGAGACTTTCGACTGTGTAGTCGAGCGGCGACTTCAAAGTGTCCGCATGAGTAATAAAAGTAACCTATATTACATTATCCAAAATTCATGAAAATTGTATGACATACTTAATCAATGTATTTATTTTTTCAGCCCATATTTGAACACAAAAAAAGAGTTTTTTATAAACTCTGCGGTGGCAGCAGAGGTTTTTATAAATAATTGAGTCAACTTTTTTCGTTTAAAATTAAAAATTACCTACCTATTTAAAAACGCCTACATTTTTGCTGCCCTCTCACAAGTGCCGCCATTTTGCGGTGCGACGCATGGTCTAGGGTTGGCGCGGCCCTGATTCTGTGACCTCCTGGATATTGGCATAACCAATTAATAGCAACAGTACTATTATGAACGTACTACGAATAAGACCCAGATTGCACCACAGTAATTATATCAACTCACCAAATCCATCCCCCTCGTGCTGCCGCATCCCACATGAACAAATACAAAATAAATTGGGAATTCAGGAAATAAATAAAGATATAAAAGTATAGAAACTATTAAAAACACCAAAAAAATAAAACCAACACTCTCAATACTAAATACCACAATAATCTCATCGTTGCATATCCTCCAATACAAAACCAACATACAACACACCAATACAATATCCACTCGTTATAAACATTATCAACGTAATAACTACCAAAAACTCTGGCATGCTTTAAATAACACTGAACGTAGATGAAAACTAAATCTACACTAAAGTTACCAAAAACGCTGTAAATAACCACAAGCAACAAAACAATATTACGATATAATGACACACGGAAAGATATAATCTATAATGACCTATATGCCACCCCGAAACAAGGACAAGTAAAATATTTCCTACATTGGACAACGCTTTAGCACTGGCAACAAACGTCTTTGAAACTTTTCTCTTCATCCCCCATCGCCAACACACAAGAATATATACGTACTACGAGTAATCAATGAGGGTCCTGTAAAATACACCACACTGAATCAGTTACCGTATTATCCTTAGAATTATGATTAATAGATTAGGTAACAAAAAAGGCCTTGCGCTTTGTAGACAATATTATTCGTAAAAATGTTCTATCATTAGTCAAAACTTTGAGAAATTTGTTCATTACTGAGCGCAATATTGATAGATTTTAACGCTTAAGGAACTCCGCATTTTTGCGATAGCAAGGAATGGCAACAAATGTCATTGAAATGGAGGTAGGTAGTAGGAAGCGAATGCACCAATAACGTAAGTTAAATTAATATTTTATCAAATTATTGTTATCTATACATTTAAAACACTAAGAGTTTTCGTTTTTTAAATAATGTTTTAATGATTGAGTTTACAGTGTTCAATTTACATATTTACAATTAACTGTTAGTTGGTCTTTGTTATATCTTGTTCATCGGATGTAGAGAGCAGGCGGTAAAAACTTACGAACATGTCGAGAAAAGTAATACGAACATTTTAAGCTATGACGGTTCTTTGTCGACAGGCAATAATGTTAGATATTTATACTCAATTTTTATAACACACTTCAGTAGTAATATTTACGTTTATATCACCTCCACAAAAATCTCACTTCTGGTAATAGTACCCTGCAACCATTTATAAGTAACTGACTGTACAAGGAAAACGTGAGAGATGGATAAAGGAAAGTATTCACGGTCACTTCATCGACGACCGTTCTTCATTCCCTTTCTCTGCGAAACACCATCCACTGTTGTTCCGTAGGTCGACGTTGCATAAAGAAAGTGGAACATTTAAAAGAACGAAATTTCATTGCAAAAGTCATGGTACAGATGGGAAAGGAAAATTATTACTACAGAATGTGAGAATAAATTAAATTATAGATTATGAACAATGAGAATCAATAAGGATTTAATTAATATGCAGCTGAGATAACTGTGCATTTTATTTCTGTCTTCTTATTTGATGGCACAGATAAACGGCCGCACGATTAAGTGTTTTATATCGTAGCATTTGTTTACGACGATTTCTTTTGGAAAATCATTATGTGAAGTTAAAAAGGAAACACATTTTCCGTAAATCCCTTCTCACTGTGGAATTGGCGTAAACTAAATAACTAATAAATTGGCAAAAAAACGCAGATAATTTTAACACACAAGTACATATTACACGACTACTGTGTAATGTCTGTGAAGCTCTTTGCTCACATGAAAGCATTCTATTTGCAACAACTACGCAGAAATCTATTGATTTTTTCTGTATTCTGACCAGTCAACATCACTTAATTGCACATTAGCATTGGCATTGGCAAAGTCTACATATTATAAATGATATTCATGTAACTGCGCGTCATGTGCGCGCGCAGTAACGCAACCTCACTGATACTTGTCACAGTAGCTCACAAGCAACAACATTTTTAACATTACACACTGGGATACTGTAGACTCCTTGTTTTGAGTAGCCCCAGACAATATTAGTGGTGCTACAGAATGGCACAGACTTTCCCGCTCTGTAGTGTGTGATTGGCTACGCCATTCGCGCCACGACCATACTCAAATGCCAGCACGTGTCACAGCCACAACTGTCATAGCATGTTATTTTCACTAGTACTTCTTAAATACGCCCAAAATACCAGCCGAAATAAGCAGATATTTTATTGAAATATCACAGAACTTACATTTACGTGTGTTCTTGCAAGGTCAACAGTGAAATCCCGCCCGAAGCATGAATTTCAATAGAACATACAGTGACGTTCTTTTAACATTTGTCAGTCCCGAATCTTCATTAACCACATCAAGAATTTTATTGTATGTTGGAAATTCGTTTCGAAGGGAATTTGAAGTTAGATCGAAAAAATGTGCACATGAATACGAATGACAGATTAACAAATTCATCGCACTCGCCCTCCACCTGTCTTGCTCTACATCTCTTCTTACATGGAGAACTTACCTTTCCAATGACTTAATTCATTACACAGTTTTCAAACACTTCTGACATCGACACCTGCAATTCAGCAGTCATTTCTTCCACCTCTACAGTCATTGACGGATTTTTAGCCGGAAATTATTAAAACATTAATACCACCTCCTTCTCACCATGGTGGAAGAAGTGTGTGATGTGGAAACAAAAATCAACGCAATGAGCAAACACACCTTTCATTAACCAAACAAAATACAGCATTCTTTTAGAACTTTCTCATTCGAGAACGGAACTGCTACTGATAAAATTTGGCAGGAGCGGCGCCGACGGCCTGACGAACGAACGTTGTCAAAGAGGTCCGTTGGCAGCTAAAGGTTGGCAGTTAAGATCACGCTCGGTGTCTGATTTTACTTCAAGGCAAAGGAGAAAATTATTTCGACTGTGTAGAGAGTCATGAAATAAATCAATTTTAAATGGGAGCTAACTCCTATAGCGCACGACGCCCTGAAGGGGAGTGTGGTGTCCGTCAGCCAATGAGAACAAGAGACAACCACGTGCATTTGTTTACGTGCTGGGTAAAGCTGGGGAGCGAACGGACTATAGCTAGAGTCGAAAATTTTGCCACCATTGGGACGCGAACCTTGGACTTCCCGGTCAGAAGCACTGACATCAGCTATTGCCTTGAGCCGCCTCTCTCGGTCATTTGCGATAAAAATGTAAATGTTTTATGTCTAAAAAGTTTATTTATTCAAAGTCAATATGCACTTGAATCAGGTTAAGACGAGGAAATAGAGTTTTGCCCGAATATTAATGTGACTAACTGTATTGGTTTTATTTCGTCAAACCATTTACTCCATCCAATGTTGCGATGGTCGTGTTCAAACTCGTGCCCGACTTTCCGCGTCATAGCACCACTGATATGAATCAACCTTTCCTGACAAAGGAAAAGAGAGCGTTTTGACTATGCGGAAGTTTCAAGGACTTCAACGTTGGCAATATTATGTTGACATTCTGTAACGAACGTGTCAAACGCTTAACAGCGTAAGAGCATTATACGAGTGTTCATGTTCCATTAAGATTTCTTTTTCTGCGCGTTGCATGCAAAACTACACAGAACTCCTAAAACCGTGGACAAATTTTCGCCTGTTACTACACACCGATTCATCAGCAGTTACATAGGCAAAAGGGCAGTTTGGACAAAATGGGTGCTAATTGTGACACAATTAACAAAAAACAAATACATTAAAGGAAAAAATGATATAACGAGAATATTTCTGTGGCTAGGTGTGAGAAGGGCCAATGTCAGTTTTTAGTGATTTTCCGGTTGTCTGGCCAATGCGTGTTTGAAAGCCCATTCTTTCAGTCCATTTAATAGTGAAATCTGATTTCACTATTGATCTTTACATTGGCCTACGTTTGTTTCATCATTTCGATGGTGTAAGAAAACCACCCATTCTGCAAAACTTTGAATGATGGCATTGGCCCTTCCTGCACCGTCACAGATTTGTTTTAACCCTAAAAGTCCCTCCTGAAATAGGAAAACTTAATGCCGCATAAAAAGTGAGAAATCATTCATGATTATGCCTCTTGGCAGTTACGTATGTAAAAGGAAGTGGTTTTACAGATATTATCGAAAAATGTTGTTTACATACACGTAAAATTCTTTCACGTTTCTGTAAATAAATTACGAAATTTCGTAAGCAGGTTTCACAATTTGAACCGTAAAAATATCTCCATCAAATTGCTCTTGGATGATTTATGTCAAATCATGTCCTTTCTTACAGAAAGCAGGTAAGTTCCAAAAAGAAATGAATAAGAAAAAACAAGCTAAAACAAACTATTATTAGGAAATCGTTAAAAAAGAGCCTGTCTTTTTGGAACTTTGTTATTGTTACAAAATTATCATGCAAATATTATGAATAATTTAATAAAAATTACAGACACGCGTTTATTACTCTCAATTTTATATCATTTTTTCGAAAACATGAGTTTCCTAATAGGCCCTGAAGAGGCAGAGAGGATGTTGACAAATGTACGGAGTATGCGACATTATAATTCGTACGACCAAGACTTTTCATTAACATTCATTTGATGGGACTTAAGCGATATTTACAGAGAGGTAAGGAAATGTTACTTGTCGCAGACCCCCGGAAAGAGAAGGCTGGGTGGCTACAGCATTGTCCTCTCACTGAAGGCCCACGGCTTTCATGGGCTCTTGCATTCTTAATGACAGTACTCCTGGGAGTCGCGCAGTATAATATCCAGGGAGAATTCATACTTGACCTTTTGACTGCTAACTAGGCGGCTCAGGGCAACAACTGATGCCACCGGGAGGCCCTAGGTTCGAGTCCCGACAGTGGCCGGATTTTCGACACTAGCTTCATAAGTATGTCGAATTCAGCCGCTGCGCTGTCTAGATGAGAATTCTAATGGCACCTCATCTGATCAGCAGTTTTTCGTCATTTCTCCAAACAACACCATGCAAATGATGGCGCAATTCCGTAACAAATCCGCGGGTGATCTTTCCTTCCTCTTCCTTGCCTATTCTCACCCCTTATTTACCCACACACTTACACGCACTACACCGTGCACACACTTACACACACTATGCCGGCAGACCAGTCGGGAACTTTGATTTTGTCCCGGCTGGGCCTATACCCCGCGGGTGGGAGATACCTGGTTTTCCGCCGAGAGGCTGCAAGATAGCTCTGAGGATGATAGCCAAGCGATGGAAAAAGATCTTTTAGCTTTAAAATAAAACATTTTTTCGATACCAGACAACATCAGTGTCTCATTCTTTAATCGAGAGTTCAAAGGCCGTGGTTGCGCGGCGGCGCAATCAGCGCAGCTGACGGAAATGTCTAGACCCGAGGAAAATGTTCCTAGCTCCATCTATTTGCAATGAAAGAAAGTCGTAGAACCTTAGGAAGACCCCCAGATGTCGTCCCAGTCGCAGAAGCATAATACGCTATCTTGCAGAAATTAAATAAACCAAACACCAGCGAGAACGACCATACAGCAAATATAAATGGAACACTGGGCTCGGATCCTGCCGAATGCACAGGCGCTCCCATGACAGTCGAACTGTTAAGCAGATTAAGTAAGTAATTAGTGCCCTAGCTGATTAGGGACTCCCAAAGTTTTGCTACAAAATGTTATATCGAATCATAAATGTGTAAAAATAATGTTTAAATATATCATTATACCAAAAAATTATTAATTTAATTCAGGATCTAAAACATTGATATTGATTTAATTAATGTTGTCACTTAGAAATTATTTTAAATTATTGCATTGTTATATTGTATTTAATTTTTTTTATTGTGAAAGTAATACTTTTATTTTCATGTTATTTTGAAAACGTGAGTTCAATATTTGCATATTATTGGTGAGCCTCATAGTTTGATGATATTTAAGGCCCCGTTCAAGGTTAATCCGGCAATAGCAAAAAATATTCTTCTCCATGGATCACGTTGATGCATTGGCGCGGTGTAGTAGTCAGCTACAGAGGTTTCTTATCACCGCCGCGCCGCTCCGGGCGGCGATATTGTAGGTTTCGCAAAATGATTCAAAATTGCCTTCGGCCCGCGAGTTGGAGCCTGTATTTTACTTTATCACTTTACTGCGGACTTGCGTAGTAAAAAGAAAATATTGTAATTCTTCGGCAGAATCTGCAATTTTTCGACAGAATTACTCGTTTTGACGGGCCCTGGTAGCGAAAATAAGGATAAATCTAAGTCCTAATTGTAAAATATTACGAATACTTCACCTACCAGTCAGAATTCATGTCTCATGGGTTCTGGGTACCGAAAAATCGATTGAAGGCAAAATGTGTGTCTACCTGTCTGTGGTGAATGCTAGAGCCTAAACAATTCAGCTGATTTTCTCCGAAATGTATCTTGCCCGATGGATTTAAACGAATTCAACAGTCAACGAGTTTGAAAAGGATATTTTGAGTTGATTTTACATAAAGCCACATTGACATTCTCAAAATTTTCTCAAAAGTAGTGAAACAAAAAGTGTTTGATTCACTACTTTCTCACGTAGTGTAAAGAACGCCTAAAAATGACGCAGGTCTCATATTCGTTGACATCTCCGAATTTTCTAAAATTGCAGAAATTTAAATTTTTTGAGATATTTCTTACTTTATTTTATTTAAATTAAATAGTGAACACACAATTTACACAAGGATTAGAACAGTATTTTATAACTGACAGTCAGACATAAATCATTGTACACTTTTAGTATTTTACATAATTTTAATATTTTTCTTGAAAAGCACGAGAGTATAAAATAATTTCAAGATTGTCAGTCTGTAGGATTGTTTGGCGTTCGAGGATATCTTCCTAGAACTGCAGTATTGAATCCTACAATACAGAGATTTTTTAAATCTATGTTCCAACGTAGATATTGGTATAAGCTTATATACAAATTTTCCAAAATTATGAGGAGCTTTTACGTAATTTCCCGTGAAAAGTAAGCAAGTTTTAAAGAATTCTTTTCTCAAAACCGGCTCCAATTTTCCTTTAAATTGTTTCTCGTATGTATCAAAAAACGTATGTAAAAAAGTTGAATGTAGGGAATAAACTGTCTGAGGGTGATTTTTAATCACTCTATATTATATTCCTAAATGTCACAACAAATACACATAGAAATCAAAACCAATCACTATTTTTAAAAATATGTACATTCATGTGCACCACCAGCATAATCAAATATTCGAGGGGTGGCGGGAGCCGGGGGGGGGGAGGGATGCGGGATACGATTCTTAAGAGTTTAACCTTCAAGGATTTCATGATTTAAAAACATGAACTATCCATAACGATGTAAACCCTGTGATTCTGCCTAATACGATGCTTTGACCTTGACCTCTTTAAGAACATGATCTGATACAAAGCACATAATACATGACGACCGTAATTTCTTATTTACTGGTTACCTGGATTATACACAATGTTTTCCCGTCTCCTTGAATGAAATTACGAACACATCACATAGCAAGGGTAAACAGAGTCCGGGAGAAGTCGCGGGACAGGTTCAGTGACGTAAGTTGTGAATGGATTCTTAGAATGGATAAGCAGAGGAAGGTTTCTTAGAATTCACTGCTTTTGCTTCAACTCTTGCCCTGTGGTTCTCCGTCTAAAAGTATCATGGAAAATGAACGGGTCTCCTGCTCACTTCACTGCATTTGCTGAAATAACCGTTTCCTTCAAATTCAATTTTTGAACGAGTCTGAAAAAATGATGATGATGATGATGTTGCTGCAGAGGAGGCAGAAGGTAATGATAATTCCAAAACTCGTTTGCCGAGCGTAAGCGACTAAGAAGGCCTTCATCTTTATTCCTCCTGTTTCTGGTAAGGTGATCATAGCGGTGGCTTGCCCCTGCCTTCCTTTGAACAAATGAAAATTTAAGACGTTAGTGAGGAAGAAATCAAGATAAGAATGATTTATGAATGTGATACGCGTCAGATGTGATGCCACGAGAGTATGAGAAGCCAAAAATAACTCAAGCACTTTGTTATCAATGAAAAACCCCTCTAATCCGAACCCCAAAAATCCAAAATTTCGGATAATTCGAACAAAATTCAGGATGGAGAAAAAAATAAACAAAATAAATAAAATGCTTAATTGTAGGATAAAGAAAGGATTTTATAATTACTGTAGAATTGAACCACTAATTATTGAATCACAAGTTATGGAAATGAAACTTCATTGCACTGGTAATTACGATACACCGGACATTGAACTGTTCGGTGTATCACCAGATTCATATTCATTTATGAACGAAAACGTCAAACCAATTTATTCTAAATACTGTACAACAGTTTGTGTCGTTAACAGCAGCGACACGAACGGTGCTTCAACTCTCCTAAACAATGGAGCAAACCACTACCACATGCGATCGGTTATGCACGCACTGTACTCCGTTGTTCGTAACATTGCTACTTCATGTTACTATCCCATTTTCTTATATCGCACGATACGTGGCATTGTGTCTGGTAATCCTATAGATGTATTTGTGTAAATACGGTACATCTTTTCGGATAATCCGAACATTTCCGACTCCGAACAGATCACACCCCCAATTAGATCGGAATTTCGGGGTCAACTACAGAGGTCATTAGTCCCGTAGGTGTAGTGCGTGTCTTCCTTCGGGGAGGGGTAATCTTTTCCCCGCTGGATGGTGAGATCCGGCGCCGACCTGCCGTCGACTAACAGGGTTTTCCCCTCAACCAGGCGACTCCCACCAGCGGGGCACCGCCCCAGTCGGAACAAGCTGTAAGATCCCGACTGGTGTCCCGGCATGTGTGGTAGTGCAGTGTATATTAGTGTGTGTGTGTGTGTGTGTGTGTGTGTGTGTGTGTGTGTGTGTGTGTGTGTGTAAGGGTGAGGATAAAACATGGGAGAGAAAGGAAAGATCGCGCGCGGTCCGTGGCCCGTTAAAGTACTGCTCCGGCATTCGCCTGGTATTGATCGGAGAAACCACGAAAAACTACCGATCAAAGCAGCCGGCCGCTAGAGTTCTCCTCCAGACAGCGGCTGAATTCGACCTAGCTGAAAAGTTAGTATCGAAAATTCTGCCGCCGTCGGGCCTCGAACCTAGAACCTCCCGGTCAGAGGGACTGCAGTGACATCAGTTGATGCTCTGAGACGTCTCTTCAGGTAGATCGTGAGATATGTCGCCGAGCTACACGTCGGCTTGCCCTCCTTGTACCGCCCTCTTTCCCCTTCTTGATATCTTCGCCTCTGCCTACTCTATCCTCCCACTAGTCTCCCGTCGTGTGTTGCAGTGTAGGGCATGTAAGGCTACGGTCGGAGTGTATACGTATTCAGCCTAATTCGCGTTCGGCCGAACACGGCCGTTCAACGTCGAATATTTAAAACCCTCACTAGAGCGCAGGCACGGTCACATTGCATCCGACAAGTTCTGGCGAAGACGGCCGAACTTCGAAGTCGGCAAACCGATATCGAATGAATTTGATTTATTCGGCTGATCTGAACTGTAGGAAATGGATGTTGAAGAGCTGGTTTCACTTGTACACGAACGAGATGCGCTGTGGAACACAGAGGATTCCAGATATCACCACAGGGACAAAAGCAGGAAATTATGGAATGAAATCGCTGAAGAAATGGGCGAAACTAGTACAAAACGTATTGTAAACATGTGACGTAGCCACACATATCTTGTGGTTATGAACAGTCGTTCCTCTGTAGTTATGCATTTTCTAAAATTCGACCTTTTTGATTTTCAAGCAGAAATAATTTAAGAGCAGAGATCTCAGCAAGCAGTTGTAATCTTCTCGCTTCCATTAGATGTCACGTATACCCAATAATTAACAGATAGATGTCTATTGCAGTCGTATGCAGTGTGACCACTCCGGTCGGCAGAATCAGTGGGCCGTTCGTGCGCGATCTTTTCTTCGGCCGAAAACGGATCCACTCTGAGCGTACCCTAAGTGGAAGTGTGTGTGAGTAAGAGCAGAGGAGAGGACGAGAATGCTGAAGAGCGGATCGCGCACGCTTCGTGACCTATTTGTTAGGGTTCTGCTCCGGAATTCGCCTGACATTGATGCGAGAAACTTCAGAAAACTACCGAACAGAGTAGGCGGCCGCTAGAATTCTCCTCCAGACAGCGCCTTAATTCTTACTTGGCTGATAAGCTAGTGTCGAAAATTCGCCAACGTGAGTACTCGAATCCTAGACCTGCCCTGTCATAGTCGGTACAATGGCAACTGTTTTTGCTCGGAAGAAATGAAGATGAAATGACAAAGATTATTGGTATACATATCATATATGATATGGATTCAGATGTGATATGTCGTGGTATGAGAAGTCAACCACAGCGCAACCACATTGTGAAAACATCTATGGAGTTCAGAATAACAGCTTTCGTCTTGCGTACTCGAACACTGTAATTTCCTGCTTCTCTGGCAGTGAAGGAAACAAAGTATTGATAATATTTTACAGGACACTTTCCCAACATTTTGAAGCAATTAGTGGCCTGCTGCAGCAAAAATGCTGATAAACAAAACCACACAAAATGATTTTCCAAAAGATAACACGCACGCTGCTCAAAACCAAAAACAAATTACTCTTGTATAACACTACAACCAATTAAATATTTTAACGAATTCAGTTTTTACGAATATTGCAGTATCACAGTATAGTATATAAACAAATACACAGTACTTTCCACACTACCTGTACGAATAATAAATATTTAATGGCAGGGTCTCTTCATTGGAGCCTTGCAATCGCAAGATGTCCGCTATGTCGTAAGTAGTGACCCTCTGGAAATGAGAATTCAGTCGGTATGCGCAGTATGAGAATAGGTGGAATAAAACAAACATTTGCATTTTTCAGTTAAAGTCGAATTAGTTCAATGGCTTCGTATTTTTCCGAGTTTTTGGGTATCTAACGAAACCATTCTCACTTGGGCAGTCTTCTTCGAATTTTTGTGTGCATTGGTAATTAGTAATACGGATTACAAATCAGCTTTTATTATGCTGCTTTATTCGAATTAGAACTAAATTTGTAGATGAACCACCTGTGTGGTCTCTCGGAGTCAATTCTAAAATGTGCATAGAACGTACTAAATTACGGTGATTTACGTGTAACTGAAATTTTATAGAATTCGTATAATCGTTCCCTTATTCCGTTAATTAGAAGTATAATGCGTGTTAATTTCAACAAGAACATAAACCGGAACATAAAACGGTCACTATGCGAAACTCTTGCTTGTGAATCTCAAGGTCTCGTTAGCTCGGAAAAATGTTTTCGGCAACGGAAGCACTTACTAATTATGTTCAGTTTCGAAGGAGCACAGAATCTGGATTTGTTGTGTTGAGACTAATAATTAAGACTCCAACTTCCTTTCAAATTATATCTTATTTCCCTGACGTTTTTATAATCACTTTTCAACGTAATTACAGCGATATAATTATACGATATTTAGCAAGTTTTTGATTCAAGAGTACGAAGTGAAGTGTGCGAACACTTTCTCCTTTTTTAAAAAAAAGAATGTTATTCATTCAGAGAACATTAGTGAACCTATCTTGGCAGATTTATCTTTAAAAATTCTCTCAAATATTTATTTATCCTTTCCTGAATACTTTTTGTACCTATATTATGTCACATTAAACATAGGCTTTCTTAACTCCGGTTAAATCATATACATAAAATCTTTTTCTATCCTAATTCTGGATATCTTTCTTTAAAGGAAGTTCCGCAATGTATTAACATCTAAGAGTAATAAATGGGCTTACCAGAAAGTTTCTTTTTGAATTTTTTGCTGAATCAAGCCTTGTAACATTAAATTATGTTTATTACTAAAACTTATTTTATTCATTGGTCCAGAGAAAAAAACTTTGAAGGTGCCGATTTCTGTCGATCAAAACAATGTGTTAACAAATGCTAAATTATTTAAATTTTGAGACTGGAGAGATAATATCAATGTAGAACTCTATACTGCAATAGTTTACAATCTTGCTTCCTAAAAGCTTTCATCAACATTGATGGAAAGAAAAACAAAGTACGTAAGTTTTGACATCAGAATTTATTGTAACAAAGATAGAAATAATATTAAAACTAATCATCAAAGATTCACAATGCAATCACAAAAGATAAGAATTTTTTTATGTTCTCATCTAATCTTATTTCAGCAGAATTTGTTTGCAAACAATGCCTCTATTCTCTTTGAGTCCACCAGTCTTATTATTTTCACCACTCAAAAAGCCCAAAGAGTTCATTTAAGTTCCCAAGTTTGAAACATCAAGGGGAAGTATGATATCACTGCATCGGTTGGCAAGCCTGGGCGTATTGAGCAGGCAATTGAGGCTGAGGAGGTCGAGCAGGCTAGGTGGGTTGAGCTTGTACCCAAAAAATGCCCAAAATCTTTTTCTAATCAGTCTACCAGTCTTTTTATGTACATCACACATCAGTCAGCCCCTTTAATCTTCCTCGTTAGGAATCTGAGCAGGCAAGACGACATCCTCAATCGGCTGTACGGGTTGGCTAGCTTGGGCGGGCAGTGGAGACTGAGTAGGCTGGGCGGGCCGAGCGGGTTGAGAGGGTTGAGAGGGTTGAGCCGGCTGAGAGGGTTGAGCCGGCTGAGCGGGTTGAGCGGGCTGAGCGGGCTGCACGGGCGCGAGGCCGAGGTGCTTCCTGATGTGGTCGCGGTTGAGCACCCAGAAGGGCTGCTGCGCGGAGGGCAGGTCCTGGCTCTGCTGCACGAGCCTCACGTCGTGGCCGTAGCTGTCGAAGCGGGACGGCTGCTGCGTGGAGGACGCGGGAGCGAAGCGGTTGTCCAAGGACTCCTCCGGCGCCGGGTTGAAGGGCCGGGGGTATTGACGGCCCCCGCCGGCGTAAAAGGAGTTGAACTGGCCCATGGCACCGACGGCGCACAACACCACGGCCGAGAACACCAGAGGATTCTGAAACAAAGAACAGCACGCGGTTAAGGAACGTAGATTATTCTATAAAGAACTGCATAAAACAAAACTAAATAGCATAGTAAACCTATCGCTGATGAGTGTCTCTATGTGTAATCTATGAAAACGATAATAAAAACATTAAATTGTATAATTCATACAATATACACTTTTAATTTAATTTGAAACTGCTGGGATATGTACAAGAAAATGGAAAAGTAGGAGTAAATGGACCAATTTTTTACTGCAATGTGCAATTAACGTTTTATTGCGTACACACTCTTATTTGGAAGGAAAGTAACAAAATGATGTATTATTACCATATTGTCGAAATTATCATGTAAGAATGACAAGCAAGTCTTGTCTTAAAGCTGTATCCGTACAAATGGAACTAGTGGTGCTGCAGAATAACTTATAATTTTCTCTGATTACTTAATTTTTTAATCTCTTTAGTCTAGGCTATCTTTTTGGCGTTACATCTTCTTCCCAGCTTAAAATTTAGTTTTTAAAATTGCCTTTATTGTACTCAAAATTATGCACAAACTATTAATATTATGAAATTGCAGGTACATACGTGTACTGCAACAGCACATACTTGCTCGCACGTGATATTGAAATACATTATTAATACTTTAATAATATTGAAATACTCAGCTATGACTTAACGGCCAATTCAACCAATTCAAACCAAGCGCCTGTGCTGCTTATCTCCGTTTGTTAAGATAGCCAGAGACAGTAGTTATTTCTAACTTTTACAAGTGAAACTTAAATAAATTTAATTGCAGCACAATATATAGAAAAGAAATAATATTTTACACAAGCTTACTTTGATTACATCGAAGTGATCTAACAATTCCTGAACACCATAATCAGCGATCAAAACTTCGCAAATAAAAGTATTAGTTCTACGTTGAGTACATTACATCTTTAAATCTATTTCCTATTATGAAAATATTATCTATATCATACAATTACATTATCTACATCATACACGACCGGCTGCAATCTCAAAAATCCTAAGAATTTCCAAACGCCGCGGCGCGCCGTGTGGCCATTTTGCGAATTGCTAGCGCGTCAAACGAAGCGCGGGAAATTCGAATATATAATTTCGAATGTCCAATTTTCGATAATATAGACAGTGAGCCGAAAATGGGGCAATCCTAATTTTGTTTACCGTTCTTTGCTACATACGCGAAAAAATTTTAAAAAATTTGGAGGCTATTCTGAGAAAAATTGTTTAAAATTTTAAAATTGCATGTGTTTCCAGCAAAACAAAGCAAAAATACTCATATTTTCGAAAAATTGAACATGACTTTATTTGAAGATCTGTTTCAGATTAACACATTTTAATAAGAAAAAAAATTATCTTCATAATTGTAGTTGTAGGAAAAAATCGAAAAAAATTGAATTTTTGTAGTTTTCGAAAAATCAGGGATTTTAACGAGAACGAGATTTGCACCACTATCTTAGGTGTCCTTTAAGCTCTTCGAGGGCACAATTTAATTTTAAAAAATTGGTGCGATTTTTTTTTTAATTTTTAAAATGTTCGAAGGGCTTCATGTACTGCAAAATTAAAATATCGATTTCCAATTTAAGGGGCAACGGCGTCAGATCAATTGGGGAATATCAATTTTAATGAATATCCTTATTACGGTTTAACCGCTAGCGTTGTTCTCGGACAGGCAGACGTTTTGCCGTCAATCGATTTTCCGGTATCAAGGATCCACAAAATATGGATTCCGACTACACAACGTATTGGAGGAAGTAATTTACCATACACAGGGATAAGATTTATCCATTTTTTCGTTACTAGGTACCTGCAATAAGAGTTTTTCTGTCAAAATTTCGTCTTTTTTCCGCCGAATTGCAATACTTCACTTACATTCTCTAGCGGGCTTTACTGATTCACGGCATTTCGGGGCATCTAAAACTGTTTAATTTCTGTTTGAAGACATTAACTTTAAAGAGACTAATCGAAGATTTGTTTCATCGTGTTTATTTAAAAGAAAATGAAACATTAAGAATGAACTTAGAGACAAGGCGAAAAATAAACTTATGAATTTGAAACAGAAGCAATAGTTTGCGAGAAAAAACGCCTTATAAGAACTTTAACAAAAGCCACAACAATGGAAACTGAAAAACAGTTCTATTTGTAGCAAGAATGACGTTTTGATAAGAATTGATAATAAAATATGCGCCTATTGTTGCCATCACCCATTGCGGCATGTTCCCATTGTGCCCATCGCGCATTGACTGAGATGTGTAGATATGGACAGAAATTGCGGTATAATATTACATAATCGTTACTAAGGGCGAGAAAGTATACGCTGGTTTAGCACTATTAGTTACTTCTCGCATATTACTTACGTAGTACACTAGAGAAAGTAATGAAACTCTGCAGCAGAAATCTGCTATATTTCCATAGGATAATTCGAATTTTACCGATACTACCAAAAAAGTGGATAATACGTATTTCTGTATGTGGTAAATTACTTACAATTGGTGTAGTCAGAATCAACATTTTATGAGTTACTGGTAACGAAAATATAGAGGGAATATAAGCAAAAGTACAATATGGAGAGTTTTTCTTAATGAAATATGTTTTTAAATATTTGCTTTGTAAATAAGATTCTAAACTTTTTTTGAAAAAAATACTATTAGCTTTATCGTAATTTTTGGTTGAAATAAAGGTAATTAATTTTTTTCTCAAAAACAGCATCGAACTTTTTCTTTGAAGTTTCTCCGTGGATGGAGTAAAGGGCGCTTAAAAATGGCATAGGTCATTTTCATAGAACTCTCTGAATTTTCGATAATTACAAAAGTTACAAATTATGCGAAAAAGAATGAGCTGTTACAGCCCCACGTGTTTAATACTAAAGGAAACTTATCAATATGAAGATTGACAGCAACATGCTATATCATATCTCTTAAGTAAGGCATTTTTAGCGTAATCGTTAAAATATAGAACAGTCAATCTGTCAAATATATTATCAACAATTTGAAACTAAGAATACGAAGATTTTAATATCAGGAACAACACAAATAGGTTTTTTAATTGGCCACACAGTAAATAATATTGTAAACAATTCTATGAGTAGAAGTAAGATCCCCTTGCAACTAATTGCATGCTCAGGTTAATATTTTGAAAAGTTAAACAAATTAAAGTTGAAGTTAACAGTAAAACAATTACAAATAAAAATAAAACAATCAGTAAAGGTAACATCCACACGCCTACTAAATAGAATAATTAAGAAACGCAAACTCATCGGTAAATGAACTAATGTTAATGAACTGAACTAATGTTTTAAATGAACTAATATTAAAAATTAAAACAGGATAAACGAAATTTAAAAATCAGCAAAAGAAACATCCGACACTACAAAAATTCCTATTAATTCCTTAACTTATTGCGATGTACGCGAACAATCTTAAAAATTAAAACACGATCCAAAAAGAATAAAAATCAGCAGATCTGATAATCAAGAAAATTTCCAAATAAAGTGATAAAACAGTCAAACTTACCATGGTGCGATCTAACTGGTGCGTTTGCGGAGCGGAGCAGAAAGAATGCGTGTTCCACGAAGAACGTGTGGCGACTGTGGCCTGCTGTGAGGATGCTCGCGATTTATATCAGTACCTTCCCGTCTTTCCGCTCTACGTCAGAAACCGGCTCGACGAGGCGGGCTCGGCCCCACCGCAATGAGTCACATCCCGCCCAATTCAGCCGCGAGAAGTTGTTGTGAATCCACCGCCACATCCACAAGAAAACCGGTCTAGGGGAATCCCTGTGTAGAGGACGATGTTTATGAAGTGGATTACAAATATTGGGATGGGACAGGATCACGTGAAGTTTTTCAAACTCGGTTTGAATATTTGCTTTAGCTTAATTTAATATAAATAATTAAGGAATGAGTGGTTTCTGTTAAGCCACGTTATTGCATCTGAAGTTGAAGTGATTCATCTGTTCGTAGAAGGATTCGGAATTTTCCCAGGAAAGTTTCTGGAGAATTCTTCCTTTGCCTAGAAATAAATAGAAACACACTGGCAAGTTTCCATAGGTAAGTTTCTTACATTTAGTTGTGTGTGTTCGCGTTTAGCGTCAAGCAACCACGATAAATAAAAATATTTAATGATGACAAACGCTAAAACAATTTTATAATTCGAAATGATCACCTTCTCTTACTACATTCTCAGGAAATATTTATAATACGATAGAGATACATGGTTAACTCTTCTAGATCACAGAACTGTAGAATCCCGGTATTCCAAACTATGTAATTGGAAATGTGGTCTGCTCGGATTCGGAAATGTTCGGATTATCCAAACACATGTACCGTATTTATATAAATGCATCTATGGGGTTACCAGACACACAGCAACGTAGCGTGCGATGTGAGGAAATAGCAACGTAGTGTAGCGATATAAGGATGTGCTAATGTTACGAATAACGAAGTACAGCAGTTTTTAGTTCATATATTAAGTAAATATGAATTAGGTGATACACGTACAGTTCAATGCCCGATGAACCGTAGTTACCATGCAATGAACATTTCATTTCCACAAACTGTTTCTATAATTAATTGAACAGTAATTATAAAATCCTTTCTTTATTCTACTAATAGGCGTTTAATGATTTTGTTTATTTTCCCTCCATCCCGAATTTTGTTCGAATTTTCCGAAATTTCGGATTTTAATTTTTTATTGCTTTTGTAGATGTCCTAGAGGTAGATGTCCTCTTTTTTGTCTACTTATCCCCAAACCACAATGTGCCTCAAAGTCGTACGTTGCCCAATTTGCATTGCCTTAAAAGGCCTTTTTAAATATCATGTGGTTAGTGACGTATTTCCTTTTTTGTGGTTCCGTTGTAAGTTAAATTTTGCATCATTCAGGGCCTTGAAACTTTCTCTATGACAAACAGCACAATATTTTCCCAGGAAGGAAAGAATCATAAGACAAGTATCATGGCGCACAAAATCATACCCTAGTCAGAGAATGACCAGCGTAACACTATAATAAAATCAAACAAAAGAATAAATTAGCAGACCATCAATGGCTTATGACTTCAATTTCTTATCAAAAAGCAGTCTTTCCATCCTCTGGGATAATTTAATATTATAATAAAATAGGAGAAGAAGATTGATTGGAGAGTTTCCCCAGAACTCCGGAAAAAAGGATAATGATTGTTTGTAAATCGTTCTACATAACCTTGCAGGATGACGTACTCGTTGACTCCACAGCCGTTGCCCAGTTTAGTACTGATGACTAGCAATGACTTATCATTTAGTAGGCTAGTCATTTCGATCTCGATTATATGTTACTTTTCCATGCCTTTGTGATGAAATGTGAGGACACTCGATCTGTCTTTGAGATTGAAAATTTTGGTGATGAAGCAGGGTGTGCAATGTAAGAAAATTATCTACGTACTGTTTCTAGATACATTACGACTTACTGCTAATTTTGAATAATGTATCTCTTTTGATGGTCACTACACCAACATTTAGAAATGTAATAGTGAGAATCTTCAGGATGATGTACCACCAAATTCAAAGAAAGTGTTAATAATTTATTCTACTTTATTACTATAGTACATGATTGTAAAAGTATTAGTTCTAAAATAGTGAAGAGGGCCAGAAACAAGAATGGACGAAATGTATAAAAAATAACAATTCTTTTTAACTTTTGGCAGCTTGACCTATTATATTTTAATATAATTAATTTGACTTGTACGGACAATTAGTGGCCTGAAGAAATGAATATGCTTTTGAACAAAACCACACAAAATGGTTTTCCTACAGAATACACACTGCTCAAGAACTACAAATAAAATACTCTGGTACAAAAGTGCAAAACATTATTTCATCAAAAACAGTATGCAGGAACACTGAAATAGCATAGTACAGTACAAATACATACGGATACACGGTGCATCAACTTTTTAATACAAAAAACTATCGAAAATGTGACTGCTCTCTAACGCAACATGTTAAGAGCAAGTATTTAATGGCGGACGGCATCTTCTTTAGAGTCTTGCTTGCATGACGAGATTTGTGTTCTAAGCATTGAGCTGCTGGGTAACTGCATTCAGTACGTATAATATCAGAAAAGGCGTAATATCACAATCAGATATTTGCATTTCTCATTTGCTAGGAGACAGAAAAGAAAATTCATCATTTTTCAGACAATTGTATTCAAAATATTGTATATTTCACGTGATTTTAAGTGAATTATTGAACCATTAATATATGTTATCAAAAATTACTCCAGATATGTAATGATATAGCGTGGTATATTGACGTACATGGCAGAAGTGTAATTTCCATTAAAATGTTTAAAACCCACTCTTGAATGGTTTACAAGATGTTTTTATAAGAGTGACTCTCGCGCCAACCTTGCGAGGCAGCCCAGGTTTTCTCGGTTCAGCGAGCGTCCACAAGAGAGAAATGGAAAGAGGGTTGTGGAAGATGTGCACACGGAGGTAAGGATGTCGGTTGCCTTAGATGTGCCCAAACAGGATAATAATTACATCAGACAGTTCAAAGATTGTGGTGACTACCGGGAGAAGTCTCTGCCCTCCTTCCCTCCCCAATTCGCTCGCACCGCTTCTGCGAGTGCCTTATCTCGGGGGGGGGGAAACAATGCTCCGACGTCATTCCTTGTCCAGTTGTCAATCACTGCCGTAGAGTGTAGTACATGGTAAATCCGGCAAGGGGAAGTGTTTTTCCTTGTGCAGGAACGTGATAGTCTGCGCCGACCTACACGTCGACTTGCGGGTGGATTTCCTTCTTCAGGTATCTACTCCAGAGGGGTATCCTCCCACCCGGGACTGACACTACGTTCCCGACTGGTCTTCCAACACATATGGGAGCAAGTAGCGCGGGACTATAAGTTGTAGTGTAGACTACAGAACGCAGAAGATGCTTTAGTAGTCCTCTGTTACACGGGAGGCGCATTTCAAAGTAAGGGGCGCAGATTGGTCGGTTGGTGAAACGTGTGTGAGTTAATACTGATTCCGGGAGCGACAACTATTTAGGTCATTAGTCCTAGTAGAATGAAGTACAGGGCAAATCCCGGGAGATGGAATTGTTACTCCCGCGCAAGAATGTAGGATCCTGTGCTGACGTACACGTCCGCTGCATGTATTTCCCTTCTGCATGCATCTTCTCCAGCGGGCCACCATCCCACCCAGGACGCGCACTGAGCTCCCCACTTCTCTCCCAACATACGAGGGAGTAAGTAGTGCGCGAGTACGTGTGGTGATGTAGTGCATAAGTGTGTACAGGTCGAGGAGGGAACAAGAAAGAGGAAAGAGGGATCGCGCGTGTCCATTGACTACTTACAAAGGAGCTCGACCCAGAGGGGAGCGAAGACTCCCGAAGGCGGGCGGACTTCCACGAAACTCTGGGAGCAAGTAGCGGCAGCGGAAAAAACGTGTCCGACTGCGTTGCAAACTCCGCCGTGGGTTAAACGCTGCCAATCCGCTGCCGCGACGCTCGCCTGCCGCGGAAGTCTGAACATGCTCATAAGACAACACGTGACATGAAACTTCCGCTGTGGCCAACCCGCGTAGGCTGTGGATCATCGGAACCGGTCTGTGGGAGCCTTTACTTCACTTTCTCGGTACAACGTTATTGTATGCGAGAAAGTGAAAATCCGTAGATAAATTTTGTCTAAACGAGTTTCAATTTTTTTAAAACTTTTTGTGATGATATAGGGTACATGACTGAATACGAGGTTGACAGTTTTTAAAACTGAAGTTACTTTGTGATTTCCATCACAACAATGTAAACAAATACCATTAAAGAAACATGGACTCAATGTCGCAAAGGACATTACAAGCATATATAAAAATCAATTTTATTTTTTACTGACACGTTATAGCTTGTTCTTGCCTTCGATACGTAGCTCGATATACGGAGCTCGTACACTACATAATCCATCGATCCTACCTGGATCGAAAAGATAGTGAATAGAATGATATGAAAAAGTTAAATGATGCTGCACGTTCTCCAATGGAGATAATTATGAGAGGGAATTATGAAAGGGAATTACGGGAGGGAAATATGAAAAGACAAACCGAGTTAAGTAAATCTGAATCAATAAAATTAGGTAAAAATAAAATGCCATGTATCTCCGACGGGCGTAAACTGGTTCTAATGATCTCGGGCGACAAAACGCCCTCGGACCAATGACCCTCGGTCATTTTGTCGCGGCTCCATCAGTAGAAACCTTATAATGCCCTTGGCGCATAAATAACTACTATTTACAGGTACACATTATTATTATTATTATTATTATTATTATTATTGTTGTTGTTGTTGTTGTTGTTGTTGCTTCATATCACGACTACAGATGTTATGAGTCGGCTGAGTATAAAATCTACTCCAGGTTGCAACCAGCTACCTAAGGAGTAGATCTAGGGACTGTCGGTGCCTCTACAACACCTCTACAAAATGTGGGCTGTTCCAAATAAAGCGATTTCTTGCACTTCCCAGTCTTTTGAATTACCTGGGAGTTTACACAAGTTCTTACAGAAATTTTGCGGAACAAATCTCAGAGCTCCGATAACTATCGGTACGACCTGTGCTTTTACGCCCCACATTCGGCTGATCTCAATTTCCAAACTCTTGTATTTAAGACGTTTCTCTGCCTCCTTGGTTACGACATTTTGATCGCAAGGCACAGCAACATCCACAAGTAGACACGATTTTTTCTCAAAATCCCGGATAACAATATCCGGTTTGTTTGCTGCTATCATGCGATCCGTTTGAATTTGTTGGTCGTACAATATTGTACACAATCCAACCGATGTCACCGGTTTTGGTGAGTGTTCGTACCACTTGGGGCATGTGTTTGGAACTTCGAGGGCGGTACAGATCTGCCAGTGGAGGTAACTACACACCCTGTCGTGTATTTTTAAGTATTCGGTCTTTGCTAGAATTGGACAAGCTGAGACAATATGATCAATGGTTTCTACTTGCTCCTGGCAAATTCGGCATTTGTCATCTTGGGAAATTTTGAGAACCGCTTTATCATAATGTCGTGTTCTCAACATCTTGAGGAGCTACTAGAACTGCTTCCGATTCTGGCTTCATTCTTCCCCTTTTCAGCCACATAAATGATTGATCTTTATTGATCTGCACCTTGTCCATTCTTTTTAGATATTGTCCATGGAGGGGTTTGTCCCTCAACGACTTCTTTAACATTTTTTGTGTCTCACATTTCATGTTTAGCAGTACCAGAAGTTCAGTGTCTGTGTTATTTGACGTATCTTGCATAGTTTTCTTTGCAATGCTTTTTGCTACACTAACAATGCCTCTGTTTCCCATCCCCTCTGTTTTATTATTATTATTATTATTATTATTATTATTATTATTATTATTATTATTATTATTACACTGAACTTTAAAACGTTTGCAAGCAGTGACTTGAAGCAGGAGCGCTAGAGAACGCAGACACCAAGACCGCGGGTCCAATATATGGTAAGAATGTATGATTGATACTCTGTTTAGTGATTTCGGGCACGTCAACTGCTAAGATCATTAGTCCCGTAAGTGTAGTGCGTGTTTTTTCTTAGGGAGGTGGCGGTGATCTTCCTCTGCTGGTGGTGAGATTCGGTGCCGACCTACTGTTCACTAGAGGGGTTTTCCCTTAACCAGGTATCTCTCACTATCGGGGCATCGTCCCATTCTGGACAAGCTCTAACACTAAGCTCCCGACCGGTCTCCCGGCATTTGTGGTAGTGCGATGCACGTTAGTGTAAGTGTGTGTGTAAGTAAAGGGTGAGGATGGGACAAAGAAGAGGGAAAGATCGCGCTGTCCATGGCCCACTTGTTAGGGTATTGCTGCGACTTTTGCCTGGCATTGATCGGAGAACTGCCGAACAGAGCAGCCGGCCGCTAGAATTCTCCTTCAGACAGCGACTGAATTCGACCTTGCAATCTAGCCAGTGTCGAAAATCCTGCCCCAGTCGGGACTCGAACGTAAGACCTCCCAGTCAGAGGCACTGTAGTGACATTAGTTGATGGCCTGAGCCACCACTCCCAGTAAGGATGTATATTTCCAGTTGTGTTGATGGTGTGGGATCTCTCGTCCATCATCGCGCTCTAATTCTGCCTTAATCCCTTGCTCTGGCCGGTAATTGTGTATAAGTTCTGAGTGAGTGCAATGGAGAAACTGGCTCCCTACACTCAAAGAAATAGTAGAAGCAATGAAATATGGCCACGGGCATTTTGTACTGTACCAAGATGGCCCTGCGGTTTATCTCGGTTTGATATTTGGGGAGAATGTGGTGCGCTTCAATTTTCTCCAGGGCAGCGTAAGTTTTTGCGGCTCATCCAGATAGGTTTCTTAATTGCCTGTATTTATCGGCCAGGAAGCCTAAAAGGTAACCCCGACTCGAAAGAAAAGGGAACCAACTAGTTCGAAAAAGTCCGATCTCCCCCAACCTTTTCAATATTTTCAGCTCAGATGTCCCTCATTGCACCGATATCTATACTGGTTTGTACGCCTACAATATCGTCTTAATTACTTTCAATCTCAAGCTTTCAAAGACTATTCAATCATCAAAAGCTCCAGAGAATTTCTGGAAATGGTCGGAGAACTGGACACTAAATGTGCACCCATTAAAGTGTGAACCCAATAGGTTTGCCCCAAAATATATTTATTACAAGCATCTTTTAAAGATATATAACAATTCCATCTCCTGGACTCCCAAGCACAAGACTATTCAATATCTCGTTCTATTAGACTGGTATGAAAACCTCACATTCTCTCCCGCTTAAGTCTAGCCTATGCCGCTCTCCGTAAATGATGCCCTATGATAAACAGAAAGTCGTCCCTTTACACAAATATATCTCCACATCTTCATAAAGCCCTACGTTGTCCCTCACTAACTTACGCATACCCCGTCTGGGGTCGCGCTGCTTCAAACATCTTCAAACTTTTCAAACACTAGTGGTGCTAAAATGGCACTTACTTTCTCGCCCGTATTTTCACGCTAAATTACTCGATAACTACTCAAATTTTTGAAAAATTGTATATGATCTATTTCAAAATCTACCTTTAAAGAATAGATTTTATTAAGGGAAAAACTATATCTTTAATATTTCAGTTGTAGAAAGAATTCCAAAAAAATTCGAACTCATGCCATTTTCGAAAAATTTGGGTTTTCAACGAACATGAGACCTGCACCATTCTGTAAAACGTCCTTTTACACTATTCAACAACAAAATTTATTCAAAAATGATGGGGTGATATTTTTGAAAATTTGGAAAATGTCCCAAAGTATCCCCTAAAATTAAAATATGGCTTTCAAGTTCAAGGCGCCGTGACATCAATCAGATCAATTGGTGAATATCAATTTTGGAGAAAATCAGTTGAACTATTTAGCCACTAGCGTTGTTCAAAGACGGGTGGGCAGACAGACGGACCGGACAGACACGTTTTGCCATCATTCGATTTTTCGGTATCAAGGACTGACAAAACCTGGATTCTGGATGACTACATTTTAGAGAACTTTTTTCTTAATTTAGCTACCGGATTTATCCACTTTTTCGTTACCAGGGCCTTGTAAGAAGAGGTTTTCTTTCTAAAATTCGCCATTTTTTCGCGTTGTATTACATAACTTTCACTCTACTCAATAGCTAGAAAGTAACAATTATTTAAAACAGCTGTAAATGCTCCCTGGTATGTTTCAAACAACCAAATTCATAAAGTTTTCGATTTCCCAAGAATCTCCCAAGATATTTCCAGCATTTCTGAAAGGTTCTACTCTAAATTGCCCAATCTTCCAGCCCAGAGTATTTTTCAACTCGTTTCATACCCTATTTAACCCGGGAGTGGTAACGCGGGGGTGTGTGGGACCCCCACGATCCTTTCTTCCCGCTTGTTGTATTTCCCATGTTGCCTACCCTGACCATTGCTTTAGTACCTTTCTCTTTTTGTATAATGATATTTAGTGTGCTCTCAGTTTGCCACTTTAGTGAGTTTTATCCGTGTAACAAGCTATTGTTTTGTTTGGGGTGCCCAGAGATCCCCGCGTTACCTTCTCTGTTATCAAAGGTGTCTTCAGTCTCGTACATTCTGTTAGTTTGGGAACGTATTGCATGCTGTATTTTTTACGTTAGGATTTTCCTTCAAAATTAATACTGAAGTACAACGAACATTGTAGGTCACTTTATATGTTAAGAAAGGAGTGGAAGAATAAGCCAACTTTTGGTGAAAGCGGGAACAGAATATCGTTACTCACCGCCCTGGAAAATGCAGTCTGCACGCAATTCCAAAATACCAGGATAATGTTTTCCTTGTTTATTGATTGGGATATGACTGAGAGAATGACAGAATCCACCAACATCAAAAATGAAATGGATTTAGAGAGAAATAAAAATGATCGCAGCACCAATAAGACTGACAAAGGGGAAATGAAGGCAGTAATTGTGCTACGTATTTTGGCTGGGTCTGTGAAATCAGGGCACCCAAATCTTGCTAAATTGTGGAATGTGGATAATATGGGTATTGAAATATTCTATTGTACTTTGAATTTGATAATATTTCAATTTCTGCTACGAAACATGGGCTTGGATGTGACAACACGCGCAGACCGGTAGAAAAATTAACTCCGAATATTAGATGCTTTCCTGATGAATTTTCAGAGTTATTTAGCAACTAAATTCTTAGTAAATTGTTTAATTACATGCAAAACATTGTTAATAATAGAAGAAGAATATTACATTAATTTATTTTTTAATAATTTAGCATACATCAAGGAAAAAAGAGTGGGGGTCTGGAAACACCCCGCGTTACCACTTTTGTTTGAAAAAGTCACGTTACCACTGCCAGGTTAAACAAGAATCCGCTCCAGACATCCAAAGGATAAATTTAGTCCACCTTAAACTTATATATGATATATTCCTACTTCTTAATGTACACATGAAAAGAACTTTCTAATAACTAAAAAGTAACAAAACCTACACTGCTGGATGATTGAAAAGGATCCCTGAGGAGACATTCGATGTAACTATAGAACAAAGCAAATTGTACTATGTGAAAGTCATACATAACTATTAGGTAAAGATGTTAATACACTGCACCGGAAAAACATTAAAAACAGAAAGTCTGAGCCATTTTGAGGTACTAATAGTTACACTCACGTTTACTACTCTAAGGGGTCAAGGAATATTTCAACTAGTTCAGGAAAAGTGCCGATTTTTCGAGAGGAAAACTGTTTTTTGTGTGTCTGATACCAAAAATGTTGATTTTTTTCTTTTAACGTAAAATTTCTCTTTCTTGTATAGTGTATTTGGGGGGGGTTGACAGCGCGATTACTGAACACGGTAGTCTTCTTGGAATCTTAGGAATAGAGCAATGATGGACATCTGACTTTCAGCGCACCACTGCTTCGGCTTTGGACATTCCAGAACTACGACGACCTGGCGAACTATTAGTATTTCTCTCGGTAAATAAAATAGAACATTATCATTAAAGGTTCTTTAAATAAAAAGACATATTTAGCACGTTTATGAGTACTTCTAATCGTCTAATTGAACGAGGAAGTTAACGCCTCTCTCCTCTGTAGTGTCTCGGGAAGGAAAGGACAACCGGGACCGTCAGATAGACGTCTGCATTCTGCAAGCACACCTCACCGCTGCTCGAGGTCATACCTGGAGTGCGTTCCGAGAAACGGAAAGATACTTGCCGCGCTTACCGCAATTGTGAATCCCTGGCGCCAAATGAAAAGCCACCGGGCAGGCGGCGGCCAGGCGGCGGCCGGATGGCGACCAGGTTGCGACCAGAGAGCGACGAGGCTGCGACCAGAGAGCGACCAGAGAGCCACCAGAGAGCCACCAGATAGCCACCAGAGAGCCACCAGAGATCGACCAGAGAGAGACCAGAGAGAGACCAGAGAGTGACCAGAGAGCGATCAGAGAGCGACCAGAGAGCGACCAGTGAGCGACCGGAGAGCGACCAGTGAGCGACCAGAGAGCGACTAGAGAGCCATCAGAGAGCGACCAGGTGTCGGCACCCGTGGGGTGCATGGCGATTCACGGGTGATGTTTAGATCGCTGGGTGATGTCTAGACCGCGGATTTTTAGGCTTTAAACATGCGTTTTAGGTGCTGAAAATAGACTCATTCAGCCTCTCAGCTAGGCTTTTTAAATGGTAGAACAGGCACAAATAAAACAGGAAACTTACAAAAAACACAAATTTGTACAATTTATTGTACATACGGTATTTCTCAAAGTTAAAAACATAAATCAATGTTATATAGAATCAGTATTATATATTTTGCGATAATACGATTTATGAATGAGTTTAATTGTTTGTCCTATTTAGAATTATTCATACTGCAGTTTGACTCACAACAAATTAGTAGTTTTCAAGAGAAAATGATATCTCTTTGGCAAGATCAGTATAGACGCCAAGAATGGGCATTCTACGTCAATAGTAGTGATGGGTTCGTACCTCTATCTCGGCACGTGTTCAACTCAAAATAACAAATTAACCTGCCTGCTAAATACAACACAATATTCATCGCAAGATCCTTGTCCTGTATATTAATTTCATGCTATCTTGTAGAATATAACTTAAAATTAATATCATCCTTGTGTGTTTTCCCGTAAGAACAAAAACGTTAAAAGAAGCACAGACAAAAAGAAATTAGGCAAATTAGTCTCATTTTAGGTTTTTAAAAGTAAAATAGGCACAAATAGGCATTAATGTTAAAATCTTAACGGATTTCAACTGCACAATTATTTTTTCCACATATGTTATTTTCCTGATTTGATCCATCAATATTTAGAAAAAACATATACATTATTTAAAAGGTAGGTAAAATGGATATTTGAACGCCAATTTTAGACGTGTATACTTTTTGATTTCTTGAGACATACCTCACCGCCGTACAGCCCGCACCGTTGCGAAAACTAAATGTGTAACCCCAATAACTACTAACTTAAATTGTATGAAATAGATACACTTTTTCCAATGTATTGACATTATTATGTCTTAATCTTTTACACTGATAGTAACATACTACTAGTAGTATGCTATTTATTATAATATTGCCAAATTGTCAAGAAGTAGGATAAATTTTAAAGGAATTTACGAAATAAGAACCATAAAAATTTTAAGATACGAATATCGTGCAACATTTCATCAATTTCGTAAAATTTCCAATCAACTATAATTTTGGTTTAAATGTGGCAAATCACCGCGGAAAATTGATGCTGATAGTAGTTAAAAGGAGGCCATGTTATTATTAGCAAATATTTTAAATTACTCTTATTAACAAACTGGTATCATGTTTTATAAATATTGACCAAAAATGAATAAATGTGAATGAAAAGTAAAATGCTGTTTTGCATTGAAATGATGATGCCATTTCTGTTCATCTTGTTTTTCATCAAAACCTTTTTCTAACGGAAAGCATCGTCTTAAGAATGTTTTCTTGCTCTTCCATGTTTACATACTTACAAGTTCTCAACAAATGCACTTACGACTTAATCTACAAGACTAGCATTCCAACTCGTATTTATTTCCGTAGGTTTGACGTCTTTTCAAAGAAACAAACGAACACACCTCCGGTCGACCTCGACAGTCACTGCCAATCGAAATCCCTCCTCCTACTACTTCTACCTAATACCCCTGCTACAGAACTCCAGACGTCACGGCCTTCCGTAGCTACCTTGACGCTTTCACTACCTTTCCCGTGAACCACCGCCTCCGCCACTGCGATAAAACATATCTAGCTCATTCATCGTTCAGCGCGACCACGCACAAAGTGGAGAGTCATTGCGGCTTATACCGATACTGTACACTGCTACCGGGAAAGTCAGCGTCACTTGACGTGTGGTTTGTCCCACACGTCCGATCGTGTAATTCAAGGCGGTTAAGTGATTTGGGTATCACTAGCAAGGAAATGCCATTTACACGCAATATTACTAAGCAGTTTTATGCTTGCCGCACAATATCCGTGTTGAGATAAGGACGACAATGAAAAAGCTTACATTACAAAGAAGTTCGGTGCCATTTTTTCAATACTTTCATTTTACTATGTATTGATTCTGCACATCGTGCATCCCCCATAGTGCACTGTGTGTAATTTCTTGAGTAGTAATTGCTAGGCGTGCGTAAAGGTAGCTTAGTTATGTCAGTCAGCTGTTCCCCTAGGAAAGGGTTAAATAGAATATGTTTCATATCTCGAGTAGCTTCTCCAATGAGTTTCTTTAACAGCTATTCAGTTGTTTTTGCAGTGGTATCATTAAACAGAATAGTAGCAGATACAAAAATTTGAATACTTTGTCATAAGAAAAGTCAAAATCCTTGGAAGGGAATAGAACGAAAGGAAGAAGTTAAAAATTGCAGAAAAAGAATATGATCAAGAAAAATGCTAATTAACTGATAAAACGGATACCTCCGGTGAAGGTAAGAATGATAATTAATTCAAAGAAACAAGAGATTTTTAAGACTAAATAATGTTAAATACAAGCAAATTACAAAATGCAAAATTTTATGTCAATGTTAGAAATTTTCCTTGAACTTCGTTCACGAACGAGACTGTAAATGACAAACGCCATCACAGAGACAAGAACATATGCGAAGTCCATAACACAGGCCGAACAGTCTCATTACGCGAAGAAAACAAAAACATGATCAGTTTATGCATCAGCTCCTCGAAAGTTGAACACGTCCACTTTCCGGAAGGTCGCACGAGCGATGACGCAGCAGTCAGTGAACTCCCCCTCCCCTCCTCCACCCCTTCCCATCCAGCAATTCCTGTTGCTGCGGGTGCCTCTTGGTGTCCCGACCTCCATCACATTACTTTGAGCAAAAACTGCTTAGTGGAGAATCGTGTAGTGTAAAGCCCAGCACTCACTAGTGTACGGCAGGGACAGGCGGCCGGTACAGATTGAATTTTTTAAAAGTTCAACGTTTTATTTGATACCCGACACACCTAAATGTACTTTAGTTGGTTAGCCAAACTACCTGCATCTTGTTGAAATACCAGATATTTATAAGATGCTGTGCAATATTTGTGAAACTGGGTTCATTTGAGCACAGTGAATAAATTATACAACATTTTGGAATGATCGATTGCTTAATTTATCAATGTTATTCTTTTTGTTTTATTTACATAAATTGTGCCTTGTCTCCGCCGGTTAAATCTTACGCTTTCAAAAAATGTATACAATTATGGTTCTGTTCCTTCTTTCAATACAATTGTATTCACTTACATTAACCTATATATTAGTTCTTTATTTATAAAATTTTAGGTACTGGAATACGCCCCAAATTAATTATTAATTGAATAGAAATAGTTAATAGTAAGTTAATTACTGAGACTCGCCATTGTATATTTTTGTGCAATAAAGTATTATTATTATTATATTCGTATATTTATAATATAATTTAATAATATTTTCCAGAGGTACCGGAACGCCGTTCCATCGCGTTCCCCCATCTCACCGCGTTTTTCACCTTCTACCAGGTCGGGATAAAACACGTGAAATTCCTGTTTTATCATTCGCGTTCGTTTTTATTATGAAGGCAGAATCTGGGCTTTCTTCGATTCCTTACTACAGTTTCTTCTTCCGCTATTAAAAATGAACACAAACCGATTGCTGCTATTCTTAACATTTCGAAACGCGCACAATCAAAGACATGGAGAATGGCGTTAACCTGACTCTGAGACTGTCCGTAGTATCCGTTTCCTCTCGTCCCTCCCGTACTAGCGCGCGCAGCCCGTACAAAACTGCCATCCGTCCGTGCGTCCGACCTACCCGGTGCACTTAGCTTATAGTGAACTGCGCGTGTGGGAGGTAAGACTGTGTTGTGAATAAATAGAAAAAGTCATAAGAATGACTGTGTGAATGAGTGGAAAAAAAACAAGACTATGAAAAATGCTCAGCTCAGACTGAGAAAAATACATCACGTGAAGGTAAATCTTAGATAGCGGACCAAATCGCAGGCTACGTCTGTAGATTAAGTTGGTTTATTTAAATACTGCCTACCCCCTTTGTTTTTGCCACACAAGCCACGGCTCATAATGTATTTCTCTTGACCAATAAATAACCGCCCACCCAGGGCCCCTGGCGAGGGGAAAAACGCACAGCACTGCCGCTGACGCGTCACCGCGCCGCGCGCTGCATGCAAGAGTGAGTGCAATGTACGCAACGTGTACAGCCCACCTCCGACCGAGGCCCGCTTGCGTTTCCTCGGGCCGCTTCCCGGGAACGCTGATACGCTCGCTTTTCCCAAACTGCCACTCGAGGACGAGGAACACGAGATAATGAGCATTTCCGCAGCAAAGGGTGAACACTTGCGGAAATGGCGATGATTCAGAGTAGTATAGAATTGACAAAGAGGCGTCGTTAGGCTTGGTGACACCCACACAGGTATGATTCAATGTCACTTCCGATGGGGGTAATACGTACACATTTCCTGTTGCGGTTATCGAATCACCGAAACCCCAAAATTCACAAATATCATTAACAAAAAGTATGTACGTTGTAATTTAATTCGTAAACAGTTTGTCGTGGGAATTCACAATCTCAATATTAGTAAATATAAAAAAAGAACAATGAAGAGTTGAACATAATATAATACACAGGAGGATTACTTAAGGAGGTTTCACATTATAAATCTCATCTAAACAAACTCCTATTCAATGGCTAATGAGGCATTTGACGAGATTATCTTATGTCAGCCATCCGTAGTAAATTTTTCCGAGCCGTCCGAGGCAATGATTTTACCTATATTGGAATTTATTACTTAGTATATTGCAGAAAGTACGGATGTATAAAAAAACCTCTAAATATCAATAGCTTTCTTAGCTCAATAAGAAATTTTCCGGCAGGGATTGGTATATGTAAAATATTTGACAATACTCCATATAGAAAGGTTAATACATGACAGTAAAATACATTTCTGCAAGATTCACATCCTGCTTAATTGTGCAATTGGCCACTGTCCCAATCGTGAAAGGATCTAAACAAATGGTGTTCCAACATGTTTAGTGGTGTAGTACTTGTCAGTATGTGTAACGGGAAATGAAATCGCCCGCGGCCCGTTTCTTACGGTACTGCTCTGGCATTCACCTGATATTGACCAAAGAAAACATGGATACTATCGATGAGAACAGCCGGCTTCCAGAATTCTCTTCCAGATATTGGTTGAATTCGCCCAACTGTCGTCGAAAATTCTTCACCGCTAGAACTCGAACCCTGGGATTTTTCCTGTTTACGATGAGACAGAGGCAATGACGTTGCCGCTGCGCCATCGCATACGACACGAGAATTGAAATTGACAACCGAGCCATCCAAAAATTCCCTATCACCTCTTCGAACTCCACAAAATCAAGTGCAATTTTTTCCTTCCTATTCAACTTTTACTGAAATATTTGCAGACCCTTCAGCAACTCTTGTCGCTGGACGTTGTGTTGCCAACCGTGGCCTACGGACATTTCGTTCGCTCCCGTGACCCCCGTTTGAAAACATCAAGAGCAAAGAGTAGCCGAACGTAAACGCCCTTCGTTTCTTCAGTGCACTGCCCGTTTCGGACCAAAGACCCCTTCCCATCCCCCTTCCCGTTCCCATCTCACCCCTCCGCCGAGATCACAAAGCTTGCCGCTTGCACACTGGCCCGAAGACGTTCTCACTTTGAAGCAGAAACCCGCATGTTTTTAATAGTTAATTAGCTACTCCGAAGGGGTAAGGATAACTAATTTCTGTGGCACGAGCCGTCTTTTAATTTTCTCGTCCCGCTCTTCTTTTTTATACAAAACGCGGAATGTGTAGAAGTTTAATTTTAAAAGCCGCTTCGCTCCAGTGGCTTTCCAGCTGCTGTGCTGTGCGGGAGCACGTAGCAGTTTAACGGCAGCTGGATACATCATTGTGCAAAGCGCTAATTAGAAGCTGTACGGAGGGACGGTTCGTGTGGAGGGGGGTGGAAGAGGGTGCAGAGTGTGCGGGGATGGGGGTGGAAGAGCTGAAAAAGGGGAGCCGTTGATAAGCTGTGGGATCGTTTCTAAAGCCAGTCAAAACTGACGAGTGCAAGTTTTATTTCGGAGCGTTGGATGGCGAGAGAAATTAGAAATCTCTACACGAACGCTGCATATGTTGCAGTTTCGCAGCACCAGAAAATTTAGGGATAGTGCTGATGCGATAAATTGGAGTCTGGAACGCGGTAATTAGAAAGTTCAAAAAAGGTTGTAGAGGAGAAATGCAGAAAGAATGAACTTATGGGTATGACGAAGGAAATTCTATTTAATGGGTCATGATATAACGGGGTATAAGTCCTGTTGTATCATTTTCAGATTGTTGTTCGTACGTTAAAACTTTGAATTATCAATTGCTAATGGTCATGTAATTCAAGAGTTCTAAATGTTCTAATATAAATACAATCGTTTCTTCTTACCACGCATGGCATTTAAATTTAGATACAAATTACGAAAAAATATCTCCAATATTTAATTAATAGAAAACAAAAATTATGAGTCTGTAATAGACAGGTATTTACGTACATGAAAGGGGCAGGCATTTACGTACAGGTATTGTTGAAATCCCTGTACAGTATTTGAGTAACTCCTCTAGCGTGCGTGTGTGCGGATGTGCAGTTCCGTCACTCATGGCTAGGCCATTTCTCGTGCACCAATCGAGACATATGAGGTGTCGTTCGACGCGTCTCTGTCACTTGATGGGGAACTGATAATTTGTTAAGCAAATCAGGGGAATCAAATGTAGTTGTAGAAGATTTTGCGTCAGAATTTTTCGAACTAATTGAGAATGATCTTAGCATTAGAGGTTAAAACATAACAACAGCTTACAGGTGATTTTTAATGTTCATATTAGAAAACAAAACGTAAAAATATAGCTGTACTAAATTCTAACCACTAGCGTCATTCATATACCTGCAGGTATTTTTTTTACTAAGATTATAATTTTGAAATTGCAATATTATCATTTCAAATCCCGTTTGAAGGTAATATACAAGGCCAATGGATGTTAGGAATTTTTGAACAGGAGTATAACATTAACAGCTTCTACGATTCATTGGTAAGTGGAATGCCAAATACTGTAAGAACATATTTTAACAGCTAAGCATGAAAGAAATGAAGAATGAAAGAAATTTTCAAAACATGAAAATATTTTTAAAATAGTAAAATAAAAAAATAAAAAACAGCGTCGGCAACGCCACATTCTACCAGTAACAAATAATTGCAATAACTGTCACTACAACAGCACATACTTTCTTGCATTAATTCTAAATTTATCCTATTTTCAAAAGTTCAGAGTTCAATAAAAATGAAACCTGGGCTATCTCAAGCGTCCTTTTCGCTAACCGTGGAAAACATACTGAAAAAATTGAAGCTGTTTTTTATATATTTTTTATAAATTGCATTAATATCCAGTAAAAATCACGCAAAAATTATACGTTTTTCAAAAAATGTATGTGGCTTTATTTAAAGAGAAAGATCTAATGATTTTATTTAATAAAAACATCTATCATCAACACTGTACTTTTCGCAAAGTTAACTTTTTGCAATTTTCAAAAATACAGGGAGAATATAGAAAAGGAGACCGGTACCAATTCTTTTACATTCCTTGTTACATACGAGGAAAAAATTAAAGAAAGAAATTGTATCAGAGAAAATACTTGGTTAAAACATGCGTTTTTTCGACTGGGAAATATCAATTTTGGTGAAAATCCTGTTTACTTTTTAGCCGCTAGCGTTGTTCACAAGCAGACAAACGAACAGACTCCGTAAACAAATTTTTCGGTATCAAGAACCCACAAAAGGTCGAATCTGACTACACAACATGTTTGAGAAAGACATGTACAGTAATCCTTCAACATTCGCGAGAGTTAGGTCCTCAATAAACCTCGCGAATGTTAAATCCGCGAATGTTGAGTCTATCTTTTAATGAAGAAATGTGGATATCGAAAAACTGTTTAAAAAAGAAAGAAAAAATATCTGATAATAAATTACACAGTAGAACTACGGTAGCTACCACAAACAGAATTCAAAATTAACATTCCAAAATGAAGAAATAAAACAATGTTTGAAATTTATTTCAAAGTTGAAAATGATTGGATACAGGATTTGCTAATTTTTTTTTGTTTCATCACTTTTCTCGCTGTTCTAATATCCAAAAATGAAAGAGTTTCTGTACTATTCTCTCTTAAATTTCGAAGTTATTTCCATGTTTGTATCTCATTCGAATGCCAGTTCCACCAGAGCTTGTTGATTTCAAAACGCCATCAACAATTTTGTCATTGAAGTTGCTCCAGAACGCAGTTTCGCTTCTCTTACTTCATCATTACCTTCGATGAGGTTTTCTTCACTGATGATTTCCCGAAACTCCTCTACAATGAGCTCATTATAATGAGAGTTGCACAGATCCTGAATGTTTTTTCTGTTCATTTGGCCAAAACTCTTACCTCCAATTTGACGCAACTGAATTGAATTATTTTACAATTGTGTTACTCTATAAATGTGAATTCACATTTCATCTGTGAAATTTTTGAAGAAAGTTATACTTCCAGCTCCAAGGTCTGCCGAGTTCGCTTCCCAGATGATGATGAAGATGATAAATAAAATGAAATGTGCTCGCTTTCAAAGAAAATGTAGTACAACCAAAAGTCGCACACGCGAATGTTGAAGTTGCGAATGTTAATACCGGTAGCATTTCTCTAATCGCATATGTTCGGAACTCGCGAATAGCGAACCCGCGGATGTCGAGGGATTACTGTTCTACACAGGAACAAGAGTTATTCTCTTTTTCAACTCAGGGGTTTACAAAACAGAGAATGTTCTCCCGAAAACAGGGAATGTTTCGCCGATTTTCGCTGCAGCATTACTTAAATTTCTCTATAATACATATGTACTATTTGAGAAAGTTAGAATGGACATGGGTCATTTCTGCACCAAGCTATTCAAATACTTAAGTGGTACCTTCTTTTGCCTCTGGACCTAAATGTATCTTTAGAGTGTTGTGCACGTTTTTCGAGCTCTCTCTTTCCTAGTTGTAGCAGCACGTTTTAAGCAATACCACTATATCAAAACTGTAGTTTCTTTGCGGGGAAGGAAATACATTTAATAAATATTTCTAGAGAACGAACATTTCTACTTTTCAAATGTTGCTTACCACGCCTTGTTCGTACCTTGATTCACCTAAGCATTGTACTGCGGTAGAGTAAGATTCTGCGCTGAATGAAACGTACGCTCCGTCTCCAATTCGTCACATACATCATTTTTTTATGTCAAATAAATCAAATCAAATGATCTTTCCACAGACCGTCCTCGTGACGTCTTCCACGACTTTCCAGCCACAAAGTCGTCTCGAGGCGGACCCGGCAATATTGCCGCGTTTCAGCCCTCAACTCGCTCCAAGAGTTTTAATAAGCGTTAATTATGAATTTCGAAATGGATGGCGGGCGGTTGTTGTGTTGATATTGTGGAAGTACTTAGTAGTTCCGCGATGAAATACTAGGAGCACAAAAGTAATTAAGACCGCTTCATCTCCATCGCAGTTGGGAGCGGCGGCGGCGGCGGCGGCGGTGGCGGCGGCGGCGGGGCGACGCGCGTCCTCGGTCGCAAAGATGGCCGCCGCCCCGTCGCACGGCCGAGGACAGTAGGCGGTGGCCGAAATTGCGTCTTGGCACGAGAGCACTTGAGCGCATCTCCGGTTTATCTCTCTGAGCGGAATCTTTTTATCCGTGCGCTTCTGCGGACTGCAAGGAGAAAACCAAACTCGTCTTTCTTCAACGATTTGATAACGAGTTCTGTGGATCTCATTTTTTAATTAATTTTTTATTAATTATAAATTCTGTTGGGGGTATAGTAATGAAAATCATTTTGTTCGAATGTCTTCTGAGGAGTGGAGGAGGCAGAATGAAATGGATGAAATATTTTCGTTTCCATTTTAACATTGCCTATTCATTGCTCACATATTATTACGACAATGTGTACTGCTGCATTAATGATCATGATCAGGGTAATGATAATCCTCATAGGAATTCCACAGGTAAATCCAATGAAAGCATGACTACCCTTCACCGGATGACTCAAAATGTTGTAATTAACGAATGTAATTTCTTGGCGAACTAGTTCCAAAGAATCTTGTCCGGTGTATGGTGCTTAAGTGTTGTTTCAGCCAGATTATTATTAATTTATCAATGGTGTTTTCAAGAATCGTTTGTGAAATAAACTACTTTTAAGGAATACAACAATATTATCAATGTCGAATAATTTGGTGAACGATGTCATATTTCAGTTTACAATCCTGATGACATACAACAACTTGGATTTATGTGGCAGATTGCTCCAAGATCTTGTCCACTCAAATGAGTAGATTTGTGACGTTTTCGCTTACTTTACAATGTACTTGTAGAATTTCATTTTATCATTATAAATTTTTCTAATGTTTCCATTATTATATAATAAACTTCATCAATTTTAGTACATTGATATCAAAGTGGAAACATATTATTAATAAAATATTATAATTAACCTTCCAATATCCCACACAAAGTGGCAGTGCACAAGTGCTATTCTCAGTGTCATGGTATTTTGAGCCTATGTCATGAAAACGAAAAGACGCATCACAGTGCCGCACCTGTTCCCCTAACATAATTCGGGAATACAGTGAAAGTTTATCCTTCTTTCATCCAAACCCACAAAATCAAAGGGAATATACACAGTTCAGAAAATTTGCTATTACTTCTAAACGAAAGAATTATTACTAGATTACCACAATCTCATCAGCGAAGTGAATATTACCACAATCTCATTATTACAATTTTTAACTTTTTTGTAGAATGGAGACGTTATTGTATCGTTTAAAAAAACATGTCGGCATTTTAGGGGGTCCCTAATACTGTAAAAGTTGTATTTCCAAAAAGTCAGTCCATTCGTATGTGGACAATACTAGATCCTACATTGTTGAGAGGAATATCCAAAAAGAATATTCAATTATCAATCTAGCCGCATTCAAGGTCCTGCGAATGTGAAGTTGATATTTAATGTTTGGAGGTACTTTAAAGATGGAGAACTTTGAACATTTTTAAACTTTTCTCAAAATGACTTCTTCAAAATATTAAAAGAATTTTAAAATTTTTTTGATAGAGTATAAAATAAAAGCGCTTACACAAATAGCTTTGATATGATTTCCATTACATAGTTTTCAATTTCGAAAACTGCGAAGATCGACATTGTTTTATCAATCACATTTAATAAGATTGATTTGTTTGAAATGTATTATTCAAAACTAGGTCTTTAAAAGATGTAACGTGCAGTTTTTAAAGAACTAGTCGTTTTCACAATTTTTGGAGGACAATTGTTGTTTTTCCAACGAAACAGTTAAACTTTTCTTTGTTCAAAGAGCAAATTGCACTTAAAAAATTGGTTTATATATTTCATGCAAATTTCTGTGTTTTAAAATAACAGAAAATTCAAAGAATTAGGATTAACTTATCGAATACGTTTGCGATTTACTTGTTGTTTATAGAGTGATGAACGGATTTGACACGTAAACATCCTTAACGAGAAAAAATTAGAACCCCTCAAAGAGAATAGTATAGTCACCAAATCAAAAACTACATTTTTCCGTACGAAAGCGATCTTTTAAGTCTCCGTCTAACGACTGAGATAGCTTAGGGCAACAAATGGCGCCAAAGCAGTTTCTGACCGCGAATTTTACGGTTTTGAATCCTGATCGTGGCGTATTTCTGCAGTAACAAGAGCACTACGTTATCAAACGGGTCAAGGGCCACGGACCGCGCGCGATCTTTCTTTCCTCATCATTGTTCTTTCCTCTCTTCTTACCCACACATTTACACGCAGCACACTGACTCACATCTCGGGAGACTGGCCTGGAGTTTAGAGCTTTTTCCGACTGAGACCCCGTTAACGGCGATACCTGGAGAGGGACTCTCTCGCAAGCCGAAATGTAGGTCGATAAGGGATCTTCTGTTCCGGAGAGGAAGGAACACCGCACCTGAATAAAAAATGTACTACTTTTACGGGACTAATGTCAGTAGTAGTTGACACGCACGGAGAAACAGAATAAACAATCAATCGCTTGGCAAGGCCAAGGGCAGAGCGCTTGAAAATGTAAAACACGTATGATTCACCCGCGGCGGTCTTGGAAACGTGCCAACCTTTCCCATTGGACAAAGAGCGACGGACGTGAGACGCAATCATAAGCGTGATGCGGGGAAAATAAAGGACTTTCCTCGTCCAAATGAGCGATTCCTTCACCTGCGCCTTCATTGTTATGCGACGAGTGTTCTTTTGCGGTGACCTGTCGTGCCTCATTCCCAGAACATGCGCATGTAAAGCTCCAAGTCAAAAACTGGAAAGGCTTGAGCTACAACATCGTAATTCGTAGTAATTCTCCTTTAAAAAAGCTTTTAGTTTTTACTGATACGTTGTTGCTCGTTATTGGCTTTGATAAGGAGCTCGAAGCCGGCCTGGATAGCCTATGTCGCTAAGGCTAAAGGTTCTTAGCTGCCTCGGTTCGAAGGGTCGCGGGTTTGAATACCGCCACGGGCATTGATCTTTGTGTTGTCCTTACGTGCTCTTTCTACAGTTACTAATCACAGTAAAAAAAATCACAGTAGTTGCGGTATGACCTAGAAGTTAAAGATACCTAAAAAAAGAGCTCGAACTCCCTGCAAACTTACTTGGATTGAGAAGATCGTAGTTACGAGAAAAATATGAAAATAGTTGAATGATGCTACATGTTCTCTTATAGAGGGAATTATGGGAGGGAAATATGAAAAGCCAAAGGGCCAAATAACTAGCAGGGTTGTTCCTATCCAAGTATTTTCCACTAGCGAGGTACCGTCCTAGCAGGTACAAGCTCTAAGCCCCCGATAGTCTCCCGACATATGTGGTATTGCAGTGCATGTAAGTAAGTTTGTGTAAGAAAGGGGGTGAGAATAAAGGAAGGAAGAGGAAGGAAAGATCGCGCGCAGTTCGAGACCGTTTGATAAGGTACTGTTCTTTGTTTCTCCTGGTGTTGATCGGAGAAACAACGGAAATTACTTATCAGATCAGCTAAAATTGTTCTCCAGACGGCGGGTGCATGCGACTTAGTTATGTCATTAGTGTCGAAAATTCTGCCTTCGGGTCCTAGGAACGTCCGGACAGAGGCCTTGCAGTGACATCAGTTGATGCCCTGAGCCCCCTCACTCTGTACACAGTCGAGCTCCTCATCTTTTGAACTCTCTTTTAGACACTCAGTGGTTTTCGGTGTCTTATACACCAAGTCTTTGTTTTATCTCGTAATTCATGTCTGGGAGCGACTGCTCTTGTGATAACTTGGCAACCGCGCATCTTTGCCGTCAGTCACATCACGGCCATGGCTGTTACAGAAGAGAGTAGCATCTTTCTTGTTTCTGCGCTTTTTCCGTCAAGACTCATGACAGTCAGGTACGCGGTTCCCAGCTGGGAATTCTTTCGGGCAGTGTGGGATCGGGCAGGGCAGGGTGGGGTGGGGTTGGCTGGGCAACGAGCAGGACTTATATCCTCACGTAAAGAGCGTACAGGCTGTACGTAGTATTATGCAATGTATCGTGATATCAAGACTCTTGCTCGGGAGTCTCCCCTCCGCCCGTGATAAGGGCCACCCAGGGCGCGTCCGCGCCACTGATCATAACAAGCGTCTCCCCCTCCACAATGTATCTAGAAACGGGAATGGGGATGAAATCTATATATTTTAGACTGCATAGTAAAAATTTGTATTACTTTGTATAACTTTGTATTACTTTGTAAATTTGTATTTGTTCACTTCTGCAATAAACTCAGTGTGTTCTCACTCTCTGAGTTTCATTTCACCAAGTTTGTTTGAAGAGCCGTCGACTTGCCATCGACGTACTTACTCAGGTAAACAAAATTACTGTTTGTGCGATTCTGGCCACTATGATCTAAAAACAAAAGATGTGAATGGAAATTATGAACAAATTTTACATTTAACTTTTAACTTTAAATTTTACTACTAATTAACAAACATTTTGCATCCGATAAATGACATATCAATTAGAATGTATTTTGATTGTAGAATCCGAATGTGTCTTTCAAAATGTGTCAGCAAGTAAGATACTTTAGTTTTTAATTTTTTTTATTTATTGTCAGTATTTCGCTGTTTTCCGTTGTATTGTTTATTTTAACATTTTGGTTTATTTTGTTTATTATGGGGCTGTTAGAAGATCTACAAATCTTCACCAGGCGGAAAGATTCTAAACTGTACTCTAGATGGCAAGGTAATCCAGTAATACGAAAGGGAATAATACATTACTCGAAAGGAAACAGACCATTGGTTGAGCCTCATAAAATCACTTTGCATCCGCTTCATGTCAAGTTAGGCCTTACGAAGGACTTTGTTAAAGCTCTGAATAATAGAGGTCAGGTCTTCAATCATTTGAACGAAATATTTCCCAAATTGAGTGAAGCGAAGCTGAAAGAAGATAAATTTGTTGGGCCACAAATAAGAAAATTGTTGAAAGATCCAAACTCCCGTATACTATACGCATGTACGTACGTATGGTAAAGGGAAAGTTATATAATGCTGCGCGAAAAAACGGCGGATTTTTGGCAGAAAAACGTATTACACGGCCCTGGTAATGAAAAAGTGGATAAATCCAGTTGCTAAATTAAGAAAAAATCTCCTAACACGTGGGCAGCCAGAATCCCTATTTTGTGGGTCCTTGATACCGAAAAACCAATTGAAAGCAAAAAGTCTGTCTGTCCGTCCGTCCGTCTGTCTGTGAACAACGCTAGCGACTAAATAGTTCAGCAGATTTTCTCCAAAATTGACACTCCCCGATCGATCTGAATGATCTCGCGGCCCCTTGAATTTAAAATCGATATTTTAATTTTAGAGGATACTTTATAGTTGGGACATTTTCAAAATTTTCAAAAAAAATGGCGCCAACATTTTGACTAAATTTTTTTGTTATTGTCTTGAGAGAATGGCTTAGGTCTCATGTCGCTTGAAAACTCTGGACTTTCGAAAATTGCAAAAGTTTGAATTTTTGTCGGCGTTTTCCTCCAACTATAAAATTGCAGATAGAGCTTTTTCTTCCAAATAAAATTTCTTCTACAAAGTGAGTTCTTTCATTAAGGTGATGTAAATTTTTTTGAAAAAAGTTTAGTAGTATTTGGACAATATTGCTATATGAGCAATTTTAAAAAAATACAAAAGATTTTCTCGAAAACGGCTCAAACCTTTTTCTTATAACTTTTGGTAGGGATAGTAGTAAATGTACTCTATGAGATTACATAAACGCCGTATTGCTCTATTCGTTTGTTTTTTCAAAAATTGAAAAAACCTATTTTTTACTTGCCTCTCACGTCGTTCATATTTACATTAACGGCAATTTGTTAACATTATTGTATTAATAAGTACATGAGCTTTAAATAATGTCAAGTAAAGTTTCTCGAGAACTCAACCGTTTTCTGTCAAAACTAGCTAAAATTTCCGCATTTTCAGAAACGCTCAAACGCCATTTTCTCATATATGGTTCCAATTTTTTCCTTCAAACCTTTGGAGCGGTAGTGCTAATTGGACTCTTTAAGATGACGTTAAGTTCATTTTGTTTTTTCAAAAATTACACAAATATAATTTTTTTGAAAAGTTTCTCAAATCATTAATGTGCACATTACCTGCAATTTGTAAACATTATTATATTTATGAAAGTTAGTACTTCAAATGACTTCAAATAAAGTTTCTTGAAAACTCAAAACTTTTCTGTGAAAAAAGAACTTCAAATTCTGGCATATGAAAGCTTCAGTTCTGGCATATAAGTGCTGCGATCTTTGGGTCTCATTTGGGCAAGGTCGTGTAATTGATTGGTCGTGTAATATGTAACAGCTATAGTTTCAGATGTCGTCTTAAGATGTATATCTTACACCGCGACCCAAACCGATCGTGAAGATCGTACGGACAAGAGAGGAACTAGCCTCAAACTGGCTTTAGAAAATGTGTTCCAAAGGCGGCTGGTTGACTCACCTAAATATCTTACACCGTGGTTGATCGCTTCTTGGACGGATTCGACGTTTTCAAATAATATCTGAGATGTTAGTAGGGCAGAAAGTGCAATATTTCAATTCAATGAGAGATAAAAACTCAATTGCGCAAAAAGAGTACTTTTTCCTTAAGACTAAATGTACCGACACTAGTTCAATTTGTCGCCACCACGTGGCAGCACCTTCTTGAAGTGCCGTCTCCATTACTGGAGGTTGGCGACCACTTCCCCGAACTTTTCTCTGTCTTGAGCCACATGGAACAACTCAGAAGCACTCGAGATATCTGTCCATTTTCGGATGTTTGCCAACCAGGACATCTTCTTCCTGCCGACTCCCCTTCTACCCTGAACTTTCCCCATCATTATTAGTTGTAATAGTTCACATTTGGGGTTTCTAAGTAAATGACCAAGATACAATGTTTTTCTAATTTTAATCATTTTTAATATCTCTCGGCATATACCATTTTTCTCTAGTATGTAATCATTACGAACTTTGTCAGTCCAGGGGATTCTCAACATTCTCCTGATCATCCACATCTCGAAGGCCTCCAGTCTATTAATTGATGCTGTTTTCAGAGTCCATGTTTCAGCACCATATAAGAGAACACTTACCACGTAACATTTTGCCATTCTCCATCTGAGGATAAAACTCAAGTCTCTGCTTCATAGACAATTCCTCATTTTGTTGAATGTGGATCTTGCTATTTCAATTCTCGTTTTTATTTCCAAATCGGATGTCCACGATTCATTTAAAATTTGTCCCAAATATTTATATTGAGAAACCTGCTCAATCGGTCGATCGTTGATAGACAGTTGAAATGGTCTTCTACCTTTCTTACTAATTAGCATGTACTTTGTTTTATGTACATTTATTTCTAATCCATAATCTTTGCAAGCTCGATTTATTCTGTTCATTATTTCTTGCAGATCCGCAGCAGATTCTGCCAAGATTAGTGTATCATCTGCGTGACGTAGATTAGAAATAGGAATGCCATTAACTTTTACTCCCAGATTACAATCCTGTAAGGCATCTTTAAAAACATGTTCAGAATACAGGTTAAATAGCAATGGAGACAGAATACACCCCTGTCTAACTCCTTTTCTCACATCCACTTCCGCAGTAAGGTGCTGATCAACTCGCACTTGAGCAGTTTGTCCCCAATACAAGTTTTTTATGATACGTATATCTTTTAAATCTATATTAATACTCTCCAAAATATTCATAAGCCTATCGTGTTTCACATTATCAAACGCCTTTTTAAAATCAATAAAACATAAAAATACTTCTCGACCTTGATCCAAACATTTCTGTACTAAAACTTGAGTGGCAAACAGGGCTTCTCGTGTACCAAAAGCATTTCTAAAACCAAATTGTGTATTTCCTATTTCAACTTCTACTTTTCTCCAAATGCGAGCATGTATGATGCGTAAAAATATCTTGAGTACATGGCTCATCAAACTTATCGTCCGATAATCGTCACAACTTCTTGCCCTAGCTGTCTTTGGAAGCATGACAAATACAGATTTTAGCCAATCAGTAGGTAGATACCCAGTGTCATATATATTATTAAAAAGATTTGTAATTTTAGCAATACTCGCATCGTTCAAAAGTTTTACAATTTCTACGTTGGTGGCATCGAAACCTACAGCTTTGCCATTTTTACTAGCAATAATGGCTTTTTGAACTTCTTCCTTGAGAATATGTGGTCCAGTTCCATCTATTAACTCAGGCAGTGCATATTCTCGATCATCATCAAACAATTTTTCTATGTAACTCTTCCAAACATCACATTTGTCTTCTTTACTAATTGCAGCATTCCCATCATCCTTCAGAATCTTAAGGCAGTGCTTTCTTCTGTATGTATTAGTAATTTCTTTGATTCTTTTATGGAGGTTAAAGTCATCATGCATCTTATTTAACATTTCTATCTCCCTACATTGTGAAGCATACCACTTTGCTTTCGCAGTTCGGATTTTAGATCTTATCTTCTTCTGCAATTCCTTGTACTTCTCAAGATTACACTTTTTCATCTTGCGACGCTCAGTCATTGGTGGTGGCAGCACCAAATTTAGTGAATTTTACTTTACCGATTACGTCTGAACAAATGGTCCGATTTTCGATCTGTAAACGGCATTTGACTCCTGTTTGTAATAGAATTTACGCTACGAAGCTCTTTTTCCAAAATAACTAGCAGAAACTCGTTTTCTAAAATTTTTCTCGTACTTCCGAGAAGAATTTAAAAAATGTGGGCTTATAGCGCGATGGCGACAAGCTTCCTGAATCCAACGCCGTATCAAACATGCAAATCGGATAAATAGGAGCGTCGTAAAGTCAAATTTCGAAAAACACCTCACCCCACTCCGTCTTCCACACCGCCCCCGTCATCCGCCCTGTGGGGGAGGGGCCGCTTCCTCAACGCGGAGGCCACCGGCACTGCTAATCCCGAGGGCCTGCAGCGGACGGGCAGGCAAGGCAGGCACTCCGTTATGCTTTCGTCACTTCGCATCTCAATATATTTTTTCCCCGCAAATGAAACTAGAGCAAACGCAATTTGAGAAAATGGCGTTTAAGCATTTGTGCAAATTCGGAATTTTCAGTTCGTCTTCACAGAAAACATCTGTTGTCGAGGAATTTTTAAGACATAATGTAAAGCACATACACTCCTAAATGTAATAATGTGAACGAACCGCCGTTAATGAAAATATTTACGAAATGAAAGGCCAGTCAAAGAATTACATTTTTGTAATTTTTGAAAAAACAAAAGAATAGAGCAATATGGCGTTTATGTCATCTCATAGAGTACATTAGGCACTATCCTTTCCAAAAGAAAAAAATTGGAGCAGTTTTTAAGAAAATCTTGTTTTTGTATTTTTCTAAAAATTGCACACATTGCATGCAAGCGGAGCAGTTTTTAAGAAAATCTTGTTTTTGTATTTTTTTAAAAATTGCACACATTGCATGCAATATTGCGCGAAAACTAAAAGTTTTTAAAAAAACCACATGACCTTATTGAAAGAACTAAGTATGGAGAACAAATATCATTTGAAGGAAAAAATTCTATCTTCAAATTTGCAGTTGTAGGAAGACACCGAAAAAAATTCGGACTTTTGCAATTTTCCAAAAATTAGAGTCAATAATGAAAATGAAATCTATGCCACCTTAGTATATTTTAGTTTATTCTTACAATTAATTTAAGGAAAACATTTGGAGTCATTTTTGATTGATTGGTAGTGACTTTGGGCACGTCAACTACTAAGGTCTTTAGTACCGCAAGGGTAGGGCATGTTTATTTAATCGGGAGGTGGAAGTGATGTTCCCCGCTGGATGGCGAGATCCGGCGCTGACCTTCCGTCTACAAGCGGGGTTTTCTTCAACCAGGTATCTGCCACCAACGGGGCACCACCCCAGCCGCAACAAGCTCTAAATCACCGACCGATCTACCTGTCGACTTGCGGGGTTCTTTCCCAAGCAAGTATCTCCCACCAGCAACTCGGAATATTCCTGTAAAAAAGAGCTTCAATTTTCGCATTTACAGTAAGGCTTACACGCCATTTTCTTAACAGTGGCTCCAAGTTTATTCATGAAAATTGCCATATAGGAGGATATTTTACTCTGCATTAATATTCTAAAAGTAATATTACGAATCTACTACTAGGAAACTGAATAATGAGAAAACTTTAAGAAATGTACTGTGGGTGGCGATATATAACAGCTGGAAGAAGATGGGGCAAGATGGTAAAGCTGGCACGGAACAAGGAAATTAGAATACCTCACTACGAGTAAGTCGGTGAAATTCTGTTGCACCACTTTTTCAAATTAGTCCGAAAGTACGAAAACATTTTGGAAGAAATCGTACGTAGGGTTTAGGCACTAGAAGTGTTCACGGACGGGCAGACAGACAGACAAACGTTTTGCTTTCAATTGGTTTTTCGGTATCAAGGACCCACAAAAGAGGGATTCTGGCTACACCACGTGTTAGGGGATTTTTTTCTTAATTTAGCAACTAGATTTATTTCCTTTTCGTTATCAGGGCCCTGCAATGAATTTTTTTCTTCCGAAAATCCGCCGTTTTTTCGCGCAGCATTACATAAATTTCCCTACACTACGTAAAAAATTCCGTATATGCGTACGTATACGGGAAAGTAAAAATCGAGTCGTAGGATAAAAGAGCTCGTGCGTAATCTCTGCTCATTCTTTCGATAGTGGAATGATAACGGAAGATCTTAGAAGTAACAGATATCTAACGTAATATGTGAGGAGATGGAACTAATTGTATGAATTTCACTAATATTCCATTTTCTTTTTGAAATCGGTTCCAAACGATAATCGATATTCTGAGCAATACTTCAAAACATTTTTGATCATATTTGAAGGAAGACGGGAGTATGTGAACAAGATAGTGTTATACTACTATTCAAATTATCTATCTATACTACTATCAAAATGAAACAAGAACTAATTGCTATTAAATATGATATGAGACCGTTTACCTCTGTTACAGCATCACTAGTTTCATTTATGGGGGAAAAATTCATCCGATTTGCATGATTGACACGACGTTGGATTCTGGAAGCTTGTTGCCATCGCGCTATAAGCGCACATTTTTTAAATTGTTCCCGGAAGTACAACAAAATTTTTATAAAACGAGTTTCTACTTTTTTTTGGAAAAAGGGCTTCGTAGCGTAAATTCTATTACAAACAGGAGTCAAATGCCGTTTACAGATCGAAAATCGGACCATTTGTTCAGACGTTATCGGTAAAGTAAATTCCTTCTGATAGTGCTGCGATCTATTGAATTTTCCTACAAGTTTTTTTCAGTACATTTAGCCTTAACATTCTATCAACGTTTACGAGATAAAATGTGTTGGTGATCCTTTCCGCATTGCTATGTACTCTGTACTTTCCATATTCCTTCTACTATTTTTCTTCTGAAATAGATCGGGGACTCATCAACCATAATGCAGTTCCAAAACATAAAAATAAAAACCAATTGATATAGCTTAATAAAGAGTATGCTACCATCCTTCATTCACAAAATAGTATTAAATAACAACATTTATATATTTTTTTATTTTATGATTTAATCTACATTAACGAATTAAAAATACTGAAATATTAACTCCAATTCGAATAACTAAAAAGTGACAATGTCGGAATTAAATATTTTTGTATATTAAATATTTAATTTGTTGGAATTAAATATTAATTCTATAAAGAGAAGATATTTGTGCCTGGACTTGAATAGTATGTGGTGTTGCAATCTTTATACTTCTGTAGTCACTTGGCCTGTTTGTTTTAATAAAATCTTCAAGGCAATGTTACCACCAAATTCAAATAAATTCTAGAAAACACGCACATCGTACAAGTATTTTCAGTGTCTCAGATTAAATTTCAAAATCACGAAAAACTCCATCAATTCCTTCGAATATCTGCTTTCTGCTTTTCAAATGTGTTCATTTTAGCTTTGCATGTGCTAAATATTGGCTTCCAAAGAAACTTGAATTCAAACTAGCGCCGGTCTCGCAAAGCCTATTTACTTTCGTTTCCCCCGTCTAACAATGGCACGTTCATCAACATAAATGACTAAATACAGGGCTGCAAATCTCAACCCCAAAGAGCGCGAATTCGATCTCGGTTGAGATGCGTAAATTTTCTAATGCAACGAAAAAAAAAACGGAAGAATTGGCTCAGGGCATCAATTGATAATACTACATTGCCTCTGACCGGAAAGTCCTGAGGATAGAATCTCGACGGTGGTAGGATTTTCGACATTAGCTACATAGCTAGATCAAATTCGGTCGCTGTCTGAAGGAGAATTCTAGCGGCCGGCTGATCTGATCCGTAGTTTTCCGTTGTTTCTCCGATGAATACCACGCGAAAGCCAGAGCACCACCCTAACAAACGGGACACTGACCGCACGCGATTGTTTCTTCCTCTTTCTTGTCCTATCCTCACCCCATACTTACACGAACGTACACTTACATGCCTGGAGACCTGTCGGGAGTTCAGAGCTTATCCCAGCTGGTGCGGTACCCCGCTGGAGGGTCGGATCTTTCTATCCAGCGGGGAAAGATCACAGCTAACTCTTGAGGAAAACATGTACTGCACTTACGGGATTAACGACTTTGTCAGTTGACATACGCGGAGTCACTAATAATCAATTAGTCAATCATAACGAAAAATAAACAAGAGCAAAACATTACATGTAAGAGAACCATTCGTTAATGTTTCTAATACCAAACTCTCCGAAAATTCTTATCCTAATCATCATTCTTATCAATATCATAATCGCTGCTGTGGTGCTCCCTGTCGGCAAATATGCGAGACAACATGTAGTAGCAAAGGTGGAAGCTCCAGACATGAGGTAGCAGGCCAACAAAAAAAGGTCTCAAACATTTTTTACCATGTTGGTGGCGGTTCAATGAATCAAACTCAAGAGCCAGGGCATTAGCAACGAGCCCATAAACAACAATCAATTAATTCAAGTTTCATCTTTAGGAGAGCAAAGTGCGTCAGAGGAAAACCCTCCGCTGCCCCTCCCAGCTCCACGCCCCCGCCGCCGTACTTCAACCCTTTACGACTCGCGAGTTCGATTCTTCTCCGGCAGGGGAAGCCCGGGACAGGAATCAGTAGGGCGTGACTTCGGAGCTATAAGTAGCTTTTCCTGCTCCCATTCGTTTCAGTCAGGTCGCGGCGCTCGAAAAGCGAGACATTTTCCTCCTCTGCGAACCGGCTGCGCGCGGAGCGGCCAACGCCCACTCCCGCCCACGCCGCTCCCGTGCGCGCTGGGTCGCAGTGGGTCTGATTCCGCCCGCGTACGGCAGATAAATACTCGTAAAATATATAAATAAATAAATAACAAACAAATAGATAAATAAAATATATATTATATATGTAATAGAAAGTGAAGAACGTAACGAATGAGATCTCGTAAAATAGGGACAGGTAAATATTAGATAGAACAATTAAATAAACTGTAGGTTTGCTACGTAACAGGAAATTATTAATACTTTGTTGACTAATTGATATTTCCGGACACGTCATCGGCTATGGTAATTTGTCCCATCAGCGTTTTTCCCTGGAGGTGACGGTATTCCTCCACTGCTGAATGGTGATATCCGTTGACGACCTTTACATCAGCTTGCAGGCGTTTTTCAATTCCAGGTATCTTCTCCAGCGTGGACAAGCTCTAAGCACCTGACTGTTCTCCCCATATCTGGTAGCGTAGTGGATGTAAGTACGGGAAGAGCAGAGGACAAGAAAGATAACGAAAGATGGCGCTCGCTCCGTGGCCCATTCGTTAAGGTACTACTCCTGCATTCGCCTGTTATTAATCGGGTAAACCACGACTAATACACTGTTATCCTGATATAAAAATTAAAGATGTAACCTCAAGAAAGCCTATCACCGTGTGGAAGAGTATTCTGTGGGGCTGCCGATCGGTAGTTTTAGTGTTTTAGCCCGATCAGTTCCAGGCGGATGGTAAGCTAGTGCGTTAGACAATGAACGCGGTTGAACGCGTTCTTTCTTTCATCGACTTATCATTTCAGTACTTACATCTACTTGACTGAATCCCCATCCCAATATGCCAATCCTCACGATCTAAAACCGATTCAATTAGCTCACTGTGGTCATTGCAGTGACTCTGACCAGGAGGACCTGGGGTTCGAGTCCACACGTTGGCAGATTTTCGAGAACTACCTGGAGAGCTAGATCTGATTCTGCCGCTGTCAAGTGGAGGATTCTAGCAATAACTCCTCTAATCAGTAATTTTCTATGGTTCATCCGAACAAAACCAGGTTCATATCGAAGGAGACCTCATAACAAACGTGTCACGGACCGCGGGCGATCTTTCCTTCCTCTTCCTTGTCCTGTCCTCTCCCCTTACTCACACACTTACATGAATATCCTATACTACCCCACATATCGGGAGACCAGATGGGAAGTTAGAGCTGGTCAAGGCTTGGGTGGTATCCCGCTGGCGGAGAAAATTGTTAGAGAAGCCCCGCAAGCCGCCATTGAGGTCGACGCCGGATCTCTCGTTCCCGCGGGGGAGATACACCGTAACCCCCTCACAATTGCGGAACCAATGGCCACAGCAGTGGACATACTCGGAAATACTAATCAATCGATCAAACCCACTATGTAAAAATATACCGGCAGTACTATGAATGCGAAATGAGAAGTCAAGCTTTGAAATGGGCCTTCAAAGAAGACAGCATTAACTCTTCAAAGTGCCCGTAATGCAAGGAAAGTCGCTGGGGTCACCCTGGGCACAAGGAAGGAAAAGCAACCTGATGATGCAGCTGCAAATTGCTGGGAGAACAAACGTTTGTGGGTTGTAACTGCGTAGTCTGGCTTGCTCGGACAGCGCTATTACATTCCACACAAACGTGTCCGTCCAGAAAGACTGAATCACTATTGTCGTGATTTTTAAAGACTTCGTCAATTCAGAGAGTTGGGGAATGCCTTATCAGATTGTGGATCATTTGGAGAGAGAGAGAGAGAAGGGAGAAGAGAATACCTCTTTAAAGCCACACGCCTTTTAACACTTCCAAGTTACCTCCAATAAAGTTTACAATGGAAAATTAAGTAACACAGAACATGTCTCCTACAAAAATTTGTCTAAAACATATGACGATCCAATGCCAAAGAGAAGCTTTCAGTATCAACCTCATGAAGAGCAGATTCAGAAATATGTAGAAAACTACGGCGAGAATGAAACAAAATGGCACAATAAATGATGTATACCTTCACACAGAAGTTATTCTTGAAGAGGAGTTGGTTTCCTTCACGTCAATCCTCGGCCACACACTGCAGCTCCAACTTCTAAAATAATTAACGAACTGTAATTTCAGCGCCAAAACATCTCCCGTACAGCCCGAATCATGGAATCCTTTGGATTAATATGTGTTTGGATCTACGAAGGAAGCTTTCAGAGCAATGACGACCTGATGAAAGTGGTGCATTCTGGTATGGATCAGAAAAGATTTTCTTGTGAAATAAAAGAATAGAAAAATTGAAGTGTATTGACAAGCACAAAGATTTTGTTATAAAATAATACACTTTTTTATTTCTCCGTATACATACAAATATACGGAGTAATATTCGTAGTACAAGAAAGTTACGTAATGCTACGCAAAAAAGAGACGGCTTTTTGGCTGAAAAATCTTCATTTCCGGGCCCTGATAACGAAAAAGTGGATAAACCCAGTTGCTAAATTAAGAAAACAAAATCCTTTAATATCTAGTTTAACCAGAATTCCTGTTTTGTGGGAAAAAACGTCCGTCCGTCCGTCTTTGAACACCACAAGCGTCTAAACCATACGTAATTTTGTTTTCAAATTGGAGAAACCCTTGCCATTCTGGCTCGAATCAAAGCTTGGAGATTTTGGAAAATATTCTTTAAAATTACTTTATATGAAGCCCCTGGAACATTTCCACAATTTTCTCAAAAACGGCTCAAACTTTTTTCTTTAAATTTCTCGTAAGAGTAGAGTAAAATACACTTATTAAGATGGCATAGGTCTGATTTTCACGGTTAACTCTGAATTTTTGAAAATTTCAAAAGTTTGAACTGTTTTCGGCGTCTTCCTACAACTAAAAAATTAGACAGAGATTTTTCATTCAATCGAAATTTATTTCCCATAATTAGCTCTTTAATTATGGTCCTGCACATTTTTTCAAAATTTTAATTGTTTTCGCACAATATTGTGCGCAATATGTAGCATATTAAAAAATTACAAAAACTAAAAATTTCTCGAAAACGGCAATAAATTTTTCTATAAATGTTTAATGAGGGTAGTGCTGTACCCTATAAGATGACATAAACGCAATATTGCTCTATTCTTTTGCTTTTTTAGAAATTGCAAAAATATGATTTTTTTACTTGTCTCTCACGTCGTTAATATTTGCATTAGCGGTGATTTTTTCACATCATTATATTTACAAGTACATGTGTTTTAAATAATGTCCAGTAAAGTTTCTCGAAACCTGAACCGTTTTCTGTGAAAACTAGCTCAAAATTCCGCTTTTTCAGAAACGCTCAAACGCCATTTTCTCATAAATGCCTCCAATTTTTTTCTTCAGATATTTTGAACGGATAGTGCTAATTGCATCCTTTAATATGACGTAGAATGCATTTTGAGGTATTTTTTCGTTTTTTTTTAAATTACATAAATGTAATTTTTGTGAAAAATGTCCCACACCGTTAATACACACTTTTCCAGCAATTTGTGAGCACTATTGTATTAGTTAGTTAATGTACGTCTAAGGATGTTTTTCGAAAACTAAAAAAAATTGTCTGTGAAAATGTGCTTCAAATTTCGCACTTACTGTATCGCTTAAACGCCATTTTTAAACGAACGGTTTCAAATGTTTCAAAGAAAATTGCCAATTCGGACGAGACTTTACTGTTCTTTAATATTCTAAAATTCATACATCCGTTCTGCTATTAAGAAACCGAAAAATTAAGAAAATGTCAAAAATATGTACTTTGGGTGATGATAGATGGCAGTTGGCAAGAGTATATGGTAATTCTGAATAGCCAGCCCAGACCCAAGGAAATAGAAAACTAATACGGGAAAGTCTGTGCCATTCTGTAGCACCACTAGCGTATTATTCTCACACCCTTAATATGCGCATTTCGAGCGTTTGCATCGAGAAGTGTTATTCTGTACCGTGCTAAAAAATCTAATGAATATATATTTCCACCCCTCTAGTCAATACTCTTTTGAATGGCCTAAACGCAAGAGGGTCTGAATTATTATTTCACAACAAGCACATTAAGCGCTGGGCCCTTAATAATAGGAATAACACCATCCTCCCACCCGAACAACAAACTGCAATTTATACAAGATAGGTCGTGGACTTTGCATTCAAGAATTTTTGACTTCGATGTTGATTCAATACGAATAAGACATTACATCAATACACTCTACAGAAGCTTTAAATTTTTCAGAGAATATTACTCTTTTTCAGAGAATATACTCTTTTGTTTTCTACGAGTAAATTTGTTAATTCATTGCATCTACATGTACCTGCAATCTGTAAGATCAATGCCACTTTCATCATTAAACATTTGCTATCATCCGCTTTTCGAATAAAATTGATAACACCATTTTTTCACACTTCAATTTTTTAGCTCGAAAACCTTCTGAATTTAGTATGAAAGATGTAATCAGAAGTTCATAATTACTTATATCGATATTTTGTTTTAATGTTAACATGAAGCGTAACATTGAGCAAAAAGAATAGTAATGTGTTTTGTGAATTACAATAGTATTTTCATATGCATTTATGTTCCAAGTAATGGGAACATAATTAGTGATGGGTATTTGTGTTAGTTTGCTAAGTTCTCATAATAAGCTGACAAAACTTTCTCATTGCATATCTTGACCTTTAAAAGTGATGTAACGCATAACCACTTTTGAAACTACATAATCCTAACTTGTCAATAAGCTTCCTTTGATTTTTCTGGTAGAAGCGATGCCACGACCTTTTTTAGTCAAATCCAAAGAAATATCCTCATTGTCAATTTCACTCATTTACCTCCGAATATCTTACAAAAATTAACGAGATATAAAATTATTAGGAACTCAACAAGAAAACTCGATCACCATTACAAAACTATTATTTTTTAAACAAAAGTCAAAGTTATGGTTGAAATAAGCACATTGAATGTCTAGTTACTGATTAACATATAAAAAATGAAATTAAAAATTACTCTAAAGTAGGCGTAGATATATTGAATGATGCACATTGAATGTAACATCGTAATGAAACTCGTATCGCGTTTGCACCAACCGGCGGCTTTGTGATACAAAAGCGATATTCATTTCAGTATGATGTCCATATCATATTTTTTCCTTTAATAACTATGATAGCTGTTACGTCCATAAATGAAAGTCGCACGCAAACTCAACAACAACTTATTGATTCCTTCATTACAATAGCTGCCAGTCATATTGCCAGTCCTTGGCAATCTCCAATTCCCTGTTTCTCTACACGTCCGGCTCCTGGACGTTTCCTGCTAGCGGAGATCGTCGCCCCACGATAGACTCCTGACTGCTGGTTCTCTGGACTGGACTCGTGACTCCGCTCGTGACTCCGCTCGTGACTCCGCTCGTGACTCCGCTCGTGACTCCGCTCGTGACTCCGCTCGTGACTCCGCTCGTGACTCCGCTCGTGACTCCGCTCGTGACTCCGCTCGTGACTCCGCTCGTGACTCCGCTCGTGACTCCGCTCGTGACTCCGCTCGTGACTCCGCTCGTGACTCCGCTCGTGACTCCGCTCGTGACTCCGCTCGTGACTCCGCTCGTGACTCCGCTCGGGACTCCGCTCGGGACTCCGCTCGGGACTCCGCTCGGGACTCCGCTCGGGACTCCGCTCGGGACTCCGCTCGGGACTCCGCTCGGGACTCCGCTCGGGACTCCGCTCGGGACTCCGCTCGGGACTCCGCTCGGGACTCCGCTCGGGACTCCGCTCGGGACTCCGCTCGGGACTCCGCTCGGGACTCCGCTCGGGACTCCGCTCGGGACTCCGCTCGGGACTCCGCTCGGGACTCCGCTCGGGACTCCGCTCGGGACTCCGCTCGGGACTCCGCTCGGGACTCCGCTCGGGACTCCGCTCGGGACTCCGCTCGGGACTCCGCTCGGGACTCCGCTCGGGACTCCGCTCGGGACTCCGCTCGGGACTCCGCTCGGGACTCCGCTCGGGACTCCGCTCGGGACTCCGCTCGGGACTCCGCTCGGGACTCCGCTCGGGACTCCGCTCGGGACTCCGCTCGGGACTCCGCTCGGGACTCCGCTCGGGACTCCGCTCGGGACTCCGCTCGGGACTCCGCTCGGGACTCCGCTCGGGACTCCGCTCGGGACTCCGCTCGGGACTCCGCTCGGGACTCCGCTCGGGACTCCGCTCGGGACTCCGCTCGGGACTCCGCTCGGGACTCCGCTCGGGACTCCGCTCGGGACTCCGCTCGGGACTCCGCTCGGGACTCCGCTCGGGACTCCGCTCGGGACTCCGCTCGGGACTCCGCTCGGGACTCTCTCGGGACTGCCTTCGGGGTGCCGGCCGGCTCCCTTTAAAGGGCCGATGCTAGGCGGCGACTTGCTCTCACGGCTCGAGCCTGCTAGACCGTGCCCACGGCTTGCCGCTGCCGCCTCCGATTCCCGCCAGAGATTCTTGCTGCTCGCGCGCCAAATCCAAAAGTCATGCGCGACGTTATAAGCGCGACATAACAATAGCATGAGCATATTATGACTCCTTCTTGCACTTCAACATTTGACAAAATAGTCATACGAAACGTCTGTCTGAATGTGAATCACTACCAGCTGCCCCTATCCCTTTCAGTTCTTTGTTAATGCGGAGGAGGAAGAGGAAGTGTTGATATACAGAAATCACTTCCGAGGAAGATCCGCATCGACGGGACAAAACCACGCAAGGAACTTCCCTACATATTTATTTAAAACAAGAAAATGTGCAGAAAATATGCAAAAAATAAAATCGCTTAATTTAAATCATTGTTTAATAATGATTGCATACGGATTGCAAACTTATCTCTTCGTTTGGTGAATTAATTATACTCATTTATCCTATGAAAAATCTTTGATTATCACTCTATTAATTTAGTGATTTGTAAATATTTTCAGCTCATAAACAATCAATTCAGAGACCAGATCAGTACATGAGATATCTACTAAAAATCATTTTAAACAGTTGAAGAACGCTCTTTATTTGTGAAGTACGACTTTTCGTGAATTAACACGTTCACTTCATCGGGTGCATTATAATCTCATAATTTCAAATCCAAAATATTTATTTTACTACGTTGTACCAGTAAAGTTGGTTCAAAGTCGAATAGGATTGTGACCGACCTCGAATGGTCCTATTCGGCTTTGAACCAACCGCACGTAACATGGGAAACTAAATACTTTGAATTTTAAATTTTGAGAGGATCACTATAATGTTCCTGATGAAACGAACTCATTAGTTCACGAAACGTAGTACTTCACAAAATAAAGTGCGTTGTTCAACGGTTTAAAATTATTTTAATAGATATATTGTGTATTGATTTGATGTGAATTTATTGTTAATACGCTTAAGATACCTAAAAATCAGAAAATTTCACAATAATCATTAAAAAATGTATTCATTATATTAATTCCATGAGTGCAATTAAAACTCCATCGAGCAACTAAAAATTTACATCTACCAATCAGAATTCAGAAAAATGATCAAAACGTTTAATTAGGTCACTATAACACACGTAGCAGTTTCCAGTCGGCTACGAAACACGAACAAAAACGTTCATCGCAGATTACGTACCTATGGCAACTGCATTTAAACAACTAATGGCTGAAACAAAATTGGTGAAGTAAACGTTGGTTTGACACTAGCTGACTAATGAAACAACATAAAATATTTAACAAGAATAAATTAAATTTTTAACATGAAAAAAAGTTGATCTTAACATGTTACAAATGTAAAAAAGATAAACGTCAGTTGTATGTACATGCTCTAGAACGTACGGCAGTGAACCTTCTGAGTCTGCAGTGGCTCATTTTCTTTTCTTTCCAACATCTTCACATGTGTATTGATGCATTCTCTTTCATATTTGCCTTTACTTTTCGGGGGAAGTAATTTTTTCATTACTTTGTCAGCTTCTTCTAATATTTCAACCGGAATATGTTTAATATCTTCCATTTGTGAACATTTCTTTATCCTCTAAGTCACTACGGTGATCAACTGATCATAAATACACAATGCAGGTTCCACTAAACTAGATTTTTTCAGGAGCAACACGTCAGCAAATGCATGCCTGGAACGTTACAGATATGCCTGATTTTCTCAACAGTTAAATTATTCTTATAAGGAAATAACTCGTGGATAAAGAGGTATAATTGCACTCGTGGTAAATACGAAAACTCTCTCATAACGTCGCTCATTTTTCTTGAGCGTATCATTCGTACAATTATACCTCTTTTTATCCACTCCTTTCGTTAATTATAAAATTATTAAGTGAAATTTTGCTTTCTCAAATGAAAAATAGACGCCGATGAGGCTTCAAAATAGATTTGAATAGACTGAAAACTGTTCCATATTTATTGATGTAAAAGAAGCATTTCTGAAAATGGCTATTTAGATTGTTTTAACTACACCTCCAAGGTTCCATTCATGTCTTTTCCAGAATGAAAATTTTAAATGATTAAAGAATATTTTTTTACTTTATTTACTCTATTTGTGAATGAAGAATGAACCTCTTGAAGACTTGTTTCGAATATTACAAATTAAGAACCAATGGGTTGATTTTTTATTTGAATTATCGGTCTCTGTGTAATGGACGGAGAGATGTTTCATGTGTACTTAGCAGTGAGATAATTTTTATAAGAAAATATTTTAATAAAGTCAGAATACTATTCCAGCTTTAAACGATTTTTAATTCTCTCCAACTAGCATTTTTCTCCAAAATATCCTCGATTTTCTATCTCTGAATTTATGCTATCAGCGAAATGGAGGAGTACCGCTCTGTTCTAGACCACCTCCCATGAAATTTGCATGAAATACAGAAAGGAATAGCGGATCAGTTCGCTCTTTTCTAACTACGCCTAAAATACATCTCTCCAACGAATGCACACAGATCGATGATTCAATTCAAGAAACAACTCGTTGGTTTGAAATTAGAAATAATCGAAACAAGTCTTCAAGACATTTATTCTCAACTCAAAAATATAGTTAATAAAGTAAACAAGTATGGAGTGGTAGATAAAATACTACGCACTCTTACGGAGGAAAGCAATATACATTAAATAAAATGGGGTTTAATAGTCTAAGAATGTTTTGAAACAAATTGTAGCAGTTGATAAATTATGTTATCTGGTTGATGTAAGCCCTGTGTAAATGTACGTAGCAAATCTATACATAATGCCTATAAATTCGCTCCCTAGAGTAGATTTTTTTCACTTTGCCTCTCAAGCCCCTATGGTCACGATGGAATATCACAGGACATAACGTGTCTTTCTCGGTCCTGCCGCTAGATGTCGTATGATCGCAAGCACTGCTTGATACGGTCGCGATCATGCGATATCTAGCGGCACGACTGAGAAAGACGCGAAATACCGTGACATATTCCATCGTGAAGACAGGCTTGAGAGGCAAAGTTAAAAAAAAAATCGCACTACAGTTATAATATTGTTTGATTCCAGAATGTGTTCGACCCACTGGCCATCTGCCTCCCGCCACCCCATGTGCCAGGCTCAGCTAGAAGGCGTTTATTTCATTCGGACATTGAGATATGACGCAGAGGCATGGGTTGAACTTGCTTCGAGATAAAGTCTAAGTGGTTCCTCGCAGGCGGAGCGCTTTCTCTGCGAAAGGGCCTTTCCGGGAATCGCGGCATGTTCCACCGCCACCGCCACCGCCGCCACGGCCGCTGTACAGACTCAAGGAGGCTCCACACATTCGGCGTTCGCCGAGCAGGCAGCTACTGCTCTCCCGATCCCGACCAGCTGGTGGGTTCGGCGAATGTTCGCTCCCTTTGATGTGTCCAAAAGACCGACACGCCGTGTGTAGGGAGAGCGCCGAATGTTCGTCACCCGGCAAATAGCAAGCGACCCATCCACACTACTCCGGATTCGGCGAGCGGTTGCTCGCTGTTCGCCGAATACCGAATGACTAGAGCCGCCTTAAAGATGGCTCCACACATTCGCCATTCGCCGAGCAGCGAGCTACTTACTGCTCGCCCGATCCCGACCAGCTGATGTGTTCGACGAATGTTCGCTCCCTTTGATGTGTCCAAAAGACCGACACGCGGTGAGTAGGGTGAGCGCGGAATGTTCGTCGCTCGGCAAATAGCAAGCGACCCATCCACACTTCTAGGGGTTGGGCGAGCTGTTGCTCGCTGTTCGCCGAATAGCCAATGTGTAGAGCCACATTCAGGATCAATCGCCACGGCAAGGAGAGGGAGGCTGCCCGGAGAACGTGGATGGCTGTTCCATTCAACAGTGGAAGAGGACGGGGAGCGCGAGTTATTGAAATGCTTCGGGAAGTGTTTGGTGGACTTAGCTCATTTCATAGACAGGTTTCTAGAAAACCCGTGCGGAGAGAATGAAATAAAGTGATGATAGAAGCAAACATCCCGGAAGTCCGTGGAGAACGAGATATTTATTTGAGAGTAAAAAAAATATTGTCCCGAGGGTCAATTTGTAATGGAGGTTTGCGTTTATCTACATTATAGGAGTAGGAGAGTGTAATAAAAATGAAATAGAATACAATGTTACGATGGGAATGTTGTCTCTTCGGACTTCAAGGAAAAATCCTGTCGAAAACACTAGCAATCAAGTTCATAAATACTCGTAATCGAGATCTTTGTATTGTGGTCCATGTTTTACTATTATGATGACGTACATTAATAAATCATACGAAAGATTAACGGAAGATAAAATACAAAAAATGTTTTTCATCATATGTGATATTCATCAAAAATGTTTTGTAACTTCTAATAAATTTTAGAATATCGTAATTGAAAATGAAAAATAGGAGAGTTGATCAAACTCTAGTTTGTGGGTATATTCGGTATTACACACGTCAAAGAAAAAAACAAGAAATATGTTCAGAGGACGGCAGACAGATTTCAGGGGGAAAAGCAGAAGTCATCGGAACTTCGTCAACAGAAAGATATGAATTAATGAATACAATTAAACAGAAAACAACGTTAAGTTCATGACTTGCAGGTTTAAGTTACTGGCTTGGGAATACAGCGACTTTTTGGGGGTGGTATTAACTGAGGAGGCGAATAGGTTTAAAAGTTTGCTCTTCGCATGCTGATTCTTATTGCACTATAGTAAAATAAATAATTAGGAGAGATTCCGCGAAATGGCTCCCGGCTTTATTATTTACGTAGAGAGGGTATTTTACTCGACGTTTTGCGCAGACATGTGAGTTTCAGAGCATCTCTTTCCTAGAAGCAGTTAAATTCTGTATTCACTACATTATTTCCAGAAATTCGTCGCTTCGCAGAAATTTAATTTGTACGGCGCGCTTACTTTTAGATGAGTGGTGGAGAGATTGGAAAGGCACGGAGAGATACTCTCGTAAGACCACCGAATTTGCTTTTTATTTTTCTAAAATATTTATATTCACTCAAACAGCCTCATATCGATGAATGTGGAAGTGTTCCTCCTTGTATGAACTTCGAATCGGGAACCGTAAGACTCGAAAGAAAACATAAATATTTTAGATGAATTGTAAGGAATATGTAAAACTAGTGGTGCTGCAGAATGCCACTTAGAACAAACTTTTGACTCAGTGACCTCCATCTCGACTAGTGTTTCGTCGATTCCCTGAACTGTTGAGATGGTGTCTTGTTTTGCTCCAGGACATAAATGTAACTTAACTTTACTACGTACATTATGATGAGTTCCCATTTTACTTACTCGTATACGTACATACATATGTACGGAGAAATATTTACGTATTATATAAAAAATATAGATTTCGATATGTTAACGAACATGTATTGAGGTCTCCGAAAAAGTGTTTTTTAACGTCCGTCTGTCTGTGAGCATCACGGGACTAAACTATTTGTAGAATGTTTGAATTAATTAATGAGGACACGCAGAAAGCTTAACAAAATTCTAATACTGAATAACTTGACTGAAGACAAGCAATTACAGCGCACCCCATTTTCTTGTATTGATGTTTCAATAAGACTTCTCTCTTGAGAATTCTTCTGCTCCTATAATCATGAACAATAATGAAGCAAATTGGAAAACAATTTTCTTACAAGGGTTTCCTTGATATTCAGTCGCTGAATTGAAGTTTTTCTCTGAAAATTTACGAAGTTTCTCGTAGCATGCAATACTTAATGAATCTTCTTTCAAGAAACACGTAAAATGGAATTTCATTAAATCTGAATAATTTATCGGAAACTACATTACAAAGGAACAGCAACAAAATTCATAAAAAACGAAAACATTATTACAGGCCTTCTTACAACGGCAATCAAATCCATAAGAAAAGAGTAAAATGTAATTCATAATATTAGAAGGGTTGGATTACATGTATTCCTTAGAATTAAATTGTCCCAAGCAAAAAATAGTATCATTATTACTAATTTCCTAATGACATAAAAATTGAAAGAAAACGTTGCAGCCTTCGGGCATGTAAGAGGTGTCTTTGGTTTAGCTAAATACACAGGAATTCGGAAAAATTCCAAAGTGAATGAAACAGTTTTGATTATCATTGGAAAGTGCGAAAGTTTGATAATCTTATTCCGCCTACTCACTCAGGATGGGTGAGCAATATCTGAAATATGTCTTGATAACGTAAGTGAAGAAATACTTATTGTCTACATCGTGAATTATTATTACTTCATTGTCTACTAGTTTACAATCCATAGCTCAGTTACAGCGCTAACCGACTCTGCCTACCCCACACCGTCTGGCCGGCTCACCTCGTCCCAACGCCCAGCGCCATCTCACCTCAGTCGACTGATTTACATCATCTGCTGTGGTCATCAGTCCCTTTAGTGAATTTTTCATCCCTGGAGGTGGTGGTGTTCCTCCCTCTCTCGATGATGAGATCCAGTGCTGAATTACCGACCCATCGTCGGTTTGAAAGGGATTTTTCCCTTCAGGAATCTACCCTCAGCGGAGCACAGCAGCAGCCGGGACAAGTTCAGAGCTACCGACTGTTCGCCCAGTATGTGAAATAGTGTAATGCATGTAAGTGTGTTTTACGTAAGGGGCGAAGGTAGGTCAAGGAAGTGGAGGAATGATCACGCGCGACCCATTTGTTAGGGTATAGTCCCGACATTCGCCTGGTATTGATCAGTAAAAGCACGGAAAACTGTCGATCAGAGCAGCAGCTCTCTAGAATTCTCCTCCAGACTGCGACGGAGTTCGACCTAGCTATTTAGTCAATGTCAGGGGAAATGCTGACTCTGAGCTAAACATAGCCGATGTCTCGCATGGCCCGACAACGCCTCTTAAAAACAAGAACGACCTCAAAAACAACAACGGTTAGATGCATTGCGGATAGCATAGTTTATTATACTCGTAACACAACTTTTGGAAGGGAAGAAAATTTGGGAATAACACTTGGGAACTGCGAAGCCCTCTTCACTTCTTATCAGCGGTTCATAAGTGTTCGTGGGTGAATCTGGGAACTATCTTTCCCGGGCTTCATTCGTTTTTGTGCAATATGAGCATGGGAACCCATCCAATTTGTATTCAAGTGAGTGAATTCAAGTGGAAACAAATTCCATCATCGTCTTGTCCTCAATTAGAAAAACAAACGCCTAATGTCATTTATCATTTGCTAAAAAACGTTTCGTTTCCGCACAGGAGTCTCTTGATTTCTCTTCTTCTATAGCGTCCATAAGGTCGTGCCTACAGTGAGTCAAAATAGTTTTGTTATCACAGGAGAAAAAAAATTATCTTTGGGGTACAAAATGCAAAAACCGTAAATTTTTGAATGGACAAAATTGGGGTACAAATTGCGACAGGCTTGAATCGCGCATTCCCCTGAAATCGCGCTCCATTTCAGGTCGTCATAACCTGAGGCCGCCAGCCAACTGTCAGACTTTCAGGCATTCCCTGTTCGCAAATGACCTTCCGAGTCTACAACAGCGCTTCGAGTGATGTAAATAAGCATTAAAATTTCTGTGAGATAGTTTAGCTGAAGTTAAAATCGTCAAATTACCCCCCTAAAATATCTACGGGAATCTATGCTTCTCAAGCCGAAACAAAACCAGAATTATTTGTTGCATGTATCACGAGAAACGAGCTGGTTTGTGTGTGTGTGTTTACCTGAAATGACTTCTCTTCTACGTATATAAAGAGATAAACTCTGACACCGTATGACCGGTCTACATGAAAGTTGGCACTTCTAGGTGTATTTTTTTTATTTTTAAATTTTTTTTTCTTTCTTTCTTTCTTTCATCCAGAGGGTTTATGTGCTGTTAATGATGTTGTAACTCCACTACATGGCGCTGCAGAACAAAACTATATATTTACGTCAAATGCCACCCGCAACCCAATCCGCAGGACTTTGAATCTATATCGTCAAATAACTCCGAAACGATGCGTTCTAGGGTCTTAAAAATGAAAATTGAGGCCAAAGGCCTTAATGAAACTTTCCTCACACCGTAATCTACAGGGTGAGCTCTTCCTAAACATTCTATTACATTTTTGCTGGTCCGGCGCTTCCCGATATTATCCCACCTGCAGAATCTGCAATTAAATGTGAATGAGAGAGACAGAGAGCGGCAGAGACACACACAGAGACAGACAGGGACAGGGTGAGGGAGGGAGGGAGAGACAGTGAGAAACGGAGAGGGGTGGGGAAAGAGGGAGATGAAGGGCAGAACAACGTCTGCCAGGTTTTCCTAGTCTTCTATATTAAGAAATATTGTCAAACATCTCCATTTGCAATGGCTGCAGATGGCCGTCCCAACGAGAGCGGACACCCCCGCGCGCCCGCACTGTCCGGTTGTGGCGGTTGCTGCGTCCCGCGGCGCCGCAGCGCGCTTGGGAATTTCATATACCGCCGCCCTTTGTGCTCGCTCCGCGTGGCGGCGGCGGCGGCGGGCTGCCAGACGACACGCGAGTCGTGGCTTCTTTGTTTCCGTGTTGACGCGCGCCCGCGAGAGGCTACCGGGAGGGTGGCTGACGGCAAGGGACGGAGGCAGGCAGGGGGGGTGGCGGCGAGATGGGAAGGCAGCGGGGCGCTGGCGGCGTTGGCGGTGGAGAATACGGGGGGCGGCGGGGGATGCGCTGGCGGTGAGGGCGGCGGGGGTGTCAGGAGCGTCAGTGGCGGCGGGGACGGCAGGGGCAACGGGGACGACAGAGGCAACGGGGGGAAGGGGCAACGGGAGCAGCGGGGGGCACAGGGGCAACGGAGGCAGCGGGGGGCACAGGGGCAACGGCGGGGGGCGGCAGGGGCCACGGAGGCGGCGAGGGCGAAAAGGGTACGGCAAGGTTGGTGGAAATGGCGGGAGCGGCGGTGGCCGCAGGGGTGGTGAGGGCGGCGATGGCGGCGGTGATGAGGATGGAGGTGACTAAGACGGGGTGGTGACAAGAGCAGTAGTGACGGGAAGGGCGACGGGAGCGATGGAAACATTCTGGCGCTGAATGGCAGGGCGACAGAGGCGATGACGTCAGGGAAACGGAGGTGACTATGGTAATAAGAAGAGTTGCGGTCGAGGCGAGATAGACGACGGAAACTAGTTCGTGGTGTTTGAATGCCACTAAAGAAACAAAGTTCTAGCAACCACAAAGAAATGTGATTAAGTATCGTTGAAGATACGATAATGATGGTGATGAAAACTTACAGCTATCGGTTATTATGAGCTACCCAGAAACTTCTGATAATTACATTAGATTTGCAAACTTCGCTCTCTCGAAAAGTTATAAAAATGACGAATTCTTAAAATTTCTTTTGAATGCTCAACGCCCAAGAAGTAACACGCAAACGTATTTACGTAATTAAATTTAAATATTGATGTTTGTATTGGCTGCCTATAAAAATGTCACCCCATTTTCTTTTCTTCACAACTGCTCTATTTGTTTTTGTACAGTTTTAATTTTTCTTTCCGCTTTTTGCACTCACATTAATTTTACCTCAAGCGTATTCCATGTAGAGGGCGTTTGAAAATGATATTTTCCTCCATTAAGAAATTGGAAAGTTATGAAGAGAATATTTTTAGATATTGAATACATTGAAATTGACGTCACAAACTTCAATCGTAAATATTAGTTGGTTTAAAATAATGATGCTTTAATATTTACAAAGCGAACAATTCTACAATTTCCCGCATTTTGATTATCTTCATATTCAATTTGCGTGAGGTTAATGCCGAAGTTAGGGGCGGTGGTTTTCCCCAGAGCACTATGCGACCACTCTATCTGAAGTTAGATAAATTAGTAATGACATTTATATATTGTTCACAAATGTTCTATATTTTTCTTCACTCACCTGTCATTTCTAACTCAATAAGAATAGGAAGAACATAGCGTATTTTCGAGAATAATATGTTTTTTTTTACTTTTGACACCGGAGAAAGCATTTTCTAAGGTAGGGCAAATGTAAAGCATTAATGAATGAAATCTCATCAGTGACGTCTTTTAACGATATATTTACATTATCTGTGACAAGTTCACATGACATTAACGGAAATAACAGGAGATGACCACTGAAGTCTAGTGACTAATTAGCGATGGCTTTTCTCTATTTTCTTTCGTTGTATACGGATTTCTCGTGATAAAGATACAGCGTATCAACGTAGAAGGATTTTAAGCTAAACCAACCAAACTTAAGCAATGTCTACATTTTAAGGAGTTTTTCTTTATTAAGAAGTTCGTTTAAGAGACTTTACACTAAATGTTTAATTTCAATTTATTGTTAAATATACGTACTGTGGAATTCCACATCGTACGAGTCAGGCTCGACATTGAGGATGGGTTGCGTTTTGCCAGTGTCATTAGTACAATTTCGTACTTGGATTTCATCATGTGAACAACCCCCACATAACGCAGACACAGTCGGGAAGGGCGGGGAAAAGAACTGACGCCCAGGGGTGTCCTGTCGGGATTCTAGCTCATTGGAGATAGAAGGCGGCGCGAGAGAAAGGGTGAGGGGTGTCCAGCTTATACTGCGATTTTTCTAAGAGCGACCCTCAAGGCCACTCAAATCCCATCTTTGCGATGGAAGATGTCACGGCATTTCGCGTTTATTCTCGGTCTTGCCGGTAGAAGTGGCATGATCGCAAGCACTGCTTCATACGGTCGCGATCGTGCGAAATCTAGCGGAACGACTGAGAAAGATGCGAAATGCCGTGACATATTCCATCGCGAATATGGGATTTGAGTGGCCTTGAGGGTCGCTCTTAGAAAAATCGCAGTATAGCGGCGAATCCAATTAACATTCGCGCTCTTTCATCGCACAAACCGAGAATGGAGGTTCAAGGTCTTAATTATTGTCACTGCAATGCTTGTGACTGAGAGGCCCTAGGTTCGAGTCCCGACGGTGGCAGCATTTTCCACACTAGCTTTTCACGTAGGCCAAATTCAGTCGCTGTTTGGAGGAGAATTTCAGCGGTCGGCTGCTCTGATCAGTAGTTTTCGGTGGTTTCTCCGATCAATACCAGGCGATTGCCCGAGCAGTACCCTAAAAAATGGGCCACGGTCCTCGCGCGTTCTTTCCTTCCTCTTCCTTTTCCTACCTTCACTCCTTACACACACACACACACACACACACACACACACACCTACATGCACCACACTACCACATATGGCGGGAGACCGGACGGGAGCTCAGAGCTAGTCCCGATTAGGGTGGTGGCTCGATGGTGGGAGATACCTCGTCAAGGGAAAACCTCGCTAGCCGACGGGAGGTTGGCGGCGGATATCGGCATCCAGTGGGGGGGAAATCACCACATCCTCCCGAGGAAAAATCATGCACTACACTTACGGGACTAATGACCTCGGTATTTGACGCGCCCGGAATCATTAACAATCAATCAATCAATCGCACAAGAGACCCGTCCACTCCCACTGTAGAACTGCAAGCCTCCCGTGTGCGGGAAGCAAATATGTCACCGTCGCATTAGTCTCGTAAGTTGTTCTGCAGGCTATTTCAGTGTTGGAAGAATACGCCGGTCACGGCTTTATCGCTGGCACAAGCCAAGCTTAAACGTCTTGCTTGAGAGTGGATTGGGCCCGGAAAAGTCCCCATGCCCATTCGATCGAGAAACCGTACTTCCCTCGTTTGTGTTCGAGATATTTATGTTTAATCGTATCCCAGAGGCCCATGCCCGTACGACCAAGAAACAGCACTTTCCGAGAGAAACCCTTATTTAATGAAATGCTTTAAATTGTGATGATATCACTGCAGATTGGCCGATGCTTATTAAGAAATGAATGGAATCTTACAGCGCGAAGCTGCTAAAAATGGAAGAGCGCCAAGAGGCCCCATCCGTCCCGGCCTCCGTCCCGGCCTCCGTCCCGGCCTCCGTCCCGGCCTCCGTCCCGGCCTCCGTCCCGGCCTCCGTCCCGGCCTCCGTCAACTCCTCCGACGTCATCACCTCTGTCATCGCCTCCTCTTTCTCCACCGCATCACCCACCACCACCACCACCACCACCACCACCACCACCACCACCACCACCACCACCACCACCACCACCACCACCACCACCACCACCACCACCACCACCACCACCACCACCACCACCACCACCACCACCACCACCACCACCACATCAACCGTCTTCCGTAAACGTTTCATCCACTCTCAAGCAGTGTCGTATTGTTTCTTTTCGCTGTCATCCAACAATCCCAATACTTTCCATCCACTTTCAATCGAGGCTTCTAAGGTCTGAGCGACTCGTGCTGGTTTATGTCTACCACAGTTCGTACAGGGGAGCAACCTGTCAGCGGCGATGGTATCACACAACGTGGCCGTGAGAGACCGGAAATTGTTTACAACGCCATTGGTTATAAGTAAGAATCGGCTTTTACGTCCAAATGCAGGGCCCAGTGATTCACAAAGCGCTTGTAGTATACATTTTATGGTGATAATGAACACAATTACAAGAAATGTTCGGTCTTAGGGACACGATTTCTTGGAATTTTATAGAAAAAAAGATGGTAAGTAGCAGGGTCGCCTCCTAGGGCTCTGATAATCTGCAATATGTGTTCTTTCCTAGGAAACTGATTTGAGGAAGCAAATGATATATTTTCAATTCTCTGTCTAATAAAATGAATTATCAAACCCCCGAGAAAGGAGGTAACGCATGCGGATGTCCATCGCTAAAAGTTAATGTGTAATATTTATGTATTACGAACACCCCTGAAAGGCAGAAATGCGGAGCAAGCAGAAATAATTTTTTTTTAAATTATATCTTTTGCAACACATTGGATACAGCATTAATTACTGGTTATCAAAAAATCAGTGGCGTAGCCTGAGTTTTGGCTTAGGGTATGTAACTCGAGAAATGAGAAAATAATTTAAAACTCCTAAATATTCCTCATTCACCAATACCATTTCTGTCACATTATTTGTATGCTGTAATTGACCAATTTTATATTTAAAATAAAAACTTATCCAGTCAAACTAATAATGCCTCACGTACTTCATGTAGTTTACTGGTTGAAAGTTAGAAAAAGTTGACTTAAGTTCACGACCTAGCAAAATATAAATGTGTGTCCTCATACTTTAATAATAAGAGCTCTATCAAACCCAATGATTTTCAAAATTGTATAATTCATATCATTTCGAACCCATTAGAATTGGTATAATTTATAAAATGGAAAGTAATGATCTATAATAAAAATATAATACTAAAGAGAAAATCAATCAATTTACAGACACGTAATGAAAAACAGATGACAGTTGTCCTTTGCTGCTTACATCAAGGGTTTTATCCAGTATCGAGGAGACAAAAGAGGCTTTAGAAAATTCATTATTGATTTCATGGGACATTACCATGCTCACACTTAAAATCCAATTAATTTGAAATTCTGGCGAGATTGCATGAAACACTGGAATTTTCCATATAATCCTTGTCAGTTTTATCATATTTCATTATTACACTTATATATTCCACGAAATTTTCTCTATTTGATGATCCCCTATTTTCATTATGGCTAGAAAATACAAGCCCTTGTCTCCCAAAAAAGCATACAACTTGAATGAAGTGTGACAGAATTTCCCTATTTTCCCTTATCAGTGTTGTAGTGCTCAACATAGCCAACGTTGGCTGTTTAAATAAAATTATATCCTCTCATATTTTTTTTCAAATATTTTTAACTGTTTCTCACGTACTATAACTTGTCCACGGATCAAAAATACGCCTCCATAATTATGTAGGCACATTGGACCGCGTTGTGCTCGCCATTCCAGGACAGAGATGTGTATTGCACAGTCACATACCCTCGTGCATTCAACCAGCACAATCCCTAACCTAAATCGGCTACAAATATATAGTTGCTAAAAATGCATTAAAACACGGTAATAAAACTTAAATAAAACGACAATGTTCATTAATTAATCTCGTGCTCTTACAAACACCGAAGAGAACAATAAAGTTTCATAAAACGACTGGTTTTTCGTGGGCACCTTGGATGTAATGGGTCATTGTGCATCTGATTCACAGCGCAGGCAAGGCGGCATTTCAGACAGATTCGTTCATCCTTGTGAAGAATTGAATTCTCAACGGCGCAATGTTTGAAATATAACGAAATATTTTGTAGTAGAAAAAGAACAAATGGGCAATTTTTAATCGTTCATCCCTGTGAAGAATCGAATTCTCAACAGCGCTATGTTTGAAATATAATGAAATATTTTGTAGTAGAAAAAGAAAATAACAAATGACAATTTTTAATCATTTTAAAATAAAAATAGCTGATATTGTCAGGGTATGTTACACATTATCCACATCCATGGACGCTACGCCCCTGCAAAAAATAAATGCAAAGACGCAGCTCTGTTAATCTCGACTGGTACTGCTAGATAGCTTTTATGAAAGTAAATTGAAAAGTTTTAATTCTTATGAAAAAATTAACTCTTGGATATAAGTTTATGTAGTGGTGTTCAAATTTATTTTTATCCCTGTTTGTACTGGATGGAAAGACCACGATCATTATATATAACCCGAAGTGTCCACGACTACGGTAGTTATACAATCTGAAGAGTGAATAACGACCACGGTCATTTTAAACAATGTACGTGAAAATAACTCCGGTGGTCTGTATATAGCTTTATTTGAACAAATGTACACATTTACAAATTGGATTTGTACAAAAAGGATTTGATTCAGGAACACCTGTTTTAAAATCGAACCTGGAAAACAGACACTCCAGTATGTAATAAATTAAATTGCAATCACGTATGAGACTTAAAAGAAAAACAGGAAAGAAAAATACAAAGTAAGAATAAAAGCAGAATACAATAAACGCAGAATACAACAAAAGCAGAATACAATAAAAGCAGAATACAGTCTACAACGGACGATTTTATCTTACAGAAATGTCATAAACAACATCCACTGTTTTCACAACTGACAAAAATCAGGATTACAAGTATCACTTTAGAGAGGATGGTTTACTGCCGCCACCACCACGCCACTTCCGCTGCGTAGGTAGCTGGAAATGAAGCCCGGAGGCCGCGAGGCGGGAAGAGGGGCGGGTAGAATGAGCGCGGGGAAGAGCGGGAAGGAAAGGAGCGGTCTGCATACCGTCGCAGACGGGGAAGTCCCGCTCCTCGACCCTGCGGCGACCGCACAGGGAAAAGCGCCTCGCCCAAACACACGCCATCCAAGAAGAAAAGTAAAAAAGAGAGAGCAATGGAAAGCTACCGATTCGTCGTAAATGGCTGAATGGTAATGCTTCCGCTACAACAGGGATTCTTAAACTGTCATGTGAATGCCTCAGCTCTCATGTGAATTGTTTCCACGACAAAGCATGGAGTCGACGGCGCATCGCGAGGAGAGTATTTCTTTCACACACAGGTAAGGCATACATTATAGATAAATGGAATGGTGTATCGGATGCACATATTTAATTTAGTATAAGTAATTTGGCGCGAGAGAGGTGTGTTAAAATATACCGCGTCTGTATTTTGGTGTAAATTACGTTGGAAATTTTGCTTTGGCTGGACTCACGATGGTTTATGTTGATCATGGAGGCTCGTATAAATGTTTAGGATATCTCAGAATAAATGTTGCAAACTGCTACGGCATTTAGAGGAGTTGAAAATGATTCCTTTCTGCCATTGAAATTGCAGTGGGAAATTTCAAATAATGGAGTTATTCAATTGGCAATCACCCTTGGTTAGGCAATTGCTTCGGCACAGATGATCGGCAAGTCAAGTTTTGTCGAAGTACAGGTGATTTTTTGTACCTACCCAATATCAGTCAAGTATTTGAACAGTTCACCATCTGTTCATAACAATCATCTGTTCATTTTTTGTATTCGTACTTAGCCATTATATCTCCCGTAACGGGTAAATGGCCTGAGCTTCATTTAATCCTGGAGTTCCTAGTTGGTCACTCAACCAGGAACACGCAATGTCTCGAATTCGTTTAACCTTCGTGACTTCGCCTGGTTAAAGAGTTCTGCTAGCGACGCCGGTTTCGCGGTTGGTCTTTGAGTAGAACCATCCCCGCATTTGCGTGGATGACTCGAGGGAAATCACAAAAGCCCCGGTCAGCATGGCCGGCACGGGGATTAAACCCGGGCCTTCCGAACGCAAAGACAACGCTCGGCCCTGAGCCATTTCGCTCGGTATCGAAATACCAGGTGTATGAATAAGATTTTGATGGTTGTTGTGGTAAAGAATGTATGTAATTTTCAGGAGAAAATCATTTTTTGTTTATTCAAAATATTGGCCATCGGCTTCTACACATTTCGCCTGTCTTTCAGGTAAGTTATGAATAACTGAATGACTGAAAAAAGCAATTTTTTTGTTATACTGCGAGTACGAACTGAATTCTCGTAAATAATACGTCACTGTTTATGACATACGTACCTGACGTTAAGCGACAAAAAGGCTCCAAGGAACAGCAACTTCTTTGACATATTAGTAAGTTTGTAAATAACAGTTGTACAGTGTATCCGTGTATACTATAATATAATCGCAGTAATCGTGACGACTGTTTTTGTTAAAATACTATTATTTATTGCAGTGTTATACGGCGGTATTTAATTGGTTGTTCTTGAGCAGATAATTTTGTGCGAATTTGTTCAGCTTTTGATGGCAAAATGTCGGAATTTGCTTTTGGTGGCAAAATGCATATAAATAGATTCAATGAAAAATGCATAGAAATAATAAGAAACATTTCTTATTATTTCTATCCATTTTTCTAAAAACAAGAACGTATGAAAAAACTATTAAACGACATATGTCTGATATTACAGTCTGATATTACGGTCTTGGATGGTTATAAATCTTAGCTATTTCTTCAGTTTAAAAACTTTAACGCGTCTATTTCCTGTACATAGGCTTTATGACTTTAGTAACCATTTCTAAATGAGTAATATGATTACAGTTTTGCTTAACAACGCTTGTAGTTAACTAAGTGGAAATTTCTGGGCAGTGGGGATAGCTACTAGTTTAATAAATTTTAATTGAAAAAATAGAAATTTATTTTATTTTAAAACACATATGTAGTTTAATCGACATTTCTATGAAGTTATAGAATTTGCTAACAAACCATTATTTTTCCAGCAATGAAATAACCCGTATTACTGTCCAATTCCTCTCAGTGTACTGACTTCAATTTCGTCAATAAGTTTATTAAATCATGCTCGTTCAAATTCTATTTGTACATATTAGTCGTTTATAGATAATTTAATTTCTTTGGGAAAGAGAAGTTTTTTCTTACTTCTGCCTAGAGTGCATTTGATTTTTCTGCCTAGAGTGCAGTTATTTTGTTGTTTCAGATAAATGGCACAGATTGTCGTTTCCAAAATAAAGGTTTTATCTCTTCACATTTAGAAGCAGCTTAAATCAATGTTTATACAGTTTGTGATTATCAGTCACGAGGAAAATATTCCCACAAACCACAAAAAAGTACCACTGAAAATAAAAAAAAGACGGAAATCAACAGCTTGGACGGAGAAGCTGCTAGGTGGTTAAAACAGAAGTATGATTACATACACTGAGCAGCGAAAAGGTTTAGTAAAGAGAGCATTAAAATGAAGTTTATGTGTTCACGAAGGAGAAAAGAACGACAGATTAATGTCCGGGATTTCCCAGAGAAACTGTGCTAGAGGAAACATTTATAGGCTACATTATTTTGCATTCGCAAGAATCCAGTATAGTAAGAACAGGTAACGAACAGTAGCTGAAAGGAACTAGACGCAAATAAAACTTACGTGTTTATTTAACGTGTACTACACTTATTAGTGACGACACGAAAATATTTTTTAAACACATGTAAGTCATCAAATCTGACCTTGTTTTGAGTATTTTCATTCTTTCAAACAGGAAAATATTGTTCTATTTACTAATATTTTATAATAAAATTATTATAAATTATTTAATTAAAATATTTGCATATTTTTTATTGTAATAATATTGACTTCCATTTTGAACTCTCAACCTTACCAGCAAATATTGTTCCTCATCTTCCACGCAAAGAACCGACACAAACACAGTCACAATTATTTTACCAGTTACACTTATTTCGCTCGCTATCGGAGCAAATGTGGAATATGATAAGGAATTTTCAGAGGATTCAAATTTGCCGAGCATTCAACAAGAGATCTTTTGCATGCCACAAACGTGACATGGCATTCTAAAAATTCCCCACCTTTGGAAAATATGAGTGCATCGCATCTTCCAGGTTTTAACCCACATACTCTGGTTTTGATGGAATTTGAACCAAATCCCTTACAGACGTATAAATAATACCTTCTGAAAATCAACTTCATTTCTTTTTGTTTACAAATTTCATGAAATTGGCATGACTATCTTTTGGGAAAACGATTCCAAAAGAAGTTCAATGGAATCCTATTTTACCAGAGGAAAACAAAGTACACACTTATCGCTCTTAAAATAAGAATAAATGTGATTCAGAACGACGAAACACTTAACGCGTTTTTCGAAATACTCCCTAAAAAGCAGAACCAGAGTTCAAATGGGCAATTCAACTTCCCTTTTATTCAGTACGACCTGCCTTTTCCACGAGCAGCGCGGAGCCAGCTCCCACCCTTCCACGGTCTCTGCAACACCGACAACGCCATCTCCGCTTTCATCCCTGAAACCACCCTCCATTCCTATCCTCGCCCCCGCCTCAGATCCAACTCTTGTCCTCGCCTTTCCTTCTTTCATTCATCATCGCCTTGACCACGACCCCTTGCCATCCCTCCCACCGCCACCTCCCATCCCCGCCTCCATTCCTTTTACACCACCCAGTCACAACAACTATCCCATAGCCGCATGTCTCGAATCCCTTCACCCCGTTCCTATCCGTTTCTTTCTCTGCCCCTGCGCCCATTTCCCATCCCCGCTCTCTCTCCAATTCTCTTCTCCGCCATCTCCCCGCCATTCCATCATCGCTCCCATCCTATTCCCACTTCTGTGCCCTTTTCTCTATCCCTCCAGGCTACGTTTCGTGGCATCCCCATACTGTCCTCACTCCACCCTTGATCTCACCCCCGTTCCCGCCTCCCAACCTAAGCCCTCATCGTTCCCATCCCTGCCACGCCCACCTCTTCCCATCTCGCCCAGCCGTCATATCTCCGCCTACATCCAATCCCTCCATCCCACCCTTGCCCGACTCTACCCCTTCTTCCGTGTCTGTCTCTCATCTCGTCCCGACCACGCCCAAATGCTCATCCTCGCCCCATTCATATTCCCCTTCCTGTCCCCGTCCTCGTCACTAGCCTGTCGCGTCCCCACATTCACCTTTCCCCCTATCCTCGTCCTCAACCCGACTCATGCCCCCGACCCCATTCCCTCCTGCAGAGTCGCCAGCGCGTGTGCAAAGCACTTCAAAGCGCTTGCTCCGTGAACGCGCTTGGCCCCCGTGCCCGTCCACGCACCCGCGCGCCGCCTACACTTGGCGCGGCCATTGCGAAATTTTAAATCACTGCAACGGCGCTCCGGGGGCCTTTTACCGGCGGAAATCGTGAGAGCACGACACTCAATTCAACTTCCACGTTGAGCTCAGTTCACAGAAGGACGCGGTGTATTGCTTCTATAGGCAAAAATGGCCTATGGGATTTTAATGGAGTGGTGGGAAGTAGTGGAGAGACTACGCAGGTCGTTTGGTGCAGAGAGGGTAAGTTTATCCGTTAATAGGTGACGCTACAACAGGCCGTTTGGAATTGGAATAGCCCTTGAACATCTACGGAGATGCGATAGCGGTTGGACCTTCTCTATCACACTGGTATTTCGCGGTAAATTGCGTTTCAGACTACTGAGATTACTACATTGATGAATTGCAACACGTACGAAAGTACTAATTCCGATTCTTAGAGCCGACAGCAACACGTGATATGAACACATTTAAAATTGAATTATACTTATAAAACAGCGCATGTACTTATGCTAGAAGATGTAAATTACACTTTTAGAGCAGGATGGTGCGATGTGTTTCCACCAAGAGAACAAAACAATTGAATCTTGTTCAATTACGGCCTGTGTGGCCTTAAGGCGAACGAACTCGATTTCTCAGAACCCTCACGAATTTTTAAATCACTGCAGAGAAAACCATTCATCACGGACAGTAACCGCATATCTGCGTCGAATTCAAAAATGTCGTGAAAAGTCTAGAGCCAGACTACTACGTTCGCTAGTTTTGTCGCTATCATTTCTTCGATCAATACAAGGCGAATGTCGAAGCAGGTCTCGAAAAAACGGGTGATGGCTCGCATAGGATCTGTCCTTGCTCATCATTTCCCTCCCGTTACACACCTACACTTACTTGCATTTTACACCACACATGTAAGGAAACCTTATGTTATGACTGTCTTATAATTGAATATGAAACCAATATATATTTGAGACAGTCAATTTCGTAAGAAATAATACAGAAATGAAGTTATGATTATTTTTATGAAATTAACTATCTCAAATATACATTGGACTTTATACAACTCACATATCAGGAAACTAGTCGGGAGCTTAGAGCTTATTCCGGCTGGAGCGGTGCCCCACGGGGGATATAACGGAAGGGAAAAAAAGAAACCCACATGTCGACGCGTACGTTTAGAGCCGGATCTAATGTTTCAGCGGAGGAAGGAAATCCGCCACCTCCAGGCAACAATATGCACTACGCCCACGTGATGAACGGCCGAAAAAGTTGACGCGCGCGGAAACTCGAAACACTCTCATTGAACTTAGAAATTCTTAAGAACATGGATTTTTACCGCTTCTCTGTGATGATGTTTGCTTGTAGACGAACAGTCCTAATTGTGTATATCGCAAAATTATGTATTTTATTCTGACGAAGTAGGCGGACGACTTTAAAACTCCATACAAGATCGTTTGGTGATCTAATTGTCAGCATTAACACGTAAACTGATCAAAACAATACAGGTGACGTTAACCCGACATATGTTGATGAGAACAGTGTGAGATATTCTTAAGGGCAATACGTTTAGTGGATACATTTACTTTATAGTCCTGGTTCATTCGGAAATGAGATATTGTTAACCACGTGATATTCTTTAGACTTCTTTATACTTTACAGACATTTGGACAGGTAGTGTTCCACCAGCTTCCTTAGAGCTAGCACGACCGCGGCGACTGTGACCAAGATGGTCGTTTGAATCTCGACGGTGGCGGATGTTAGACATTAGCTCTAGAGCTAGAAGATAGAAATCAGCCGCTGCCTGGAGGAGAGTTATTTTCCTAGGTATGTCTCCTCAACGCCAAGCGAATACCGGAGCAGTACCCTAACACAAGGGGCACGGAGCCCCCGCGATCTTTCATTTCTCTTATTTGTCATTTCCTCTCCCCTTGCACACACAAACTTACATGTATTACTCCACCACACAAACCGGGAGATCAGTCGGAGTTTTGATTTGGTCTGGAATAGTATCCGCTGCGGGATACCTAGTTGGGGAAATCCCCGGCAACCTGACGTGGAAGTCGGGACAATTCCGTGGGGAGAACACTCCCTCCAGGGACAATAATACTTCCACTCTACTAACGATAGTAATGACCATATCAGTTGACGTATTTGGAAACATTAATCAGTCAATCAAACTTTCAGCTATTCGTAACTATACTACAAAAAGTAACTACTACAAAAAGTATATAGATCATTATTGTTAATTCAAAACGTTTGGTGCAATCAGTTTGCCGTTGCAAATTTTAGTTTCCAAGAAAACTTACGTTTCTTATCTGCTTCTCGATGAGCAATTCCAATACAAGGTGTTCATCTGATTTGCGCCGTAGAGGAATGAGGCTTCTTTCCTCGATGGTTATGCGTTATGCGATGCGGGACAGAAAGGTGGGCCGTGATAAGTCTCGGTGAGGTGGCGCCGACACCTGGGAGAGGTGGCGACTTGGAGCAGGAAAATCGTTCCCTCGTCGCCACGCTAACCTCTCCGATCTCACCCTTCCTCAAGCACTTAATGCAACGCAGCTACAGCGCGTGCGTTCTTGCAGCGCAGTGTACTTACCCAGACGAACCAAAGAAGCAGAGTTCCTCGAAAAGGAAAATTTGCGAAGGAAAATAGATTGCACTAACATTCCTTAGAATGATATACAATCTGATGAACAAACGTTTTGTCGGAACGGCTAAAGCAGTGTTGTCAAGGTTGAGGCCACGAGCGGGAGTCCGTGGCAAGAGTGCCACGACGAAATCGCCTCTCCACGCAGTTCATCACCCCGCCGCAAGAGAACGCCATCACTATTGTAAAACGGTGTAACTATTGTAAAATAGTTTCCTTTCCCGACGATAGTGGCGCAGAGAAGCTTGTGGCATGGCATGGCGGCGCGAGGCATGCCACTGCCACCAGTAAGAGACATTGACACCATTGGTCTAAAGGACAGTCAGTATATTGTGTTAAGTCACTACAAAAACGTGTATTCACCGACCGACGTATTTAGGTCACTTCAGCGCGGCGGAACAAATGAGAATACGAATTTGAATTTGTCCTCATTGTTGAACGAAGTTCACGGATGGAGCTCAACTATTAGTAGTCAAAATAACATTACATTTATATGGACTGGTGGAAATAAGACCGACTAGAACCAAATAAGACTTGTATCAATGAGAAATGTGCTCACCTCACTCCAAATGGCAGTACACCGAAGAATACAGTGTTTGTAGTGCGAGATATTCATTAATGATTTACTTACGGTCCGATTAAAATAAGTTGGTGATTGACAGTTGCGAATGGAAAGGAGCGACGTTGACAGGTTGCGTACCACTGAGCTCGCGTTTCCGGGACACGAAAATCAACACTTCATGTAAATGCTTATAAAAGTAGCCAAATCATTTACTCATATTGTGCGAAGCATCAGCTTCAGAAACACAACTGTCAATCACCAACTTATTTGAATCAGTCCATAGTACGATGATGGGTGAGGATTGGACCTGAGCCATCCGAAAATGAGAGAAACCTGGTCTGCTATCGGCCTCATACGCGGCTGCATTTCCCAGAAACTTAATTAACGTTTAAAGCAGCAAAGCGAAAGCCCACGGCTGCGGCGAAGTTCACGAGAACACTGCTTGTTTTTGGTTCGCCATGTTCAACTCAGCAAATGGATGAACGACGAGTATTGCTTGTGAAAGGCCAAAACGATCTATTTATTTCGTCGAATTCACAAAAGAGATGCACAAACAGTTTTAGATAAGGTCGTGAGTGAACTGCCTCTTAGTCATGTCATAGTAATTCAGGTGGAATTAACTTTGGAGAAAATGAGATAATTGATTGAGAAATCTTTCTGAATTATCCGAGGTATAGAGAAATCAATCGAACTTTATTGCGGTCTTACATGTGTCTATACTATGGGTTTTTATTTCTTCGCGCGTGGGGGCTTGTCTTTACGATGGAATATCTCACGGCATTTCGCGTCTTCCTCGGTCTACCGCTAGACATCGCATGATTGCAACCGTTTCGAGCAGTGCTGGTGATCATGCGACATCTAGAGGCAAGACCGAAAAAGACGCGAAATGCGATGAAATACTCCATTGTAAAGACAAGCCCCCATGCGCCAAGAAATAACAACCCAAGTATATGCATGTGTGTCAGAATAAATGTTACAAACTTCTAGGACATGGGGTTCCCTTCGGGGTCAGAATCGACCCGCCGGAGGATCGATAATAATCAAGGGCTCGATTGCGGGTCGATATCGAAATATGAACTGACGACTAATTGGTGTAATAAAGAACAAAATCCCATTGATTACGAAAATATTTATGAATTTTGTTATTATTTTTACTTATACTATAAGATTTCAAAACACATAATACTGTAATACATTATAAATTCGCTCACATTTTGGAATTTTACATCATTTACATTAATAAAATAAAACTTGACGGCAATTATAATCTGATTTTGTTTTTGAAAACTTCTTTATATTTTGTAGGTTTAATAATAGTAACAATACAAAAAATGTAAAAATCTAATACATTTTTGGCGTGAGGTAATTGCGTACCATTTTGTGAAAAAATTTCAACTTTTGCCTGTTTCTAGTGGGTTTGCATTAACTCAAAATTATTTTATTATTTTATTATTTAGGACTGTTCTATACTGTAAGTCACCCGCTAGACTTCTAAAAAATGAATTTCCATGGATTTAGCAAAGTTTTTTGAAACAACCTTTGAAATGCACATTTACCCCCACACTGTGGGGCAATATGTACTGCGCTTGAGATTCATATAAGATATAGTTGTATCTCTGTTGTGGCATGTGTACAGAAGAGCAGTTCAGACGAACAAAACCGTGTAAGATTTTTTTCTGATCTTTTTTTTTTTTTTTGGTGGGGACGGCAGTCCCGGCTTTTTTTTATTTTACTTTCAATCTTTCTTCACGTTGGTACTATTTACTGTCACTAGGGAGTGCTAGTTATCATTCCAACATTTTTCCAACATATCTATCCAACATTTTTTAAATGAGTACACATTTTCTCCACTCCTCCCAACATTTTTCCCACGAACTTGGGCACTAAATCATGATGGATTGCCTATCAATCAAGGCGAAATGTCTCGTGTGTAACTGTGTTTTATGAAATTTCCCGCCTTATGCTCAATAGCAAAAGGTTATTATCTTAAACTCTTCTACATGCCCTCAAAGTTTGTAACACTTATTCTGAGTCATCCTGTATTCCCGGAGTGATTATGACCCTTTGAATCACCGTACAGCGAGTGCACGCCTGTCGGTGCGTGATTTTTCTGCGTTCGAATGCCCTGAGAGAACACTGGCTTTGTATTTGTACGTAGTACACGTACGGACGCTCTAAAAAAGATCTATTGTGCTCCGATTCAGACTGGGTGCACAATGGAGATTAGAGCATATATTCGCTGCCACGGCATTGAAAAGATATGTGATAATCTCCATTCTTCATTGATCATTAACGAGGGGAAAGACAGTAAATATTGTAGGTATATTTATTATACTTTAAAAGTTACAATAATTGATCGATGGGGACCCCGGGTCATGAGGAAAGGAAATTAAACATTTACATCTTACTTTCAAATAGTATTCTTTTATACATTGCTCAAAAATTAAAGTAGGTATACTTACCTCATTAAATGCATAAGTTTACCTTGTTAACACAAATCATAATTTAATTGGACAAACACTGAAACAAATCTTTTCATGTATTTGTTTGTAATGGAAGTGTTAGCCGGTTTACATCAATTTGGATGTCGGTGCGTGCGAATGTCGTAATAATGCATAATAAGATATAATAAAATATTATTTTTGAGCAGTGTATTTCAAGTTTTTTATCGTAACATACGTAATACTACAATTAATAATTTTTCACTGTATGATGACTAAATACGGAATCTTCTTAGAGCATCTCGGGACGAAGAAACATCGCATTTGAAAATATTGTTTCCTTCTGAAAGCTATCCATTCTGCTAGAAGCTAGCCAGTACATATCGCCCTGGTATGAGACAAGTGCGAAGAAATAAGTTTATCATTTTCAGTAAATAGTTCTTTAAAATAGTTCGTAAGGCAGTCTATGTAGAGTAAAAGCACTGCTTTTAGGAAAGAGACAAACGGCTCCGCTCAATTAAAAACCGTTATTATGGAAAATGATGATTTTTTAGATGTATTACTTTTCTTGTGTATCTGTGGTACGTCAATACTTGGAGTAGTGTCAACGAATTTTTAAATAATTGCAAATATATAGTCAAAGATTGAATGAACTTTCAGCTTTAAAAGTTGGAGTGCACACCTTTTTACTGGCCCTGAATACTGAACGAAGTTCAGAGATAGACGAGAAATGTTGTTTGTGTAGAGCAGAAATAATCCAATATTTCAATACAGAATGCACGGAGAAGAGATATGGATCATTCTGAACGAATGCTTCTTAAGAGGCGATCATAGCAAAGCCGATTTTGGCCGAAATTTTGATCGGCCGACGTAAAACCAAACAAAATTAATCTTCGTTCGTCGGCCGATGTATTCGGACATCGTCGGAGAAAGTCGTTCGTGTTCCATGACCATTTTCCTTTACCTAAAGGTGCTTAAACGAATCTGCCATATCGGACAAAAACATCCGTCAATCATCGGCCGACCGAAATGTCGGCCAAAATCTACTCCACTGTGACCATCGCCTTAGCCTCAATGCCCGGCTGATATTTTGGCCTCGATCTCCACTATTCTGTTGGCAGTATTCCTAGCCAAAGGTCACGCTTGTATTGGTAATTCCATAAAATGTTATCTCTTCATAACACATGTTTTAAAATCTACATTGAGAAACCTCCGGCTGGATAATGGGTGGAGTCATATTATCAGAGGACCATAAAGAGGGTAAACTGACCTGGACCTCACTACGGTTCGCGAAAATGTGCTCGCACGCGGAACGTAAAGAAGCAATACAAGTGAAGCTTCCACAAGTATAAACTTTTAACTCAGAGCAAAGCGAAGGTTGATCCGATAACAGAGGCCCTTCAGCTTCGAAATTTCTGGGAACACCATTTTGTTTTGGACCCCTATACTCAACGGAGTGCACTTCCGGAGGGAGAGAATTGCGCGAGTAGAGTTTTAGTAGAAAATGAAAAGGCCTACCACATTCTGAAGTTGCGCACAGCACTATGAGTATATCTATGGATGTTTACAACCTAAGCAATTATCAGTTCATTATTATACTGCGAGACACATTCCATGTGAGCAGAAGCCAGAAAATATACACAATACGTGGCAATAATCAATAATCCTGTATTATTAATACTACATATACACATTACTTCTCTCCTTTGAATTTCATGAAGCTTTACTTGTCTCCATGAAAGATATATTTCTATTAAAACAAACTTTCGCATGCAGTAGACTATTAATCTTTGCAACGTCTGTCATTCTGGAAGAGTCAATTTTTAAGAGAAATTTTATTTTATTTTCATTTATCTTTTCAAGCTTTTGATAAAACACACTCTTTTCTCTCTGAACTTGACATTTCAAATTGGGTTTAAAAATTGTTCACGAGTTTGTGTGTTTTTCTACTTTCGCAGTTTGTTTTTATTACCGCCATCTTTTGTAGGATAGTTCGTGAACTGCCTCTTTGCCTCTACACATTCTGCTTTCATAATTTTCCTTGAAGACTTAAGACTTTTCCATTCATCTTTAACACATTAATACTGATGTCATTCTCCCTTTTGTCCCGCACGCACTCCATCGCCGTGATTATTCAAGTCAGATTCAGTACACGAGAGTCGGACACCGTGGCGGGATGTGTCACACTGTGGATGCAACATATCATCCATGTAATGACAGGGGTGGGATAAATTTGGTATGATGTTTTATCCATCTTTAAGAAAATAATTCGATAAAAGAGTGCGATTTACTTTAAGGAAATTCAGGAAAAAAATATTATTTATTGTAACTTTTACGTTCATTATTCAGTTTGTTTAAAAACTCTGCCTTTGAAGGATACTATGTATATTACTCACACAATTGAAGGTGAAATTCCTAAATTTGATTGCTACTTTATTCACAGTATTACTCGTTATTCACAGTATGTGAAATATAACTGCACGCTACGAAAATATCATCGGATCTAAGGAAGTGGAAGTAAGGAACTCGACAATACTCAAAAAGTCTCGTCATTTGCTTGATAATTTACGGAAGATCAGAACATGACCATTCAATTATCCACAGTCATTTATCTAATGAATAAATGTATCTAATAAATTTTGTAGAGACAATACCAACTTGTCTTAATAGTTTGCTCTTAAGAGGAAAAAAGAAATCTGAAATAAAGAAAGAAAAATTGTGTTCTTACCACACTCACCCAAAGATTACGTGTGTTACTTATTTTCATACACAAGCTAGAATCAAATAATTGATATACAAAGATGCGTTGTCGGACGTGAGTGATCGACAAATCAACGCATGGGAAAATTCACAACAGGCGCGCAGCGGCCGCCGCCACGAAGCCAAACCATTTCTGGAGGCGTCCCAGACAAAAGGGAACAAAACAAAAGGGGGAAAACTTCTTTCCGCGGGGCCCTTTATTTCATTGGGCTAGTTAGTTTTCATTCCGTCGCCTCGCTGCGGCCGCACTGCCCCCAACCCCCCTCGCCCTCTGCCCCGCCCCGCTGCACCACCAGGCCTACGGTGGCCGGGCGGGACGGGGCGAAGCGAGGGTGGGCGGGGCGTGGCAAGGCGTGGCGGGGCGGGGCGGGGCGGGGCGGGCTGGGACGGGACGGGAAGAATTGTGGCGGGGGTGGCGGGACGGGGGTGAGAGGGAGCGTGGCGAGGACGGAGGGGCGGGGGAGACGGGGCGGGGACGGGTGGTGGGGCGGGGGGGGGGCGTAGCGGTGCGGTGCGGTGCGGTGCGGTGCGGTGCCGTGCCGCCTCTGATGCACTGTATTCACGGGCGTAATTGAATTGCTACAAATTTACTGCGTCGATTCGGGCGAAATTTCCACATGCATTATGGCCAGCCCACAAGTTCTGGGCGGCGCTGCTCGGAATTTAGATGGCCCTGGAAGTCCGAACCCCGCAACCCCTCCCAACGCCTACCCACAACTTCTGCCTCCTTCAGGTTCTCGGCTGGCCGTCCTCGCCTCTCGCTCTTCCCCTTCCGGTGGGCAGTGCCCTAGATGGTCAGCTGCGGCGGAGGGGACAAGTGATTCACTGAACATTTTCGGTTTACGAACGCTTCAACAGCTCAGGTCATCCGTTCCGTATGTGTGGTGCATGGTGAATCCCGGGAGTTGGTGATGTTCCCTGCTGGAGCATGATATTCGGCGCCGACTTACATATCTGCTTCATCTGGTGTTTCGGGGCGCGTCATTCGTTCCGTAAGTGTAGTGCATATTGTACCCATGAAGTAGGGGTATTTCATCCCTGTTGAAGATGATTTCCAGTACAGATCTACATGTCGGTTAGATTGATTGGTTGAAATTTCGAGGCACGTCATCTGTTTCGGTTATTAGTTCAGTCAGACGACAGTCACAGTGCAGCCGATATTGGCCGACATTTGGTCGGCCGCCGTCAGACGTTTTCGTTTAATGTACCAGTTTCGTTGAACGACGTGCTGCTAAGCGGAAATGGTTATTGTAAATTCAAACGATCTGTTTCGACGGCGTCCGAAAACATCGGCTATCGGACGAAGATGTTTCGTTTGGTTTTTTGTCCGACGTCAGCCGACCAACATTTCTGATTGACCGAAATAAGCAACAGACCAATAATCCTCAGCATACAAGGCAAAGACCATCTAAAACATATGCAGACGGTTTTGAGTGTGCTTCTCGCAAATGTTAAAAAATTAGCAGTGGAATAATGAGAATATTCGAATGATTTCGGATGCATTATTTGGCTGCTTTTCAAATGAAATAAGTTGGATGATTTCGAACAAACTCGTCTGGTAACATAAAACCACAATTTGACTGCATTATGATCGTGGTCTACAAGTTTAGTCTTGCGATATGTCGGCTTGCGGAGTTTTCCACCAAGCAACACACCACCCCAGCCAGGATAAGTTCTTCGCTCCACACCGATCTCCGGACATTTGTGGGACAAATTTGCGCGCGCGCGTGTGTGCGTGTGTGTGTAAGTGTATGTGTGTGAGAGAGTGTGTATGTGTGTGACTGGAGGGGAGGAGACAAGAATGAGAAAGAAAAGATCGCACGCGATCCGTCCCGCATTGTTAAGGTTCTACTCCATTTGTGGGACACTGATCGGAGAAATCAGAAAAACTATCGACCAAAGCAGAGGGCTTTCTCCAGACAACGATTTGATTCGATTCTAGAGTCGAAAATCTCCCAACGACAGCACTAGACGCCTTAGGGCAGAGGTATCAAGGTCTTCTACTGGTGGCAGTGGCATGCGTCGTGGCTCCGTAGCATGCCACGAGCTACTCTGCGCAACTAGCGTCGGGAAAGCAAACTATTAGTAACCCCACCGTTTTACAATAGGGATGTCGTTGTCTCTGGCGGCGGGACGACGAACTACGTGAAGAGGCGATTTCGTCGAGGCAGTCGTACCACGGACTTCCGCTCGTGGCATCGACCTTGACAATACTGTGCCTTAGGGTCTCCAGGGCAACGATGCTAACAGAGGCTACAATGTTGTAACTGAGACATCGCAGACATTCAGAGGTAACACCTTTACACTCATTCTGCCAGCACCTCGAACATTACACATTTTGGCGGGTTATACATTTTTACACTAACGCTGAACGCCTATTGATAAGAAATATTGGTAGTTATAGAGAATTTATACATTCATATCAAAGCAGTTCTACACTGACGGACTGCAACAGACATTAGTGATACAAATCTGAGAGTTAAAATACCTGTGATGGGCAAGTGAAAAGGAAATTATGTAAAAATTGAAGGAGCAGAATAACAACTATTCACTCACACTCATATCTATAAAACGCTACAAACGATTAACTTACTACGTTTGTTCACTATATCAAATGATGAATTGTATTGGAATTGCTGCATGTAGAACATTTAGGCTATGCAACCATCATTTGGAAGCGCCCATGCCGGAAACGTAATTACATTAATTACGTCACAAGGAGCATTTACACGAGAGAGACTTCAATATTACAACCATAAAACAGTTTACTATGATAGAAACTTGTGAGCACAAATATTAAAATGGCAATTAAAAAATCAAAAAATTCTGAACTAATTCTTTTTCGTTACTTTTTACTTTCCCGTATACGTACGTATACATGGAGTGATATACGTAGTATAGGGAAAGTTATGTAATGCTGCGCGAAAAAATGGCCAATTTTCGGCGGAAAAAAATTAATTGCCGGGCCGTGAAAACGAATAAGTGGATAAAACCAGTTGTTAAATTATGAAAAAAAATTCCCTAACACATGGTGTGGTCAAAATCCATGATTTGTAGCTTCTTTATACTTAAAAATCGATTGACGGCATTCCGTCCGTCTGTCCGTCTGTCCGTCTGTCCGTCCGTCCGTCTGTCCGTCTGTCCGTCCGTCCGTCTGTCCGTCTGTCCGTCTGTGGTCAACGCTAGCGCCTAAACCGTTCGGTCGATTTTTTTCAAAATTGATATTCCCCAGTCGATCTGATTCTAGTCGAAGCTTTGTGATTTTAAAAAAGATTCTTTAAAATTTGGGGGTACTTTATATGAAGCCCCCCGGGGATTTTCAACATTTTCTCAAAAACGGCTCCAAATTTTTTCTTTAAATTTCTTGTATGAATAGAGGAAAATACACTTTTTAACATGGCATAGGTCCGATTTTCACGTACAGCTCTGAATTTTCGAAAATTGTGAAAGTTTGAATTTTTTTTCGGCGTCTTTCTCCAACTACAAAATTGAAGATAGAGATTTTTTCTTCAAATAAAATTTGTTCTGCATATTGAGTTCTTTAATAAAGGTCATGTAAATGTTTTTCACAATTTTGGTAGTTTTCGTGCAATATTGCGTGCAATATGTGCAATTTTAAAAAATTACAAAAACAAAATTTTCTCAAAAACGGCTCCAAATTTTTTCTTTAAACTTTTGGTAGGGATAGTGGTAAATGTACTCTATCAATGACATAAAAGCCATTTTGGTCTATCGGTTGGTTTTTTCAAAAATTACAAAAATGTAAATTTGTTTACTTGTCTCTCACGTCGTTAATATTTACATTATCGGCGATTTTTTACATTATTATATTTACGAGTATATATGCTTTAAATAATGTCAAGTAAAGTTTCTCGAAAACACTACCGTTTTCTGTGAAAAGTAGCTCAAATTTCGGCATTTTCAGAAATGCTCAAACGTCATTTTCTCGTATATGGCTGCAATTTTTTCTTGAAACTTTTGTAACGGATAGTGCTAATTACACTCATTAGTATAGCGTGAAGTTTATTTCGAGTTTTTTTTGTTTTTTTCAAAAATTATATAAATGTAAATTTTTTGAAAGATATCTCACATCTTTAATATGCACATTATCCAAAATTTGTAAAGATGATTATATTTGTGAGTGTAAGTGCTTCAAATAACTTCAAATAAAGTATTTTGAAAACTCAAAAATTTTCTGTGAAAATGAGCTTCAAATTTTGCATTTTTAGTAGCGCTAAAACGCCATTTTCTCTTTAACGGCACATAATTTTTAAAAGAAAATTACCATTTACGGCTAGGTTTTTGTGTTCTTTAATATTCTAAAATTAATGTTTCTGTTCTACCAATAGGAAACCGAAAAATTAAGAAAATGACAAAAAAATGTACTTTTGGCGATGATAGATGGTAGCTGGCAAGAAAGAGTATGTGGCAATTCCGAATATTGACAAATAAATAAATAAAATAAATACGGTCATGCTTAATTTTTTCAAAATACGAGTAGTTTTTCTTTAATTTTGTGACAAACGTAATAGGCCGCTGTAAATTTACTGCGCTTTGGACAGCTGGATGCGTCGTAAATTAGAATGTGCAATTTTGTATATTATTTCTTTCTTCGTTTCTTACATTCGAACTTTGTTATAGACTTACACATTATTATTTTAGAAATTGTTTATTTTGAAATATTTGAAATAAGTAAAAAGAATTAATAGTTCTCAGAATAGCGCCAATGCAGGGTCCGCAACAATGGAATTCACTTTGCGCTCGCGAATATCTGTGAATTAGTGTTATTGTTGTGACCTAATGGAGCTGTATGAAAAGGAGTTATAATTGTCTAATTTATGTTGATATTTGCAGGCAAATATTTAGTTTTGCACCAAATGCTGTACCATTTGTAGTGAGTAGAGAATTTTTTGCATGGTTTTAAAATACTCTTCCCTAATCATGGCCCAATGGAAGGCATTTCTATATTTCCAGGGTATCAGGCTTCTTTTTCCAATACAGGATTACAAAACTTTTGCATTCTATTTTTGTGAAGTTGTAGAATTCACATAGTTCTGACAACACTGCAATGGAAATAGTGAGTTCCAAGCGAAGATGTTAGTAGCGCATAAAGTGCAATATTACAGTACTACTTAGCTGTTTCCTCTAATACGGGGAAGTAAGCGCTGTTGTAGCACCACTAGTTTATAATACAAGCGAAACCTACATTCACTCAAATTACCATTTTCTCAAATTCAAGAAGAGAACATTGTAGAAGGCAGAGTGGATCTGTCTTTACGAAAATCGACATTTTAAACTATTCTTTGAGTTTTAATATTAATGAATCACACCTTGTCTTATAGTACGTACTGTACATTGAAGCGTTGAAGCATTGAAGAAAGGCAATGCGCATTGAACGATGACGTAACTACTAATGGATCATTGAAGGTTAGTTGTTAAATAGACCGGTTCTATTTTTCATTTCGTATAAGTATCGTATTCCAGTAAAACATGTGCGTGAACACAATCTGAATTAGTAATTTATTATCAAGGTATACTTTGCCGGCGGTGTATGAAATAACTTGTCCTATTGCTAGTATTATGTAATGCAAACACACCGTAAGTAATTACCAATGCACTTACCAATACATACATAATGTTCGAGAATAATGAAGCTAAATATTTGGATCAAGTATAATGAATACATTGTGTGGATTACACTTAATTATTATTGGATGTATACACACCAAACATTATCTTCTCCTAACGAGAAGTACTACTGAATGAATTGCTTTAGGGTAAACTTTGCCGTAGACAGGGTATTAAGTCCATTACACCTCTTCAACATAAAGAAATAATAACGAACTAAAGAATACCTATTTCATCGTATCAAGAGTGAATAATGGTGTTTTCTCAAAGACTGTGAGCATTCATTACTCCAAAAGCGTCATAAATACAAATAAAACATAAATGATGAGAATAGCAGCTATTGTTAATGGTGTCTTCAAACGGCAGGCTCGTCTAGGGATTCATTTGTCAAAAGCCAAAGACTAACAAGGACCTGTATGAGAAACCATCATAAAAGGGCACATAATATTTGTCAAATGATTACCGGGATTTTGAAGTTGAATAAGGAGTGCAACTTAAGAATGTTTGATCAATATTTTTTGTTCTCGTACAAAAACGCGTAGTTTCCATTCACCTACACATACGCTTTCAGATGGGAAAGTTTGTACTTGGCATGCATCGAGCATAGACGACGCTACCTTTCCCTCCGCTTGTACCATTGTGTACAAAAGAAAAACGCCAAAGAATAATGCAATACTTCATTTAAAGTCTACCTAATGAAAAGAAATAGCAATTTTCCTTACTAGTCCTTTAAGTGAGTCTTCCAGAACAAGACCCGAAGATGATTATGAGATATGCAACGATTTCACATGCACTATTTAAAATATAAATGGTATGAATATGAAGTTACAGGAGTCAGATAATTATTGACAGGTTTGGAAAGAGAAAATGTAGGAAAATGTGAATGGGCGTGGATGCTCTTCTAATTAAACGACAATGGTAATGACAATAGATTTCAGAAAATTGACCAATAGCTCCATTTTCCACAAAAAAACCTGATTTAAAACAATGTCAGGTCACCCCTCTATTCAAAGGTTTTTATCAAAAATATATTCCTAGATGACGTTATAAATATAAAATTCCTAGATGACGTTTTATTTATTAATGAAATAAAGACACAATTTTTCAAGAAACAGAAGGAAGGCATGGATAAAAAAACTGAAGAAAAAATACATTTCCTTCAGTCAAACATATGGTGACGGGGACATCGATTCTGGCTGCTCGAGTGCAGCTGTGGGAGGATCTGCAGAGTTATTAGATGAAACTATAGATTATAAACACTACCTTATCATTCGCGTAACGAAAGTCCAGTGCCGAAAAGTGGTACTAACAGACAATTATGTTTTCACGCATAACGATCAAACGAAATAATTAAATAGTATTAAAATCAGTAAAATGAATGTAAAAAGTGTAAGATTGATTTCCATACATTTGAATTTCACATTTATATTTATTCATATTTTTTGACTTTATATAGTATTAAACTCGGTGTTTTCTGAGTATTTATTTATAATAAGTACACGAAAGTTATATTGTTTTACGTTACACACATGAAACATATGAAATTACATAAACATTGTTTGTTAAGTAATTCACTGTTGGAATTTTTTCTTATGACTACCTGATTAACAGATTTCACCAGATCCCCACTAAATTCACCACAAAATTCCGATTTTATCACACTTTGATTTTCTCTGTCAGATCCGGGCTTCGAAACATAAACATATATCCCACAACAGCAGCAGACTGCAGACTTTCCCAAAATACAACCAGAATTTTTAAGTACACATTCTCTTAAGAGATACTCTTGAGGGAGAATACATTAGCCGGATAGGATTTTGACGGCTTAATTCTTCGAGAGATGCTACGTACTCTTTCAAACTTTCAGGTTAACAGACTTCTTGCTTAAAAGAAGAACATACTTCCATCAGGCCACCCTTCACAGTTTCCGACAAACACTCTTCTCTAAGTAGTTAGTAGATAGCGCAATACAGCTTCATCTCAAGAACGAGACGCCAGGGATCTTATCCGAGTAACAAAACATCTTCAAACTCAAAACTCTCTAAGCCGATCAACGCATGGAACAAATTAAGCCCTGAGAGCTTCGAACCTTTGAACAGGTTCCTTTTATCATCACTGCCTCGCGCCAAGATATAGAGCGAGTTGATTCTTAACCCATGTACCAGTGGGCGATAAACGAGCTTTGAATCAACTGTACGAGACCGCGCAAAAATTTCCAAGATTTCTAAATAAATGCATTCATTTTTTTCCTTCCTTGAGATATTATATTTTCTTCTCAAGATATAGAACCGGGAGAGGTGACCAGGGCATCAACTTATGTTACTGCAGGGCCTCTGACCGGGGGGCCCTTGGTTAGTGTCCCGACTGTGGCAGGATTTCCGACACTAGCTTGTCGGCTAGGTCGTATTCATTCCGTATATGGAGGAGAATTCTGGAAGCAGACTGCTCTGATCGGTAGTTTTCCGTGATTTCTTCGATCAATACCAGGCGAATGTCGGAGCAGTACCCTAACAAAGGGCTACGGACCGCGCGCAATCTTTCCTTCCTCTTCCTTGCCTTCTCCTCATCCCTTACTGACACACACTCACACTTACATGCACTAAACTAACACACATACCGGGAGACCGGTAGGGAGCTTAGAGATTGTCCCGGCTGAGGAGGTGCCCCGCTGGAGGGTGATACCTGGCGGGGGAACCTCGCTAGCCGACGGTAGGTCTACTAAAGGGTATTGGATTATTTTCTGCGTTCTTACATACCTAAAAACGAACCTCTCGTACAAGAAAAGCAATTCCGAGCCAAAAAAATAATCAAACTAATATTTACAACTTTGAGTAATATACTTCGGTACATGGGAATGTTGCTCAAACGATATTTGCGTATTGAATATCTTAACGAGCCGACACTTTGAATTTAATATCAAATGGTGTATTATTTACAATTCGAGGTTGCAGCTGGGCGTTGATGTTCATACTTCCAGATGCTGCCAACATTTAAATCGCGCGTTTGAACTGCGATCATTGTCATTTGTCGTGTGAATTGCGCTATTCTTTCTACAATTTTAAATTTAGTTGCTTTTTTAAATTAATTCACGTAGTATTGTAGCCTAGAACGTTTTGATTTTTGTTTTTCGTGTATTTCAAGCTATTTTACTTTCCTTAATTTAAAAAGACTGTTCTTTGTGTTGTGACACAGCACAAGTTTTCCCCTACTACCTCCGCCCAACCGTGCGAGAACTCTCGCATGTTAAACCCCACACTCATTCCTATCCTTCTATTTCCATTCTAAGAGGGAAATGTGTTAACGAAATGTGTTTATTTGTTTAAAAATCTTTAAAGATAACTTGCAATGTTCTAACAGAATATCAAATAAAAATAAAAAACAATGCAATTGACGTTTAAAGAAATTTTCAATTAACATTTATTCAGTATTATGGAGAGTTTTCTTGGAACAATTCACAACACTTCCTTAACGACAATTTTAAGTAATTATTCAATATTCTTTGACAGTTATCTTTTAGCTTTTTGTGATAGTCACAAAAATATTAGCTTTTTACTTTTGAAAAAGCTACGTGTGTGAACCCGCTGACTTGAAAATTTCATCGAATCACTGGTGATAACGAAAATATTGGTACAGGTAAAACACAAATACAGCCTTCACTCTTCACTATATACCCACATCCCTCCAAAATTAGGTACACAGCACTTAAAGACCACAACAAAACGTTAATTGAATGGTTTCACTACACGCATAAGAAACAATCTTCATAGGTATCAAGCAACTATTAATATAACTTCTGTTTCTGGAGAGCGAATGTTGAATTATTGATTATGCAAATACCCCCGTCAGACTGCACAAACCACGGTGTGTACAGAAAGCGTAAATGTAAGAAGGAGGAATGTAAGCCTTCTAAGCGGGTCGTCACAAAAATGGCTACCAGCAACAAGGGCTGAAATATGCAGGTGGTATTGGTGGTATCGAAGCGCGGAACCGACAATTTAATTGAATGTCCAAGAATGTCTCATCTTGTAGATTATGGTATGAAAAACGTTTCTTTGAGGCCATTGGCCTCACAATTTTAGTTTTTAAGGCCCTAGAACGCATTGTTTAGCAGTTATTTGACGAGATATATTCGAAAACATTGTCAAGTGTTGCGGGTTGCATGTGACATGAATATTTAGATGCTTAAAAAAATCCTTCATATTTTTAAAGTCAAAGAGCAATTCTTCAAATCTCCGAAATTCTCTTTCTTTAGAGAGCTCATTTATGAAGATTGGTTGCGTGTGAGAGCCGCGAAGGAAAGGTATACTACTGAAATAATATAGGAGAATAGTAATCATGCAAAACAACCAAACAACAATGTGAGAAATGAAGCTTTATTTTAATATCACGTACAATTATTACTTCTGTTAGTGAATACAAAACTGTCAATTAATTGATGAAGCAGAAGCAGCCCGGTATTCGTCAACGTTAATGACTCCATGTTTGTAGTTTATCTTCGTACTACTGAAGTGCATCGGAAAAGCCCTCAATTTTCGTGCATTTCACTACGTAATTTGGAGTGAAAAATAATACGTAGAAATATGAAAAAAATTATATATATTTAATTGAAGAATGGGGGAAAATAGTTTTATTCATAAATTATCACGAAAAATAACATAAAGAAATAGGAACATTGTTTACCAGAAGAGATCAGTCATTTATTGATTTGATTAGCAATAACATAGGGATTAAAAACACGAGAAGGACTACGTGACAAGAATAGAAACAAGAGACATTGAAAAAAAGAACGAGGTAGAACATTTTGGAATTTTACAACACTTCGTGCCAGGATCTGGTAGCGATAGGATGTAGGATTGTGTACTCTGAATTTATAGTGTCTTGAGACTGGCGCGCGATAGAATTGAGATGTACGAACTGTAACCGTCATCTTTGATGATTAATTTGAGATTGGAACTCGGTGTAAGAATTATATAGTTAAATGTTAGTAATATCGGGATTTGTAGTAGTATCGGGATCGTAGGAAGTTTTCTGAGGCTAGCTAATTAACAAAGTGTGGATTGAAGCGGACATCGGAATCCAGAAGAAAATATGGTGCTGTGAAGCTGAACTGGTATTCAACTGTCAAGTGTGCTGACGCCGAATGGACAAGGAAGTATTTCCGAGAAATCTCGAATTCGAGAAAGAGAAAACCAGCTAAATTTTGATGTACAAGGCCCAAGACTAATTAAAATTTTGGTTAAAGCAATAATTAAAATTAAAATTGTAACAATTAGTTGATGGCCATCATTAGGAAAATTAATTGTCAAGTTTAAATAATATGATAATGCATAAAAGGTCATGAAAGAGATTAATTACAAAAATTCTAATAATAAAAAGAGACGCACGATACTTCATATCGTTACGTGCGTATATAAATTTTCATTTCATTAAATAGAAATTAGGTATTCTCAAAATTATTCCCTTGTATTGTTGGTAACCAAAGCGTAAGTATAAGATCCATCGACCGAGTCCTCGTAGAGCGGTATTTTCAGCCCACGACAAATGCAGAGAGTAAGTATTCTTATTTTTCAGGAGCATCCAGTGGACGTGGTGTCGAGCTGGCCACTCACATGTACCACGTTCACGTTTCCAATTAAGGCTACATAACTTAATAAGATATTACTGAAAAAAATCATCTCATTGGCAGCCCAACATGGGGGTGAGATTAAATAATTAAGCTAATTACTTAGAAATTATCACAGTTGATGAAGGTATCACACTACATACGTCTTTTTCACATTTTTGAAGGGCTTGGGGCAGTAATAAGATGTGACTTACTTTATTGAGATTATAACATTTACGAATAGACTTGAGGGAGAATACATTAGCCGGATAAGATTTTTAAATCGCAAGGCGCGGATCACAAGTGGTGGTTGGTGTGGTTTTTCTTGCCTCAAGTCCTTCAATTATATCCCTAAAGCTAATTTTTAACTGATTAATATATTATATTAAAGTTAATAATAACACATTTTAAACATTCAGAAATAGTTCTATTAATAATTTTTTTTAAATATTGTGGTAGAACAACATTTAAATGTAGACCATTTACCAATTAGAGTGGAGAGAACGATCATGTAACGCATAAACTTTAAATTCAACTTTCCAGAGAAAGGTCAAGATAACGCGGCGCAGCTGACCATAGGACTACCTGAAAGTCATATACTTCGTTGTATTGTAAAGTGTATTAGCACTTGATAGATAAAATAGCTTTTTGTCGTAACATTTTTTAATTCGCCATTCTACTATGTTTCATTGTACGACATAATGAAATAACATTATGTATACATATAGTATAAGCCGTTCATAAAATAGAACTAATCAACAAACTACACATCATTGCACTCTCGCAAAACAAGACTCAAATATAACGCCAGTTGAATAACAGAGCGCTGAGGTAGCGCAGCACCCGATCCCAACGCGCACATCGGAGGATCTCGCGATAATTCCATAAAAACAAAGGGCCTCGAACAATCAACGCACCGTCCAGGGCATCGCGAGCGATTACGCGGAGTGCGAGGGCGAGGACAAACAAACGACGGCAGCCGCTCGGCGCGGCGCGGCGCGGCGCGGCGGTTGGCAGTCTACAAACAACGCACCGGCTGATCCCATTCCATACCGCCGGTGCCGCACCTCCCCGACCGACACATCGCTCCTCACTGCACTCGCTTCACCTTGCTACCTAACCCTGTCTTTGATATTTCAAAATATATTCCTGATATTGAAGTTTGATTTTTGATATTGGATATTTCCAAATATCCAATGTTCAAAATTAAAACAATGTTATTTTCGGCGTACTGACCGAAATCCATCGATGTTCTGGAATAGCGACATTTTAAAGGTGGATTAGGAACCTGTAACGCAGTGGTGTCAAGGTTTCTTACTGGTGGCAGTGGCATGCCTCGCGTCACCATGCTGTGCCACGAGCTTCTCTGCGCCACTAGCCTCGGGAGAGGAAACTATTAGTATCTCCGCCGTTTTACAATAGTGATGGCGTTGTCTCTTGCAGCTGGGTTATGAACTGCGTGGACAGACGATTTCGTCGTGGAACTCGTGCCACGGACTCCTGCTCGTGGCATCGACCTTGACAACACTGTTCTAACGTTAAATACGCAGGTGACCCCCGACTGACACATCCCTCCACACAGCACTCGCTCAACTTGCTACCTGCCCTGTCTTTGAACCCTCTCCCATCTCCCACTGGCCATGCGACTCCGATAACAAAACGTCGATATTTCCAAATACCGATTTTCGAAATTAAAACATCGATATTAATAGAAAAAAAACATTGATGTTAAATTAACTAGAATAAACTCCTTTTTTTACGTCTATTTTAGTAAAAATAAATACGTATTCCCTGCCTATTTCAAGCAAAATAAATGCCTGAACTTCCTTAGTGGTATATTGACCAAAAACCGTCCGGTTTTGAATAGCGATGTTTGAAAGATGGTTTAGTAACCTGTAAAGTTAAATTCGCGTCAAGAATTTCAAAAATTATGGAAATGCCCTGCCTTTTGATGAAAATGTCATTATAAAGAGGAAATGTTATTTAAAATAGCATTAGAATAACACAATAGCTTTAAACCTCTATTTTTAGTAAAAATACAAAAAGTAAAAAACTAGCAGTCGGCTGGGATCAAGAACTACCCACAGCAGCAGTCCGGAAAGTGTTAAGGTTTAAGTAAGAATAAAGTTAAAAAAAAACGCCTCTCCATTTGTGAAAAACGTGGAAAGACGTAGGAAATATCAGAGCGTTGGAGTCATGTGGAGCGAGAGATAGGTAGTAGAAACAACGTGCTTCGAGCACAAAAACTTACAGTAGTACCGTCAGTTATTATTTCAGATTTTATCTTTTAAACATTTTAGTTCTGGGAATTTTTCAATCTCACAATATTGGGCACAAAAACCTTAAAACATCGAGCACAAAACAATGTTAAAAACATGGTCTTCAATATATCAATCTTTAAAACAATGATGTTTCTATAAAAACATCAATGTTTTCAAAGCATCGACATTGATGTCACATCCCTATCTCCCTCAGCTTCACATCCTGTCCCGCTTACGCGTCCCGTCTCCACCTCTTACCCACTCCTCTACCGCGCTAAGCCTCTCCATTATCGCACCAAACCTCTCCTTACCGGGCTAAGCCTCCCTTTATCGCACCAATCCTCTCCTTACCGGGCTAAGCCTCCCCTTTATCGCACTAAACCTCTCCTTACCGCGCTAAGCCTCCCCTTTACCGCGCTAAGCCTCCCCTTTACCGCGCTAAGCCTCCCCTTTACCGCGCTAAGCCTCCCCTTTACCGCGCTAAGCCTCCCCTTTACCGCGCTAAGCCTCCCCTTTACCGCGCTAAGCCTCCCCTTTACCGCGCTAAGCCTCCCCTTTACCGCGCTAAGCCTCCCCTTTACCGCGCTAAGCCTCCCCTTTACCGCGCTAAGCCTCCCCTTTACCGCGCTAAGCCTCCCCTTTACCGCGCTAAGCCTCTCCTTTACCGCGCTAAGCCTCCCCTTTATCGCACCAAACCTCTCCTTACCGCGTTAAGCCTCCCCTTTACCGCGCAAAGCCTCCCCTCTACCACGCCCCGCTTCTAACAATGCTCCAATTCCCTACCCGATTTCTGTACCTACCTACAGCCTTCACTACCCGCCCAATGGTATTGCCACACGGAACCGCATTTCTGACTCGATTCTGCGCTCCGTTCCCGTGTATCGCCTCCACTTCCCCGGAACTGAGCGCCTCCCCGCTTCCGCATCACGGTGCTGCCTTCCACATCTTCATCTTGCATCTGTACGTCGCACCTGCACCCCATACTCAACCTTCGGCTCCCCGAAATACATCATAGTCTACCGTTCACCGCCGTCTCGACTCCAAAGCTCCGGTGCCGCCGCCTCGCCCATACCCCACGCGGCTCCATTCCCCTCCACTGACTTCCACACCCGCTTTCAGACTGCGCTTCGAAACCGCGTTAGGCCTCATATTTACAACGCTTCGCGCTACCCTCCCGTTCCCATTGTTTCTTCCTCATCCATTTCCTTATATTCCGCCTCAAGATCACTTCCTTTTATATTTCATTTCCATCACTTCTGGTCGCTCCATTGACTTGTTCTTGGCGGTGGTCAATTGACTTGTTCTTATCGTGGTCAAACCTTCCTGCCCCACCCCGCCCCGTCCCATCGTCGCGGTTCCGCTTCCTACTTTCGTGCTCCGTCACAGGTTCTCTACGTCCCACGCCACTACATCACCTTTCCGCAGATCCGCCCTCTCCGCATCCCTCTATGCTTTGATGCCATCACCTATTACTCTCCCTACATATTTTCGCGACCATTTTGTGTTAAATGCTATGGTAATTCGTCCCATAACGGTAGTGCATCTTTTATCACATCTTCCCCTGCTGGAAAGTGAGACCCGGCGCCGACATACACGTCAGCTTGTTGTGTTTTCTCCAACCAGGTAACTCCCACCAGCACTGACCCAGCCTGAGCAAGCCTACTGGCCACGCATGTAAGTGTAGGTAAGGGGTGATGCTCTGAGCCAACCAAGGCGGATCATTTTGGCTTTCCATTATTTTTCTTCGGGTATTTTGGGATAGTTCCGATTATCTCGGTCGGTTTGCCACCACGGTCCAGGATTGCCAGTCGTGTTGGGAGCTCTTTTCCCACCACTACTAGGGAATTTACCCAAATAACCTCTCCAATTAACAAAATTCCCAAACTTTGAAAAGAAAAATCTTCTCCAACTACCAACGCCATGAGCTGTCTCTGACGATTCTATTGGGTGTCCCGTAAATTCAAATAATTACAAACAACCTATAATCGTCCTTCGAGCTGCTCGAAACCTTGTACTATCTTCGTTTTACTAATGTTTTTCTTTCCCTTTGCCTGTCGTTTATTTATTTCTTTTTGATACATAAAATGAGAGAGTAACGTCTATTATTTCATTTTTATGCATAAATATTCAGAAAATAATATTCCTACCTCTACTTTGCATAAACATAGTTGCCCCAAAAATCCTCAAACATTTTCCCTGTCCATTTATGTTCCCCATTCTTTCCCCACTACGAAAAAATTCCCCTTTTGGTGGTAAAATTCTCCAATCTGGCAACCCTGCCACGATCAAGCAACCCTTCCTTACCTCCACTTCCCGTCGGCCCTTCCACCCCGCCAGCACCCCCACCTGGCGGTTGTGTCGCAGCTTATCGCGCGTCCAAACAGAGCGCGTGAAGGGAAACGCTATGCGTTGCTGCCAGATGTCCACTGTGGAGAGCACATCTCTGCCTGTAGAGAGTTTCAAAACATTAGCCCCGCTCGTGGATGTTTCCGCAGCGGAGGAAAACGAGGCTTTGTGTGGACATCCAGAGGCGTTTCAGTGGCAATTTTGTCATTTTCTGCCATGTTGATTGAAATTGGCAATGTTGTTGACATAATCATGGATGGCCAGGCTGAAATCTACTTCGTGAACTGCCTCGTTGATTATTCGCTTTGCTTCCTACGAAATTACGATTTATGTTGGAGTGGATTATTTACATATTTTTTATAATGGCTTCATTAATGATGACAACAATGTACGTCTGATACAAAATAAATAATATTCGTAATTATGAAATATTCATTTATATTTTTTAATCCGGTTTGTAAAAGAAACAAAAAATTTAATTTATAATAATTCACGAAGATTAAATTAATCTATTATAAAATTATATCAGACTAAATTTCATTAAAGTAGTTGATGAGTTATTGAAAGTTAACCGTAGAAGCTCTGAACTCTCTTCTCAATGTTCCTGAAAGAAGCCACACCCAATTAGGTTCCATGCTTTTAGTACCAAACGGTACATCTAAACTGAGAAAGTGTGAAGTCACGCTTTGCAAGCCAAAACATTTGTCTCACACGCATATTCTCGTCCGGTTATTCAATGCTTATGCACAATCAGTTCGCTTGGAGCTGCCATGATATTAAAGTTAACGGTCAAATCTCACACTTGGGAACCTAATAGGAGTATATGGAGCGCTGCATTCCGTTCGTACGCCAAACGCAGCATTTCAGTACCCGTCTCTTTGAGCTATCTTCTAACACTAAGAGTTAGTTAAGCGTAAATGACCAGGTGACCCTCCGTGATTAACCGTTAACATGCTGTTTTAAAACGAACTTACAAACGATTGAAACTAACTAGAAAGGAGTATCACCTCAAACGTCGTCTTCTAATATATCAATCAAGTGAAGTAATTCAACTAGTTTGAGTTTACGATACTGTTAACGACTTTTCTTGTCACAAATGTCACCAATACAACACTTTATTAAAGACGTAATCTGTAATGCCCCTTTCCATTCTTCAAATAATGCCCCTTTCCGTGCTTCAAATAACATTTATGAAATGCAACAAATGTTCTCCACAGAATTCCTGAGTAACCCATTTGATTTCTTCGCTCAGAAATTGCCACCAATGCCACCACCAGAAATTGCCACAAATGTCACCAATACAATACATTATAAAAGACGTAATCAGTAATGCTCCTTTCCATTCTTTAAACATACACATCATATTACGCAAAAGAAAATGACCTACAATTCTGCTTAAGACGATAATTTGCTACTCATAATTACAATTTTCTATGTATTTAATTAATACATTTCAGCTCGAAAGTTTTAAAGATTTATTTATTGTTCACTTTCCCGCTTAGTACGTTAACACAGAACTCCACTGAAGGCAAAACGTATCAACCCGCAAGCTGTTCTCTCAGTCCGTGGATCCTACAAATGAAATGGGCTTTTAAAAATAAACATTATCCAAACGACAAACCGTTTCTCTCTAACGCTGTGACGTTATATGGCATTTTAGATGTCATAAGAAAATCATTGGAAAACGTAGTTTCCTGGAAGCCTCTTAAAAAGGGCATGAGGTGAACACCAGATTTCAGTCATGTAAAATGGATTGCCCAATACGATTCTGTGGTCGTTGGGACGGCTTTGGAATGGCTAGCTGTTCCGTTCACAAAAATAAAAGAGAGAATTCAGCGGAAAATGATAAAGGGATTTTATGAACGATAAGTAAAAAAGTTGGAAAAAGGATCTGATGGAAGCCGAGATGGTGAGGTGACGAGAGCTCATTTTAATGTTCAAAACAGAGATGCGTGCATTCGAAAGATTGTAGAACGTTTGATAAATGAAAGATGAAATAATATTTTCTTATTTATTTAACGACAAAAAGACCAAAAGACTGTTTGTGACGTTCTATGGGAAGAAGTGTAATCGGTGCACGTTTTCTTAAATTATCAACTCTCTACCCTAATCCATTTACAAGTTGAATTCTGTTTTGGTAAGAATTGATAAGAAAATATAAGCCCCATGTAATACAAACTATTTTCAAAGACAAATCGGCTACAGAGTTTTGCTATTATCCCTCATCGTATCTTTAATGAAGGAATTTACTTACTGCGGCAAGAAGATGGAGAACGTTAATCTGAATAACTAAATTCCTTACTAAACTCTAGAAACGTGATCAGGTAGTGAAGTTATATTTATGTCCAGAGAAAACGGGTATTTCAGCAATCCTCAAAGTATCAGGGAAACTGGACAAAAATCTGATGGACATGGGGGTAACTGACCCAGAAAGTGAGGTACAATGCTTGTTGGGAATATTTAGCCTTTTAGAATTATACAGCCCATATGGTAATAAACAAGGATCGGATTCTGATGACCTCAAATTCTTTGCAGATGACCTAATTTAAAAAAACGTAAAAACTTGTGTGAATTTGATTATTTAATCAATGAATTTTAGAATTAAAAAATATTTATAGAAAATTATATCTAATGTAAAGGTCTATTTTAGGAAGAAATATAATCCTTATCTCCGAAAGTTACCGAAAATCCGTGTGATTTTGAGAGTTCGAAAAACAGAGACCAGTGAATTTCGTCATGAACTGATGATACAATAAAAACATTGTGTGTATATTGTAAATTCATGAAACATGCACTAACAAAAACACGAAAACGAAACAAAATGCGTAAAAATTAAGCAAAGGCACAGGAAAATGTCCTCAAAACTGAAATATGGCAAAAAATGATCCAATAAATATACATTTCTAGCACCTATATGTTATTACAAACAATCACTTTCAAGTTAACTACGTCTAGAATTGCACCAATGAAAATATGACATGGCACCAGAATCCAAAGACTGGTAATAAGTAATATGTAGCAGCGGATTGCAATGAAATGTCATTTTTCTTTTTACTTTAGAAAAACGCCGTTTAGTGTAGAATTAATTTTATGTTAAGAGAGAAGAAAATTACATATTTTATATTATTTTGTTTGCATTTTTCGCCGATTTCTTTTAAAAAGTAATTTTTTACCTTACCTGCCATTTTTAGTACATTTTCCGTCGATTTCATCGATTTTAATATCATTTTAATGGTACTTGCTTCAAATAATATTCATGAAATGCAACAAATGTTCTCCACAGAATAGCCGATAGACTTCTTTGCTCAGAAATTGCCATGTCAGCCATCCTACGTAATCGAAGGTTCCTGTAAGGCCTATCATCGCCATTGTTGGTTCAGTCGATTAAGGGAAAACTGAAAACAGAGATTCCTGGCAAAGAAAAGTCCAAAACAAAAGTTTGGAAGGTCAATGCACTTGAACGATAGGAAGAAGCCTCAATTACACTAGTAGCAAATCCAACAGGTTGAGTTGTTCATCTGAGCTGGTTTTGATCACGTTTTTGTACGTCATTTTTCTTTGCTTTCAGGGCATTTTTAACACATTTTTTAGAGCATTTATTGATCATTTTTGTTTTACGTCATCAAAGTCCTCCCCCTAGCAAAATGCAAGGAAGAAGGAAACTGAATAGAATAATGACTGCAAACATTCTTGGCCCTTCTTATTCGCGAGTCGAGTTCTTAGCCTTGAGTGGAGGTCCTTAGTGGTTTGGCGAAAGAGAAGTTGGTTTTCAACATATGGTAGGAGTGAGCTGGGTCATTCCGTATTAAATCAACACAGTCATTTTACATCACCATCTTCAGATTCAGATCAAATTTGACTCATATGTAGTATGAAGAATAACTACAAATTTTGAGAAAATATTTCCACCAGTTTGTAAAATACAGTAATGCAAAATTTTACAAATAGGGATCCCGAAATTTTTTTAATGATGTAGAACCTATCCAAATTAAGATAGAAAGCTGGAACAGGTGTCATTTTGCAGCTTCTTTGTGGCCTTTCATATGATATACAACTCAATAGGGGTTCAAAAAGGTTTTCAATTTGAATTTAAAATTTTGATTTTGAATTTTTTTAAAATGCTAATCTTCAAAAAATTGAAAAATTCTAAAATATTCCGTATATGTTTCCAAATTCGTCAGTCGTCTACAGGTAGTCGTCGTGTTAGGACGTGTTTCGGAGCAGCTCCGTAAAGTGAAAGGCCATGGGTTGCGACTTGGCGGTTTACCGCGCCCGAGGGGGCATCTGGGCAGGGCGCCTGTGTGTTTTCCGGGTGGCGAAGGGGCAAGCGGTGCGCGTGCGGTCCGGCGACGGCGTGGCTTTGCTCTGCGCAGCAGTTTTGGCCACTCTTCTTGTGATCGGCGGAGTTGAGCAAAATCCTGGTCCTGCTACTGAATCGTCGGTATCCACGTGCCCCAAATGTGATCGAAGCGAGAGAAGACTTCGGAGACTTGAAGCTGAATTAACCGAAGCCCAGCAGTGCATTAGGAAATTAAGCTTCAAGATCCAGGAGTTGGAGAAGCAAAGTGTCTACGAGCGATCAACGCATTCGAGTACCGAAGCAAACAACACCGTCATTGATGATGAGCCTTATAAGAACAAGGTTAAAGTGCTCGGAGATTCGATGCTACGCCACAGCGGAGGAGTTTGCAAGAAGAAAGGAGCCGACGTTTCTTTCTTTCCAGGGATAAACGTTGTGCAAATGAAATCCGTCGTGGAAAGAGCGCAAGAAAATGAAGCCGTGGAAGTCGTCCTTGTGCACGTGGGTACAAATGTATCGAAGAGGCAACCCATCTTCGACACTGTGAACCAGTGCGTGGAGTTAGGCCGTGCTGTAAAAAGAAAATTCAAAAACGCGCGAATTGTTTTATCTGGTGTGATGCAACGCAGAGATGTGCACATCGGTAGGACGTGGCAATTAAATCGAGGTTACGATGGGCATGCGGAAAGATCGACGGTCATTTCGTAGACCCAAATCACTGGCTGGGGCCAGAAGACCTCGCACGGGATGGTCTTCATCTAAATTTCCGCGGTGCATGGAAGCTGGGCCGCCTGCACGATGAGGTTATTCAGTCATGCTTGCGAGGCAAGTGACTGCACAAAAGAAAGACTGTGGCAGCGGCGGAGACGACGGCGGCGGCGGTGACGGTGACGGCGGCGGCGGCTTCGTGGGAAGCGCCATCCCGACATATAGTGACTGCTGCGCGGGAGGAGGCGACTGCTGCGCGGGAGGAGGCGACTGCTGCGCGGGAGGGGTCGATAGCTGCGCGGGATGAAACAACTACTGCGCGGGCGCAGGCACCTAAACAAGACGCAGGGATCCCAAAATCAGACTTGCAGGTGAGGAAAGGCTTCACTAGATTGTTGCAGGTGAACTGCCGTAGTATCATGAATAAGGTAATAGAATTTTGGAATTTAATTGAGGCTTGTGATCCTGATATCGTGATAGGTACAGAATCATGGCTCTCGGATGCGGTAGCGAATTCGGAAATTTTTCGGTCTGATTATATTACGTTTAGGAGAGATCGCGAAACTAGAGGCGGCGGAGTTTTCATTTGCGTGAAAAACACATTAAATGTCGTATCAAATTGGGTTGATGTTTTTGAAATGACGGGGTTGAAAATTCATTGTTTAGGAAATATCCTAGAAATAATTGCTTGCTATCGTCCACCGGCTAGTAGTTACGAAATCTTAGGCGCCATACACGAAAGAACTAAAAACATAAATAGCCATCCAGTAGTTATTGCCGGAGATTTAAATCTTCCAGACACTAATTGGAAAGGGTGCGTTTGCGACGGAAATGTGCAGCAACTTGTCAATAGACTTGTTTGGGACAACGGATTAGCGCAGGTAGTAGACCAGCCCACTAGACAGGAAGCGCTTCTAGATATTTGCCTCGTTAGACCGAAAGACTTATTCTTATCGTGCGACGTCATGGAAGGTATAAGTGACCATAAAGCAGTTCTTGTCGACTTGGACTTAAGTACTTCAAGGAAAAGTATTAACGCCGGATTTCCACTGAGGGAATACAAGAAAACGAATGTAGAAGGGCTTCAAAAATACTTAAGAGAACAGTACGAAGGGTTTCTTAGAATAGGAGGGGGGATTGAAGAATATGGCGAGGATTTAAAAATATTCTTGAAAATGCCGTGCAGACATTTGTGCCGTGCAAATTGTTAAAAAGTAACCCCGATCCAGAATATTATAATGCAAAGATTAGATGCATGAAAAGAAAAACCAGAAAGGCGTTTAGAAACAGACACATTAGTGATAACCATATGTCATTATTTCGAAGTTATTCAAAAGCATTAGAGAAGGAAAAGAAAATTGCGGAAGAACGTCATTTGAAATATATCCTTGATGCGGACGGCAGTAATTGGTCGAAATTTTTTAAGTATGTTCGTAGAAGGAAGGAAACAAAGATGAAATACCAGTTGTTCGGATAAATAATTCGCAAGTAACTGACGACAGGGAAAAAGCAAACGCTTTTAATGCGTATTTCACGTCGGTATTTCAGCAGAAAACTAACGATACACGGATACCAACGTTATCAGATAGAAATCTATTTTATATCGACGTAAATACTCTACGGAAAAGAATAAAATTAATGAAAAGCGGAAAATCTCGAGGGCCCGATTGTATTTCCACGGATATCATTAAATTAGGCGGTGAGGCTATTCTACCGTATCTAATTAGATTATTTAATGTCTCTATCAATAACGCTTGCGTACCGGAAGATTGGAAGTTAGCACTCGTAGTACCTGTTTTTAAAAGCGGTGATAAAACAGTCCTTAGTAACTACAGACCGATAAGTCTCACATCAGTCGTATGCAAACTCATGGAACAATTAATTACTAACTACATCCGGAAAGAATGGGAGGACAAGGAATGGCTGTATCAAGGTCAACACGGTTTCAGGAACGGTTTCTCATGCGAAAGTCAGCTTGTTTCCCTTCTACAGGACCTAGCCGATGAAATTGATAATGGGGGAAGGGTAGACGCGATAGTAATAGATTTTGCTAAAGCTTTTGATGTTGTTCCACACGATCGTCTTGTAAACAAATTAATAGATTCGGGTATAGACACAAGGGTGGTGGCTTGGATAAACGAACTACTACGTGATAGGAAACAAAAGGTTCGAATAGGAAGCTTTTATCAACCTCCGCTAGTGTTACGTCAGGGATTCCACAAGGAAGTGTCATTGGACCTCTCATGTTTCTCGCCTTTGTGAATGACTTGCCAAACATTTAGCTTCAAATGTAAGACTCTTCGCCGATGACTGTATCATCTATCGGGTTATCAAATCAGAGGAGGATGTAGATATTTTGCAGCGAGACACAGACAAATTACACTCCTGGGCAGAAACAAACGGCATGGAAATAAACAGTTCGAAGAGCAAAGCCATCACGTTTGGTAGGGGTCGATGTTATGGTGAAACAGTGTACAAATTGAATAACAATGTCATACCTACAGTTACATCTTGCAAATATTTAGGAATACAGTTAGACAGTAAATTGAGTTGGGAAAATCAAGTAAATTTCGTTGTAGGGAAAGCCTGGAGATCTTTACATTTCGTTATGCGGATTCTAAAGAGGAGTACGGTGAAAAGTAAAGAATTAGCTTATATGTCACTAGTGCGACCCGTGTTAGAATACGGCGCGGTATGCTGGGACCCGTACAGATATCGCAGCAAGGTAATCTAGAAAGGCTCCAGCGCAGAGCATTAAAATTCACTTTCAGGGTACAAAAAATAAGGTGCATGGGAGTCACTCGAAAAAAGGCGGATTAAGTTGCGACTCTGTGCTATGTACAAAGCATACAAAGGTTATCCTGCTTGGGGTGAAATTAATCGTCGTCGTCTAGGAAAACCTACTTACTTCGGTAGAGCGGATCACAAGCACAAAATTAAGACAAGAGTGCAGAAAACGGATGTTGGGAAATTTTCATTCACAAACAGAACTATTAGAGACTGGAACAGTTTGCCTGCGACAATCTTTGAACCCTTTCCTCAAAACCTGAGAAAATTTAAAATAAATTAGTTTCCTAGCTATTCATCTATATTTTATGTCATTGTATTATTGTTAAGTTTCTACTGTTAAATAAGTAGAATTTCCTATTAAGTAATTTGTCTAATTGTTATTATTAGTAGTAGTTGTAGTAGTATTGTCATTATTATTATTATTATTATTATTATTTATATTCGTGTAGTGCAGTGTCGTGAGTGCAGTGCAGTGCAGTGTTGTGTAGTGGAGGGAAAGAAATGCGAAAGAGATGCATATCAGTTAAGTGTTGTGAAGTGCAGTGCAGTGAAGTGAACTGAAGTGAAGTGGAGTAAATGAATTGGAGTAAGGTTTGCGCTGTGAAATTATGTACCATTATTCTTAATTATTGTTTTTTTTTTTGTTTTTTTCTAATCAAGTACTCTCTTGTATTTAAATATTCTGCCACCAAGTAATGATACTTCATTGCAGAATTAATAATAAATCTATCTAAATATAATGGTGCAAGTTTAAACATGGACTGCCGTGGTTCATATGGAATCTTTACTATAATGCACAATATTTACTTACCCTGATATTACTGATTTAAAATGCAGTTTATTTCAAATTATAAGTACCTAATATATAATTAATAATTTAGTGTTTTTTGCTGGCGTGTTGTGTTTTATTATTATTATTATTATTATTTTATTATTCCATTACATCACGACTAAAGAATGTTTACAGTCGGCTGAATATAAAATCTACTCCAGGTTGCAACCAGCTACCTAAGGAGCAGATCCGGTGACTATCAGTGCCTCTACAATACATTTACGCAAAATGTGGGCTGTTCCAAATAAAGCAATTTCTTGCACTTCCCAGTCTTTTGAATTACCTGGGAGTTTAGACAAGTTCTTACTCAAATTTTGCGGATAAATCCAGAGCTCCGATAACTATCGGGACGACCTGTGCTTTTACGCCCACATTCGGCTGATCTCGATTTCCAAACTCTTGTATTTAAGACGTTTCTCTGCCTCCTTGGTAACGACGTTTTGATCGCAAGGTAACAGCAACATCGATAAGTAAACACGATTTTTTCCGCCAAATCCCGGATAACTATATCCGGTTTGTTTGCCGCTATCGTGCGATCAGTTTGAATTTGTTGGTCGTACAATATCGTACACAATCCAACAGAAGTCACCGTTTTGGGTGAGTGTTCGTACCACTTGGGGCATGTGTTTTGGAACTTCGAGGGCGGTACAGATCTGCCAGTGGAGGTAGCTACACACCCTGTCATGTCTTTTAGGTATTCGGTCTTTGCTAGGATTGGACAAGCTGAGACAATATGATCAATGGTTTCTACTTGCTCCTGGCAAATGCGGCATTTATCATCTTGGGAAATTTTTGAGAACCGCTTTATCATAATGTCGTGTTCTCAAGCCTGATCTTGGGCAGCTATTACAAGTGCTTCCGATTCTGGCTTCATTCTTCCCTTTTAAGCCACATAAATGATTGATCTTTATTGATCTGCCCTTGTCCATTCTTTTTAGGTATTGTCCGTGGAGTGGTTTGTCTCTCCACGATTTCTTTAACATTTTTTGTGTCTCACACTTCTGTTAGCAGCATCAGAATTCAGTGTCTGTGTTATTCGCGTGTCTTGCCTAGTTTTTTTCGCAATGCTTCTAGCTACACTAACAATGCCTCTGTTTCCCATTCTTCGGTCAGATTTCATGACCTGCATCATTAGAGGGTCATCTTGATGGCTGACTACATACTTTCCCATCCCGACTATTGCGTTGTGCAGGAGGCCTCAATTTGTCTGAGGCCTCTTCCTCCTTCCTTACGTGACACATAAAGTCTATGTATATCAGCTCGAGGGTGGGCAACATGATGCATTGTTAGCAGTTTTCTGGTTTTTCGATCCATGGTGCGAATTTCCTGCTCAGTCCCAGTCCACTAGTCCAAAACTGTATTCGGCTACAGGTACCGCCAAACTACCTATTGCAGAAATTTTATTCCTGAATTCAGAGCGGACTGCAGGACCAGTCTCACTCTCCTATAATACTCCCTACGAATTCTCTCTTTCATTCTGTCATTCGAGATGGTTTCACATTCTTCAATGCCCAGATATTTGTAAGTTTTACCTGGCTCAAGATCTTGAATCACAGTGTGCGTATCAATTTCAATGTTCTCAGACGTTGTGAGTTTCCCTCTTTAAATTGATTTTTGCACACTTGTCAAGACCAAACTTCATGCAGATGTCATTGCTAAAGTCATTCACGACAGACAGCATTTGGGAGAGAATCGCTTCATTCTTAGCAAACACTTTCAGATCATCCATGTAAAACAAATGTGATACTGGCCTTTCATCACCATGGAGCTTAAAACCAAAGTCAGCTTGCGACAACTGTCTCGATAGTGGGATCAAACTAATGCAAAACAGCAGAGGGGATAGTGAATCTCCTTGAAAAATACCCCTGTTAATCTGAATACTTCTGGTTTCTACTGCTTCTTTTCGCTGTGGATTAGTAACCTGGTACTCCACGACTTCATACTAGCCTTGCAAAAATTCAATAAGTCTAGGATGAAATCGATAGATCTCCAGGGTCTTCAAAATCCAATCGTGTGGTACACTATCAAAGGCCTTTTGGTAGTCAATCCAAGCCATGCTCAAATTACGTTTGCGTTTCTTTACATCATTCAAGATGACTTTATTCAGTAGCAAGATTTCCTTACAGCCATAAGAGCCTTTACGACATCCTTTTTGTTCAGCTGGCATTAGATGATTCTTATCTAGATGTCTGTACATTTTGTCAGCTATGGCTGAAGTTATAACTTTGTACAGTACTGGCAGACAAGTAATTGGCCTGTAGTTCTTCGCCAAAGAGCTGTCTCCCGCTTTGGTAGCAAATACGTGATGCCGCGTGTGAGCCATTCCGGGATTTCCTTTGGGTTTTCAAAAATTTTATTAACAGCCTTTGCTAGATGAGAATGTATTGCTGTTAATTTCTTAATCCAATAAATCTGGATTTTATCAATCCCGGGGGACTTCCAGTTTCCCATGTTCTTAATTGCTTGGAAGAGGTCCTCTTCCGAGAATTGGTGAACATCTTCCACTGTTTTCTACAAGTTCATCGGCAGCATCAACTTCAGATTGAAGCCAAGATGCGTCTTTGTTGTAGGATCTGCTCTCCTCCCAGATTCCTGCCCAAAAACGCTTCGACGTCTTCTTTTGAAGGAGTGACAGCTTTGCCATTCGGTTTTTGAGTCAGATTGCGATAGAATCTCTTCGCGTCTGTTTCAACAACCGGTTCTGTACACGGAAATCTATTCTACGTTTGTAACGTCTAATTCTTTGAGCCCATGCTTGAATTTTCTCTTTTAGCTTTTCACTACCATTAGCCTGCTGGTGTCATTTTCAATTTGGTATTTTTGTTCAACATTGAATATTTTTCGTTGAACTTTAGAGGTGTGCGTTGATTTAGAAGATGCCTCAGCTAAGAGTGATATTTCGCGCCGGTGTCGGCTATCCGTTTCATAATTCTGTTCAACCATGGGGGTACAGAGCTGTTTACTCTGTTTTGCTGTCGGCCGTCGGTGTTCTTGGCTGGCCCCAAAATTATCTGAGATACTAGATATCCAGTTGCATATATGATGTGATTGATTTCAGTAATATCTAGATCTCTGCCTGGGGTCTCCACCACCTCATTTAAGACAGAATTCACTGTTTCTATCACTCTTTTAGCTTTGGCAGTTTCGTATATTCTCCTCAACGGTTTGCGAGATTCAAACGGAAGTTGACTAACTCTTTCTATCTCGCGCCGAAGGAGATTTCGCATTATGTCCTTATCGTGTAATTCATTGCCAGATGAATTTTCACCACTGACGTGTGTTTCACCGGAAATAGATGAACCTTCCACGGGATCATCATTTTCAAGTTCTACATGTTCGTCATGTGGGTTGTTCGAGCGAAGTACATACCCGCATTTCTCTCAATGTCAGCAAGTTGTTCTGCTGTGAATTTTCCACTGCTGAGTATGTACCGTCGTTGACTGGCAAGCTTCTTTGAGTCTAGGGTAGGTCTGATATCTGGGTTCCGCTCTCTCCATACCTTGAAAACTTCTATTTCTGAGCCCCCATTTTTCGCTTTTGCATAGTAAAAGCACCACATCACCTCCTTTAATTCATCCCGGTCCATCTCTGACGATGGCTTCGAGCTACTGCCGGCTCTGGGTCCCTGGGACTAACATCCGTGGGATGGCCAGACGTCGACAAGGTGACATTAGCTCGGTTTCTGAGCAGGTATGGGACATTGGTAGAACAAGGCACGTTAAGATTCATTACATTGCTTGTTCTATCCATTTTGCTCATTGGTTTGATTGAAGATTCGCAGGACGCAAGTTCGAGTTCACAGATCACACTTAACCTTCGGGTTGTTTCCTGCCATCCGTTACTGCGACCCCACAGTGGCCTCGGGCATCCCCCCGCAGGGTCCAGCAAGGGGTCCCTCCGATCGCCAGTCGGCATTACTAAACCCTACGGGATTTTCACTGACTGCTGAGGCAGCCTCCTTCGCTGGCTAATGCAAGGTTCGGGCCTCCACTCTAATCAGTGGCCTGGTGTGCCAACCCAGGTTTCTCTCCTGTACCCTCTATGGGCCGACAACAGGAAGTCCAAAGGTTCATGACCCTTCCCTCTCTACTTACTTCCCACTCTCCTCAAAATGGAGTACTTCTTCGTCTGACCCCTCACCTTCACCTATTCAGCAAGGGAGGCCCTACCGGTAGCTAGGCTACCACTGACATAGCTTTTAAGGCTCATGGGGTACTCAAGCTCCACCACCATCTGCAAGGTCGTGTACTCCCTAGGTGGAGTTATTATTATTAATTATTTTTATTATTATTAGTATTATTAGACTGTGGAACTTCATGCAATTGCATATTTTTTACCGACTGTGCATATATGCTAAGGTAAGTTATATACATTTCCTTTCCATGTATGTACACTCTATGTATGAGTTTAGGCGCATTGCCATTTATTATCTGTTCTTGAATCCTCTTCAAATAATATACGGAGAGCTACTTCCTCCTTCATTAAAAGACAATATCCGCTATTTCGCCCAAAATGTATCAGAAATTTCAGCTGAAGGCCTAACATCTCTACATCTACGCAGGTAAACACAAAGGACATAGTAGGAATATTAAACTGACTGTAAAATTATTTCAGTAAATAAAATTCAGATGTAGTTTAGACTTGAGCAGCTGCAAGTGGATAAATGTTTCTATGAATTTCAATATCAAAAACGATCATA